>CM067843.1:236020971-236538471 GCA_034509565.1 Triticum monococcum | reverse complement strand
TAGTACATATCCACCTACAGTCCTGGTGGTCGCCTTGGCCGCCCTGGGCCATGAGCTCATCTGCCATGGCCACTGGCAGCTGTCCAAGTGGAACACGAACAAATACTGCAACTAGAATCGCGGCCACCATCTTCACAAAGTAGGCCTTTTCAGTTCATTGTAGGTTGTTTTCTTTCTCTCTTTGCTTAGCACAAAATTGCGCAAATGCCTAGCAGAAATAAAACTTGTTCGTATACATGGGTAGGTTCACGAAAATTTGTAGTAGTAGTTCAGTGAAAGGATTCACATCAGTTCAAACATTTTTGAATGTTTAGTAAAATTTCAAATAGACCAGAGGCTTTCACCTCATCCGAAAAAGCCTAAAGCAATAATACAATGATAGAAAAAATCAGTTCAAAAAATATGTTGGAGGTTTGTCGGGATGAGAGAAAAACATTACTTCAATTTTTCATTACCATCGCTTTTATTGCTAAATGATTTAGACACTTGTTTTCTTGATGCCATCAGGTATTTGCTTAAGTACTTCAGCTCAACAAAAAGCTCCAGAAAAGTTCAGAGTTTGTTTCCATAAAAGCTCCATGGTGTTTCTTCGGCTACAACATCCATGCATCCAAGTCGAGCTCTGACCACAGTCCAAGTGGATTTGCGACCACCATCTTCACCCAGCGCTGCACCCATTGAGCACCCACGCAGTGAGAACGCCATCTCATTTTTCTTTGAACATTTTCTCAGCTGCAAGTAATAGTTCAGAGTTTGCTTTTTCACTATGTCTACACTTCATTATAGTTAACCATTGGTCCATTTCTCAGCTGCAAGTAAAAATGATCTTGCACTTCATTATAATGCACTCCTCCTTTGTTTCTCTTCCTCTCTAAATCTCCTTTGTCACTAATTTATTTTCTCTCCGAATGCAGCACGAGGGAGGCTGGAGCGACTGCAGACCGGTGACGAGAACCACTTCAGTTATGTTGTTCGTGTATTGGAAGTACGTATCCTCTATCCAGGCAGGAGGTAGAGGTAATTTCTCCCCTAATGTAGACCTACAAGTAATAATTCACCTATCTAAATCTGATTTCACTCACTTATGTTACTATGTTCTTTCTAGCACACAAGATGGTGTGTTAATCTCTATGAGAGCATATGATGTCTAAATGCAGAAGTAGTTCCATAAAATGTCATTGTGTTAAAAAAATGCACAAACTACTCTATTTTTGGGTACCTCACGATAGTGTGTAGCTCGTGTATTTCTTCTGAATACTGATGCATGATGTTCTTTGGTACATGTTTTTAGTACGAGTTTGGGAGGGCAGGAAGTTCTACTGCTGGCAAAACATACACTCTGTACAAAAGAAAAACACACTAGGTCTACCAGTTCACTGTGTATTTATATTATTAGTTCATAAATAAGCACATATAGAAGTTCAATTTGTGTTATTGTACCAGTTCGGTTCATCGGTTTCATATCGTATGACAATTTGCTACATGGGGGATTTTTGCATTAGTTCAACAAAAAGGTGTACAATAGTTCAAACTCTGGGGAGTTGTATGTTTACTCTCTGCCAGTACAATGCATTTTGTATTCCTGGTCGTCGTAGTTTTTTTGTGCTAATAAAAATGAATTTATGTATTCTGTTAATCATTCCTCCACTTCCACCAGAAGAAAAGTGATTTAGACTCTTTATTACAATTAGTTAGCTGACTATCTTAGTTCAATGAGTTAACCATATCGATTCACTTTTCTTGCTTCCAGGGCGAACGACGGTCGCCACTCCTCGACCCTATTCCCGTTCGTCTGATTGTGCTCTTGTTTCAGGGCGGGGGAGAAGGCAGAACCTCTAGGTGCATGATGGAAAAAATTGCAAGTTCTTGTTTAGATGTTCAGGATACCCTTCTCTCATTTCATTTATGTTTAGGATAGCAGGTGCATGATGGAAAATTGTGTATCATGTAGTTCTTGTTTAGATGTCGTGCAAGTTCAAAAATTGTCGATTTTGCCACTAGAGAGAACACGTTGGTTGCATTGTGTTTTCCAGTGTGACGTCCCTTGGTATGTTAGGAGTATTGTTATTGTTGCTCTGCATGCAAATGACTTAGCTTGTCCTGCTAAGATGAGGATGCTTGTGCGTGAGTCTTGAAATTTAAGAGGTCAGGGGAGATGAATTATTTCTGTCATATGAAAGTACAAAAAGGTTTGAATTAAAAGTATTGATCAGTACGAGTTAAAAACGGGGATCAGTTCAGAATAAAAAGAAATTGCTAAGATGAGGATGTTTGTGCTAATTTCTGTCCTTTGAAAGTACAAAAAGGTTTGAATTAAAAATATTGATCAGTACGAGTTAAAAATGGTAATCAGTTTGGAATAAAAATAAATTGTCAGTTTGAATTAAAAAGGAAACACACATAGAAATTCAAGTATACAAATTTGGTGCCAATAAAGTTCGCATCAGTTCGAGAGGCACGGAAAAGAAATTTTGGTGCCAATAAAGTATGAGGAAAAAAACTACTCGCGATGAAGCACCGGCGCGCGTGGTCTGCCGCCACCAAGCACCGGCGTGCGACCCCGACACCGCCTCCCTCCATGAAGCACCAGCGCGCGATCCCGTCACCTACCTCTGGTATGCCGCCGCGCCTCCCCTGGGACCTAGGCTGCCCCCGACAAGTCGCAAAATGAGAGAAGTTCAGAACAACGTTGTCAAAAAAATGTTGAGTTAAAAAAGGAAACAAAACAAACACATTTTCTTTTTGAATAAAGTATTATTCAGTTCGATGATACAAACAATACAAGTACAGGGGCGACGATACAGTAAACCGTTGAAAACTTACGAGAAAAATATTACCAAAAAAACAGAGCAAAGTCTAGTTAGTGAAAACACACTTAGTACAAACCCATGCAAGCATCAGTACAAGCACCCTTTTTCGGAACCATTCAAAATTACTCTACAAAAAATAGCTCAGTACAAACATACATATATATATATATATATATATATATATATATCAGTACGACTACTCTGTTTTTCACACAAGAAAGCAGCAGGATCCCTCATGCCATATTCAAAATTACTCTTAAACAGTTGTGAAGTAGAGAAAACGTTCAACATGACTAAGTTTCGCATTTTCGATAGCTATCCAACGGTATATTATTTGCCATATTTCGACAAACTTTTTTAAAAAATAGCATTCAAAATCAAATTTGACCGTATTCGAATTCGTTTTTAAACCGTAAGGAATTAGAAAAATATTTCTATACGAAAAAGTTGCGCATTTTACATAGCTTTCCAATGTCGTATCATTTGCGTCAATCCGACAAACCATTTGCAAAAAATCGCGAAAATACGTTTCACCCAGAATTTCACCGTTTTTCAAATTACTTTTAAATTATATAGAATTAGAAAAAACAATACATATATGGAAGATGCGGATTTTCACCAGCTTTCCAACGCCATCTTATTTGCTTAATTCCGACAAACCGTTTGAAAATTGAGTCCACAATACGATTCACGTTTTCAGTTTTGAAAAAAATGGGGTTTTCAAAACTGCTATTAAACCATAATGATTTTGCAAAAACGTTCAATATACTTGAAATATGGTTGTCAAGAGCTTTCCAATGATATATTACACGCCACATTTTGACAAAAAAATTATAAAAAGTTTTTGAACTAAATAGGACGATCTGTTAAACACAACTGAAAGCATCAGTTCAACCGCTTCAAAAACATCAGTACAACCACCTGAAACCGCCTGTTCAAAAAGGGTAACAGAATAGCCCAGATGTATATATATATATATATATATATATATATATATATATAAAGAGTAATGCAAAAATAGACAAAAGCTATGCATTGTTTATTAAAGAGGGCTACGATCAAAGCAGAACGATGCAAATAATGCGATAAGTGAAAAGATTGGACTATTTAACATGTCCGCTCCAGGGGAAAGCTGCGGAATAGTATGCGAAACGGGTATACTGCTCGTGATAGAGACCACCTGGGAGTTCCGTAATGCGGCGTGGCTTGTCTACTTCCCTGGTTCTTGCATCGTTTGTGCGGCAATTGAACTGCCGAACAAGCCTTCCGAAGAGTGGAGTCCTGAAAGTAAGAGAAAATTAAAAAACCGGCAGCCCCTGGTATGGTTGAAGCCGTGTTTTGGGCGTGCCGTGATGGTGCCCCTCCCCCTGTGCCCATGGTATCTCTAGAGCGTAGTTATGTACGTGAAGTACTGGCGTCGCCTTTTTGCTAGGGTTGGGGTTGGGGCCGCATTGCTACGCCTGCTCGGATCGTGCCAGGTGGTCTTGTTGTAGGTTACTCCAGGCATGCTTGACGGTGTCCGGTCGTTTAGTGGTCGGACTGGAGAACTTCCTAGAGAGGTTGCTTTGTACTTCTGCTGCAAGGGCCGCCGTGTGCTCCTCCGTTCAGAGGGAGCGTTCGGTGTTTCCATTGACCGTAATTACTCCTCAAGGGCCTGGCATCTTGAGCTTAAGGTATGCGTAGTGCGGTACCGCATTGAACTTGGCGAATGCGGTTCGCCCGAGCAGTGCGTGATAGCCACTTCAAAACGGGACTATGTCAAAGATTAACTCCTCGCTTCGGAAATTATCCGGAGATCTGAAGGCCACTTCAAGTGTGACTGAGCCTGTATAGTTGGCTTCTACACCTGGTATTACGCCTTTAAAGGTCATTTTGGTGGGCTTAATCCTCGAGGGATCTATGCCCATTTTCCGCACTGTATCCTGGTAAAGCAGGTTCAGGCTGCTGCCGCCGTCCACAAGGACTCTAGTGAGATAAAATCCGTCGATAATTGGGTCTAGAACCAATGCGGTGAATCCGCCGTGACGGGTGCTAGTGGGGTAGTCCCTTTGATCAAAGGTGATCGGGCAGGAGGACCATGGGGTGAACTTTGGGGCGACTGGCTCTATCGTGTATACGTCCCTTAACGCGCGCTTCTGCTCCCTCTTGGGGATGTGGGTTGCGTATATCATGTTCACCGTCCGCACTTGTGGGGGAAAACCCTTCTGTCCACTGTTGTTCGGTGGCCGGGGCTCCTCGTCGTCATTGCTATGCAGCCCCTTGTCTTTGTTTTCGGCGTTTAACTTGCCTGCCTGCTTGAACACCCAACAATCCCTGTTGGTGTGATTGGCTGGCTTTTCGGGGGTGCCATGTATCTGGCATAAGCGGTCGAGTATTCGGTCCAAACTGGACGAGCCCCTAGGATTCCTTTTGAATGGCTTTTTCCGCTGACCGAATTTAGAGCCTCTGAATCCGGCATTAACTGCCGTATCATCTGCATTGTCGCCGTTAATGCAGCGCTTCTGCTTGTTGCGGCGCGACCTGCCACTACTATCCCTGGTGTCCGAATTACCAGGGTTCTTGGTTATATTGTTGCTACGAGCAAGCCAGCTGTCTTCTTCCGCACAAAAGCGGGTCATGAGTGTCGTGAGTGTTGCCATAGATTTCGGCTTTTCCTGTCCAAGGTGCCGGGCCAGCCACTCGTCATGGATATTGTGCTTGAAGGCTGCTAGGGCCTCAGCATCCGGACAGTCGACTATTTGATTTTTCTTTGTTAGGAACCGTGTCCAGAATTGCCTGGCCGATTCATCTGGTTGCTGAATTACGTGACTTAGGTCATCGGCGTCTGGGGGTCGCACATAAGTGCCCTGGAAATTGTCGAGGAATGCGGCTTCCAAGTACTACCAACAGCTGATTGATCCTGTTGGCAAGCTGTTAAGCCAATGCCGAGCTGGTCCTTTAAGCTTGAGTGGGAGGTATTTGATGGCGTGGAAATCATCGCCGCGGGCCATGTGGATATGAAGGAGATAATCCTCGATCCATACTACAGGATCTGTTGTGCCATCATATGATTCAATGTTTACGGGTTTGAAACCCTCGGGGATTTGATGATCCATTATTTCATCTGTAAAGCACAGTGGGTGTGCGGCGCCTCTGTACTAGGCTATATCGTGACGTAGCTCCAATGAGCTTTGTCTACTATGTTCGGCCCTGCCGAATTTGTGGTCGGCGCGACGGTTACCGTCTCGAGTCGTGGGGCGCCCACGCGATCCATAGATCGATCTTGTTTGCCTTGCCTTGTCCTCCAACATGTCTTCTAAGTCCGGCGCATATTCTCGTGCCTTGGTACGGGGTGCGGCTTGAGTGGAGGGCCGAGAGGCCTCTCTGTCGTGGCCACGAGGTGGCCGGTAGGCCGCATCAAGTGCTTCCTCCTCTAATTGGGGTAGCAACATGTGCTTTGGGTAGCTCTTGGAGGGGCGTTCGAGTTTATGCTCTTCGGCTGCAAGGACTTCAGTCCATCTGTCAACTAGCAAATCTTGATCAGCTCTAAGCTGTTGTTGTTTTTTCTTGAGGCTTCTTGCCGTGGCCATAAGCCTGCGTTGAAAACGCTTTTGCTCGACGGGATCCTCTGGCACGACGAATTCATCGTCGTCGAGGCTTGCCTCGTCTTCGGAGGGAGGCATGTAGTTATCGTCCTCGACCTCTCTGTCTGCCGGTCTCTCATGAGGGCTGGTTTCTCCATCCTCCTATGCTAAATCTTGCTGGAGGGGGGTTTCTTCGGCGCTTTTCGGAGTATTATTATCTCCCGTGCTGGAATCACCGTGTTTGTTTTGGCGGGATTTTGAGCGGCGCCGCTGACGCCGGCGCTTAGGCTGTTTCTTGGAGGGGTCATCCTCCGCTGTTCCATCACCATCTCCCTCTTTTGGGGTGTCCACCATGTATATGTCATACGACAAGGTGGCTTTCCAGGGCCTAATAGGCGCTGGTTCTTCATCATCTCCTTCATCGGCGTCCATACCGTCGATGTCTTCGGAGTCGAAATCGAGCATGTCGGTTAAGTCGTCGATAGTGGCTACAAAGTGGGTGGTGGGTGGGCTTTGAATTTCTTCATCGTCCGAATCCCAACCTCGCTGGCCGCAGTCCTGCCAGGTCTCTCCTGATAAAGAGAGAGACTTCAGTGACTTCAGAATATCACCAAAAGGCGAGTGCTGAAAGATGTCCGCAGCAGTAAACTCCATGATCGGCGCCCAATCGGATTCGATTAGCCGGGCGCGGAGGGTTCGGAGTCCGGAAAGGAGTCCGACTCCTTGGAGTCATGAGTCTCGTGGAGTGCGGGGCTGGTGTTTGGCTCAATCGCCGTTGGGATCGCAGCCCCCGAGGCGGCGTCCAACTGCCCATCCTCGACTAGCGTAGTTGGCTCCGAATTAAGGATCGGAGCTGATGCGGGTGCGGCCTCTAGGGCACTATTCGGCGGCAGAGCTAGATCATGCTCGTCGGGATAGTGCGACGCGCTCGGCAGCGGCTCGAATCCGTCGAAGATCAAGTCCCCGCGGATGTCAGCCGTGTAGTTTAAACTTCCAAATCTGACCTGACGGCCAGGGGCGTAGCTTTCGATCTGCTCTAGATGGCCAAGCGAATTGGCTCGCTGTGCGAAGCCGCTAAAGACGAAGATCTGTCCGGGGAGGAAGGTCTCACCCTGGACTGCATCGCCATTGATGATCGTAGGAGCCATCGAGCCTGACGGCGACGACATAGAGGAACTCTCAATGAAAGCACCAATGTCGGTGTCAAAACCGGCGGATCTCGGGTAGGGGGTCCTGAACTGTGCATCTAGGCTGGATGGTAACAGGAGGCAAGGGACATGAAGTTTTACCCAGGTTCGGGCCCTCTCGATGGAGGTAAAACCCTATGTCCTGCTTGATTAATATTGATGATATGGGTAGTACAAGAGTAGATCTACCACGAGATCAAGGAGGCTAAACCCTAGAAGCTAGCCTATGGTATGATTGTTGATGTGTATGTTGTCCTACGGACTAAAACCCTCCGGTTTATATAGACACCGGATAGGGTTAGGGTTACATAGAGTCGGTTACAATGGTAGAAGATCTGAATATTCGTATCGCCAAGCTTGCCTTCCACGCCAAGGAAAGTTCCTTCCGGACACGGGATGGAGTCTTCAATCTTGTATCTTCATAGCCCTGGAGTCCGGCTGAAGGTATAGTCCGGCTATCCGAACACCCCCTAATCCAGGACTCCCTCAGTAATAGACTAACCATAGAGTTGGTCAGACAAACTCGGTGGGACCGATTCGCTCCCTCGGTAGGACCGAAACGTTACGAAAGGGAAACAGAGAGTTTGCATTACAATCTCGGTGGGACCGATGGCTCATCTTGATTGGACCAAAACGTTACGAAGGGAAACAGAGAGATTACAATCCCATCTCGGTGAGACCGAGATCCCTATCGGTGCGACCGAAAAGACTAGGGTTTGTGGCAGTGGCTATGTCAAGTGAACTTGGTGGCGCCGGTTAGATCAAATCGGTGGGGCTGAGTTTGACTTTTGGTTTGGGATATATTTGGATATGAGAAAGTGGTTGAGGGTTGTGGAGCATATCACTAAGCACTTTGAGCAAGAACCTCATTAAGAAACACCTCACCCCTCTTAATAGTATTGGCTTTTCCTATGGACTCAATGTGATCTTGGATCACTCAAAATGAAATGTAGAGTCTTGTGATTTGAGCTTGATCCAATCCTTTTGTCCTTAGCATTTTGAGGGGTCCACTTTATAATCTATGCCATGCCAATCGTTGAGCTTTTTCTGAAATATTTATCTTCAAGTAGCATTAGCTCAATGAGCTATATGTTGTTAGGAATTACCAAAACCACCCAGGGATAGTTGCACTTTCAATGTCCCCCTTTTTGGTAATTGATGACAACATATAGATCAAAGCTTTGACAAATGATTATAAGATTGAAAAACATTGTCGCTTTGAGAAGTGTGTGATAAGCAAGAGCTCCCCCTAAATTTGTGCATTATTTAAATTTTGCTTTTGAATGCAAATGCACAATCGATTAGGATCATGGGTTACTCTTCCATGTCACATACATCTTGGTGGAGCGCTCAGAATGATAAAAATTAAAAGCATGCACTCATCACCAAGCAAGTGAATGATCATATATGGAATATAAAGGATAGCATCATTCAACCAAACATTAAGGTAGCATATGATCAACCGCATGATCATATAAGTATCTCACACAAGCACACAATAAAGTAGTTCAACCAAAATAGCAAGAGAGATAAAAAGCAAGACACACTCTCTCGAAGCCTATGATCTATACATCTTTCTCCCCCTTTGGCAACAAGTTACCAAAAAGTTTGAAAATGTATAGTGCTATACGTCTCTAAGGCTTGGTCTTCGGGAGGTGGTGTAGATAGAACTCCAAGGACGAAGGCTTCCGATGAAGTTGTTGGAGCTGATGGAGTGGGTGCTGGAGGTGGCACTAGAGCTGTAGCTGCTGGTGCTGACACTGAAGCTCTAGCATCTAAGACTGGCACCGCAGCAGACCTTGGACCTCATGGCACACGTTTAAAAGCATCAATGGTTGCTTTTCCTCTCCTCTCCTCTGCTTCCTCCTGAAGCTGCTCAACTGCAGTCTGAATCTCGGTCACCTTCAGATCAAGATCATAGGATTTTGTTTCCACAATCCTCTCCAGGCTCTCCTGATTCTGAGTCAAGGTGGCTAAGCCCTTCTCAATCCTCAGTGTACCTTGAATCAGATAGACTAACTGATCTTGCTTGCTCTGCAGGAAGACTCGAGATGCCTCTTCAACACTTGGCATCTGGGCAGCTTTCTCAGTCTTTTCCTTGGCTCTCTTCTCCTGGACTTGAGCTGATGATGGTTCTTCCTCATTCATCACAATAGTGTTGTCTTCAAACTCATGATATAGAGGTAGATGCTCCTTGTCCGGCAAGTAAGTACATGTTCCCATCTTAGAGTTGATGGGCTCTTGAATATGTGGAGCATATCCACAACTCCTTTTTTAACCAGCAGCAGTCCTTTTGGCCGTTTCTACAATCAAGCTCATAACTTTGAATTTTTGGGGAACATAAAAAATTTGCAGCATGTTGATGGAGTGTCCTCTGATCATCTTGTGATCTCTTGACTTGGGTAGCAATGTGTGCCTTAAGATCCAGTTAATGGTACACATACCAGACAACAAGAAATGCACAGATCCAAGCTTGTGAGTTTCCAAAGCCTTATCAGGGATCTCTTTGTACATGTTTGCCATTGAGTTGTGGTCTTTATTTTTCTTGGCATACACATACAAGTCATCTTCATGTTCCTCTGGGGCATTGATTAGCTTAGCCCATTCATCAACTGTCGACTGGTACCTAGTACCCTCAGACATCCAAACTATCCTCCCATCTGGATAGAAGTGGGCAGTGGAGTAGAACTGCATGATCAACTCATCATTCCATTTGTTGATCTTTTGTACAACGAATTCATCAACTCCACATGCCTTAAAACTGTCATACACTCCAGGGAAGTGATCTTCATTTTCCCGGATGAACTCCCAGTCCACCCATTTCATGTCACACACTATGGGCTTCTTGTCAAGCAGAATGGTCTCATAGAAATCTTGTTGTTCCTTTGTATGGAACCTGTAGTCAATTGCACTCCTCCTCCTAACAACATAGGTTTCAATCTAGCTCCATAACCTCAATCCTACATCTTTCCTGATGTGCACATCCTCAGCGACTGGATGAGCATCATTGTGGTCAGGAATTTTGGGCTTCAACTTCCTCAAAACAAGAGAATCATCTTCTTCTTCTTCAGCTTCAGGCACTGGGGCCTTGTTCTTCTCCTCAGCAGGTATACTCTGGTGTTCCTCTTGGGCTTTGGGGGTTTCTGAGCAGCAGCCTTGGGAGCAGACTTGGGCTTAGCTGGAGCAGCCCCTGACTTGATTGCATCTCCCATAAGCTTCTGAGCCTTAGGAGCTGGTGTAGCATCCTCTTCCTCCTCTTCTTCTTCTGAATCTCTCATAATGGAGGATCTACCAAGTACTCTGGCAGTGGTCTTCTTGACCCTTTCCTTCCTTTTCTTTCCTTCTCCAACTGCCTCTTCAGTTGGCTTGGAGGTTTCAGCAGTTGAGGCTCTGGCCTTAGACATGGGAATCCTCTTTGCTGGAGCCTTCTTGTGCATCCCTGGCTTTGTTGTAGCAGCCGAGCCATACTCTTTCTTCAGCACCTTTTTCTTGGAGCTGACTTCTTCCTCAATAGCCACATAATCCTCATCCTCAGAATCTGAGGTCTTCTTCTTCCTTGTTCTGGTGGCTGCCTTGGGAAAGTTGCTTGGTGTGCTCCTGCTGCCCTCATCAGAAGTGCTAGAGGGACTAGTGCCCTCACTCATATGAACCCGCTCCTCAGACTTGTTCTGGCTGTCACTTTGATTAGACATCTTGCAGGAAAACTGTCAGCAGACCCTCTGAATAGGTTGTAGATGAGGTAGAGTAGATGAGCATCACAAAGTGCAGAATTTTTTCAAAACAGATGACTTCAAAACTTAGTTTTAGTTCTTCACAGAAAGCATTTCGGATCTACCGATTTGTAAACTCGGTGATACCGAAGCAGCTTTTGGAACCTAAACTAGTTAACTCGGTCAGACCGAGTCACAGTTCGGTGGCACCGAGACTGCTAGGGTTTTAAAGAGAATCGAACTCGGTCACACCGATTTGCAATTTTTGGTCAGACCGAAAACGCATGTGCAATGGCCTAAGCCAAATCGGTGAGACCGATTTCTACAACTCGGTCAGTCCAAGATGAGTTCGGCGGAGACCTAACCCTAAATTTTTAAATCAAATCTAATCTACGGGATGTTTCTGCTGGACAAGATAATTTCATACGTGGCAAGAGTCATGGCAAAGCAATGTGCTACGAATCGGAGTTAAGGAATAGCACAAAGATCAAGTTCATACCCTACTTCAGCGGTGAACTTGCTACGGCGGCAACGGCGGGGCAGATTGCCGTTGACGGTGGCGGAGACCAGCGGCGGGAGGTCGCTGGCGGTGAGAGCACGATCCTGAGATCCGAGGAGGCAGAGAAGGTCACGCGTGGGTGAAAGGTTTTGGAAAAATTTCTAAAATTTGACCCGTCAGTATATATAACCTGACCTGTCGGTGTGACCGAGTGGAACAACTCGGTGGCACCAAGATGCAGAACTGGAAGCGGTTACTGCAACTCGGTGTGACCGAAAAGTTCTAATCGGTTGCATCGAGATTGAAAACCTAGATCAACTTAGTGAGCTCTGTGTGACCGAAATGGATGACTCGGTCATACCAAAACACACAAAGAGGTTTTAGAAGTTTAAGTCTATGACGAATCGGGGACTGCGAGTGCTCCTCACAGAGAGTGGTTCGAATCTGAGTTGATCAAACTTTGTGATGTAGCATGAATAGAGTTTGAGACGAGGGAAGCATAGATAGCTAGAGGGAGTTCTTAGGCATTCTTGTCCATCCATTTGGCAAAAGAGAAAAGGCCAAACAATCAAAGCAACAAATGGATGTCCTCAAATGAGTCAAATATGCAACCAACATGCTCACACAATAAGATGACAGATGAAATATGTGACAAAGCATGCACAAACACTCTAGCATTTATCAAGCAATTTGGCGATGACTAGGTCATCTATATATGAGTATATTGACTTAGGAGTCAAATGAGAATAGTTGATCGTAGGTCATACTCATCGTTTAAGCACAAGTGGGGTTGCCACTTTTACATAAAGCATTGTTGTGTTCACACCATTATAGTTGCTTTAGCTCCATTGATTAGAGTAAAGCTCCCCCTAGATGTGATACCCCCCTAAGAGGGATGAACTAACCTTGGGTTTTGTCGATGATGACTTCATGTAGGTGTTGAAGATGTAGATGCTCAATGTTGATGTAGATCCTTTGGAGCAATCGTTTGGAGTGAGTTGCACTTTCAATACCTACACGGGTTAGTCCCACAAGGAACAAACAAGGATATCTATAGACATAGAGTGATATTCACATGAGATGATGTCCATGAATGCATTAGTTTACCTTGTCCCTTGTCTTACCAACAAGAGGATTTGTGACTCCATGAACTAGTGCAAGATATGGAAGTTGCTTGCACTTGTCCTCGCCAAAATGATATGAGTGAAGTGTGTTGGCGGAGTCACCCTCAAGAACTCTCTAGTTCTTCTTCTTCGGGATCCACACCATCTTGACGGGAATCCTTGGAGTTGTAGTCATACTTGATGAAGTAGAACTTGATGTAGTCTTGGGAACCCACTTGACCAAGGCTTTGGGAGCTTCCTCAAATATATCAATCTCCTCTTGAAGCTTGTCCTTACCTTTTTTTGCTTGTGGTCTTGTGGTGGAAGATCATCTTGAGCTTGTGTTCCTTGGAAAGAAGTAGGATCGTACTTCTCTTATTGAGGAACAAACTTTTTCTTGGGGTATTGATCTTCTTCCATTACAAAAAAAGACACATCCGTGACATTTTGGGCCGAACAATATTTTTTTCTGTCATACATATGACACTTCTATGACGATAATTGTGACAAAACCCGGTATCATCATAGATGTGGTGGGATCCTACTTCTATGACAAAAAATCATGACAGAAAATGGGCTTTTCATCCTGGGCGGGCTGGAGACGCAGCTGCATGACATTCTTTGGGCCGTCCATGATGGAAAAAACCGTGGTAGAAGCGAGGGGGAGGAAAATTTCGGGGAGTTCCCGGTTACAGTGGGAGGTCGGGGGCCGAGCGATGCGCGTTTCTCTTGTACACGTACGTGCGTGTGTGCGAGGCGTTGGCTCTAACTGAACCCGAGCGAGGCATTGGGCTCTAACTGAACCCGAGCGATTGCACTACAGGCTACGTGTTACTGAACCCGAGCGATTGATCGATGGCTGTTAACTGAACCCGATCGAGCGATTCCATGGCTACTGCCGCTAACTGAAGCCGAACGATGCTGCCTCTGGATGAACAGTGAGCATTGCGGGGGGGGGGGGGGTTGGATGAATAGTTCCCGGTGGGGGTGGATGAACAGGACCCCGTGGTGTTGCCTCTGATGAACAGGACCCCGATCGATCGAGCCGGTTGGGGCTGGATGAACAGGACCACCCCGTGGAGGGCAGGATGAACAGTAGACGGTGGAGGGGTGCCCGTGGAGGGGTGGTTGAACATGACGCCGTGGTGTGGAGGGCTGGATGAACAGTAGATGGTGGAGGGGTGGTTGAACAGGAGCCCGTGGAGGCTAGAGGAGGTCGACGGTGGATGAACAGTAGCTCGTGGAGGCTGGAGGGGGTCTGGAGATGAACAGTATCCCATGGAGTCCCGTTTTACGGTACGCCACACCCCTCCTGATGAACAGGACCCCCGTTTCGACCGTAGCGCTTGAACACAAGTCCGTTTCCTCCGTTTTGCGGTACGCCACACCCGTCCCGATCAACAGGACCCCCGTTTCGACCGTAGGAGGTATGTTTCCTCCGTTTTGCGGTACGCCACACCCCTCCTAATCAACAGGACCCCCGTTTCAACCATAGGAGGTCCGTTTCCTCCGTTTTGCGGTACGCCACACCCCTCCCGATCAATAGGACCCCCGTTTCAACCGTAGGAGGTCCGTTTCCTCCGTTGTGCGGTACGCCAGGCCTCGTTTCCATCGTCTCTTCCGTCCAAGCCCTCCCGATGAACATGACCACGCATTCCGTTTCGACCCATGAACACAACGACGACGCTGTTTCTCCGTTCTGACCCAGCCATGTACACGAGCCCTCGCCGTAAGTATGCGCGAGTAGGCGTTCGAGACCCCGCCCGTATGTACACATACGTGGCCGTATTTTCTTTCTTGCACCCTAGCCGCTGTACATACATGTACATGCTACGTGCGCGCCTCTACTATGACATGTGTGCGCCTCTTCTACGACATGTGCGCGCCTCTACATCCACCAGTATATATGTACGTACACGTTCGCGACCAGAATGACAACGCTACGTACGCTTCGACCAGGTGGGTCCCGACTGTCAGACACTTCCTTGCTTGCGAAGATGTAGCTGGTGGGTCCCAGCAGTCAGGGGGGCGAATCGTTTTTTTGCCCGGACGCACTTCCTTGCGTGCGAAGGTGTAGCTGGTGGGTCCCAGCACTCAGGGGGGGAACGTTTTTTTCGCGAAATACGGTGGCCCGTCCGGTGGGTCCCTGCTGTCAGGTGGAGGAATCATTATTTTCTACGTAATAAGGAGGCACTTCCTTGCTGCCGCCGTGGACCCAGCTGTCAGCCTCTCCATGTACAGTCCACGTCCGATGGAAGTCGTTCCTTGACCATGTTGACCACGCTACGCCGAGAGCACCAGGGCGGTGGATGACAGCAAGGCCTAGGAAGGGGACGACGCAGAGCCGGTGAAGACACGGCAGTGGATGCCCACGCGGAGAGGAGTATGAGGGTTCACTCGTTCGGCTGTGGTGTGAGGCTGCCGTCGCCGCAGGGTCTGGCCAGCGGCGGGAATAGTAGGGGGCGGTGAGGCCTCCGCGGCAGCACAGCCGGCCATGAGAGGCAGGAGTAGGCGGCACGACCGGCGCCGCTTTGGGCGGCTAGAGCAAGAAGACCAGAGGTTGAAGAAGCACTACGGTCGTTGGATGGACATCGTATGGTCACTGGAGCTAGAATCGTTCATATTGACTAAGTTGACAAAGCCCTTCGTCCCCGTCAACTTAGTAGGCCCACAAGTCAGCCTCCCACCAAGGTGGGTCCCAGCTACCCGGGGGAGTATTCATTTTTTTGTGCGTAATAAGGAGGCACTTCCGGTGGGTCCGAGCTGACAGCGGGGGGAACGTTTCGACTATACGAGGCCTCGCCGTCGCCGGAGAATAACATCAGGTGTGGGTGAGTAGACGGATGGCTAGGCCAGCGATGGGAGTACAGTGGGGCAGTGAGGCCTGCGCGGTAGCAGAGCTGGCCGTGTTGAGGAGGGAGCAGGCAGTCCCGCCGGCACCTGTTTGAGCGGCTGGAGCAGGAAGAGCGGAGATTGAAGAAGCACGACGGCCGTTGGATAGCCATCCAACAGTCACTTCTTGTGTGTCAACCTTTTTTTTAGGAAAGCCTCAAATCTTTGGGAAACAACATACAACCCATCTGCCATTATTTCTAATAATTTACAGCCCATTTGCTAATTATTAAGGTTTTTTTGGAGCCCATATTCTTTTTGTTAGCATTACAGCCCATATTGTGGCCACGGTTAAAAAATTATACGAAATTTTGCATATTTCGGTGCGGTCCGAACTGTTTTTAATCCCGAAATTTCTACTCACATTCAAACTGATTTTAAAAATAAATGTATATCAATATAAAATCCAACAAATTCTCCACCCATAAAAATTAATGTAATTTCAAATCTCAAAATGAAAAAAATATATTTGAAATTAATTGCCGGTTTGATGTGTTTTAAAAATGTACAACCCATTTCTCATTACTGATGGGCCATTTTCTCGGCCAGCCGAATGAAAGCTCTCCTCCTCATCTTGAAAGATTTGCAGCCCAACAGGCCTGACAAAGCGACTTACTTGGCACATCACGAAAAACTGGGCTGTGGCCGTGGACCCAGCTGTCAGCCTCTCCACGTACAGTACTCTTCCGATGGAATGTCGTTGACCACACTGCGCCGAGAGCACCAAGGCGGTGGGTGATGATGAGGCCTAGGAAGGGGACAATGCGGAGCCGGGGAAGACGCGACAGTGGATGCCCACGCGGAGAGGAGTACGAGGGTTCACTGGTTCGGCTGCGGTGTGAGGCTGCCGTTGCCGCAGGGCCTGGCTAGCGGCGGGAGTAGTAGGGGGCGATGAGGCCTCATCGGCAGCACAGGCGGCCACTGGAGGCAGGAGCAGGCGGTCTCCCCGGCGCTGGTTTGGGCGGCTGGTGCAAGAAGAGCAGCGATTGAAGAAGCAGCAGGACCATTCGATTCAAATCCAACGGTTACTGCGGCTAGAATCGTTTGTTGACTAAGTTGACAAGCCCTGCGTACATGTCAACTTAGTAGGCCCACAGGTTAGCCTCCCAACCGGTGCGCCCCAGATGTCAGTGGGAGGGATCATTTTTTTCGCATAATAAGGAGGCAGTTGATTGCGTGCGGCCAGGCCAGCGGAGGGAGTAGGGTGGGCCGGGGAAGCCTGCGCGGCATCACAGCGGGCCACAAGAGGAGGGAGCAGGAAGTCCCGCCGGCGCTAGTTTAGGCGGCTGGAGCAGGAAGATCAGAGATTAAAGAAGCACGTCGGCCGTTGGATGGACATCCAACACTAACTGCTGCTAGAATCGTGTGTTCACTGACAAAGCCTTTCGTAAACAAGTCAGCCTCGAAATCCATGGCGTGTACATCCCATTTGCTATTATTTTTATATTTTTTACTCATTTTGTAATTCATATGGAATTTATTGCAGCCCGTTTTCCATTTTTAGAATTGCTGGCCATTTTCTGGTCAGTACCAAGGTAAAAAAATTAACTAAATATGTGGGAAATTTTGAAAATTCGCAAATTTTTGCTGGGGAACGAAATATTCTTAATCCAAAAATTAATAGCCATAGTAAAACAAATTTAAAAATAAATTAGTACTATGTCATGTTAAATCCAATGAAATACGTATAAGATATCAGTGAAGAACAAAAACAAAAAAAAAGAAACTTATATCCCATTTGCTATAATTTTTTTGGAATTTTCAATCACTTTTGATATTACTTTTAACAGACATTGACCATACTCTTAAGCCAGGCCGGAATGCATCCCTCCTCGTCTTGAAAGATTTGCAGCCCAGTAATTCGGAGAAAACAAATAGGCCTAGCTTGGGTATTCTTCAAAAAGAAATACTGGGCTAGCTGTTTTCCTAAAGAACTGGTGCATGAGCATTTAGCTTTATTTATTTATTTACTTATTTATGTTTAGGGGACCATGAGCATGTACCTGGGCCGGATTCATGTGAGAGCCTCCCTTCCAGTTAATTATGGGCTTCTCTATTGGGCCTTCATCAGTGGGCTGCATGTTATCAACAAGTGGAAAATGTGTTCTGAGTTTAAAAAAAATGTGTTCCGTATGATAAATAGTATGCGCTACGTACGGTACGGGGCACTAAAGGATCGAACCGTGCAACGACTTCCAAACCATTGTGTTTGTCATTCTAACAACACATTTATTCAACCAACAGATGAAATATACTACCGATTGTACATTGAAAACAGCAGCAGCAGCAGCAACCAGGGCTGGGGGTGCAACAGAAGCAGTAAGCAGGCCAGAAGAGTGAAGACGCAGCTCTCTCTTCCAGACCAAACATCAGCCATCATTACAAAAGGGCTACCAAAAAAGAACAAGTGTATGCATCAAACTAAATAAAGTTCCTACTACACCAAGTGTACGCATCTAACTAACTGGCTCGGCTAGACGTTACTATTTATTAAGCTGTGGAGATTGGCTGACGGCTTGAACCAGATGGGTGCCTGATGGGGGAAACTCCAGCCAGCAGGTCGAAGTCTGATACTTGCGACCCTCTCTCCTACTTTGGGCTGCAGAGCGTGGCGGCACATATTAGGGTATGGTGCATGTAGAGACGCATGGTACGCTGTGTACACACAGTTTTGCCTCATGAACGAAACCGCGCTGCCATCATGATCCTTGCTATCGGTTATCTCCTGGTTAATCGGATAATTCAGTCCGACAAATAGAGAGCGTGTACCAAGGCTACTTACCAGCCTCCAGTCAAAAATTTCTGAAGGCCCAGAGAAGCTGGGATCCTGCTCAAAGACCTTGCAGTGACTGTGATTGTATTCCGCGAAGCAACACGTTCGGTACGTGCGAATGATCATCAATCTTTCGCCGTTGTCTGATCGAGCCAGGAACCACCTGCAACTGCCATGCCGCTTTTCTTTGAAAGGTTCTAGGATTAGGAAGGGTAGGGACACCAGGCGGCCTACAACATCATATCAAGTTGGAGTCAAATAAAAAAGGGCTCTTGGTTTAGTTAATCTTAAGAACAGCATGTTATGAGCATGAATATTTTTTCAGAAAATGTTGACAGTAATATATGCAAGCCATCATGATATCATAGGAAAGTGACATACTACTGTAAAAGCCGTTTGTAGCGATGACTGGAGTAGGCCAGCAATACGTCCATCCATAGAAGGAGTCGACAGTGTAAATGAAGCCCTTGTGTTCAATTGCATCAGAGAACCATGGAGGATGTATGATCCTGCGATGGACGTGCAGATTTATCCACTTACCGCAGTGACCTGTCAGATAGGCGAGACCGCGGTTGAAGAACGCAATTAGCCTGATGTAACACCCCGGATATGATTTTCCTAATATGTAATCCAACTCTTGCCGTTTCCGGCGATAAGTTATTTATTTTCTCAGGTTCGGGTCTTTGTCTCCGTGTGTTGTTATCGTTGTCATGCATCTCATATCATGTCATCATGTGCATTGCATTTGCATACGTGTTCATCTCATGCATCCGAGCATTTTCCCCGTTGTCCGTTTTGCATTCCGGCGCTTCGTTCTCCTCCGGTGGTCATTTCTACCTTTCTTTCGTGTGTGGTGATTAAACATTTCCGGATTGGACCGAGACTTGCCAAGCGGCCTTGGTTTACTACCGGTAGACCGCCTGTCAAGTTTCGTACCATTTGGATTTCGTTTGATGCTCCAACGGTTAACCGAGGGACCGAAAAGGCCTCGTGTGTGTTGCAGCCCAACACCCCTCCAAGTTGGCCCAAAACCCACCAAAACCCTCTCCATCATCTAGAGCGTTCGATCACGATCACGTGGCCGAAAACCGCACCTCATTTGGACTCTCCTAGCTCCCTCCACCTCTATATAAAGACCCCTCCTCGAAAATCCGGATCTCCCCCGTCCAAACCATAAAAAATATCTCCTCCGTCGCCACCGGACACGTCTGGAGGGAGCCGGACGTTGTCCGCCGCCCGCAGCCAATCGGCGCGTGCCACGTGGCCCCGGCCACCATCGCCGCCGCCGAAGCCCGCCGGGCCCAAGGCCGGCCTTCTCCACCCCGCGCTCGGGCCCCGCCTCCTCCTCCCGAGCGCCTCGCCACGCCGCCCCTTTGCCTCGCCGTCCGGCCACCGCGCCGTCGTGGGCGCCATCGCCGCCTGGCGCCGCCTCCTTGTTCCGGCCGCCCCGCCTTGCCGCTTCCGCCATCCAACGCCGCCGCGCGCCGGCGACCGTGCCGCGCCGGCGCCGCCTCCTCCATGTCGGCGAGTCCCCGGGCCGGACCTCCCCTCCGGCCGCCGTCCGCAGCTACTCCGGCGAACTCCCCTACTGTTCCGGCGACCTCGGTTCCCGTGCACGAACTGGATCCAGATCTAGATCCAAGGTTGACCTAATCTCGCCCGAAACCCTAACTTTTTGCGTTTTTCTTCATGCTATAACTCCACATCCGTAGATCCGTCTTGGGCATATAGCATATCAAAATGTCCGTCTCAGAGAGTACATCATTTCATTCCATTGCATCATTTTCATTTGAGTTCATCTTGATGCCCGAAATGCTGTTAGAAGAATGCTATTTGAGATAATTGTCAGATCTGCTGCTCCAATTAGATATTTGTCATTTTTGCCATGATTAATGTGTGCATGATATGCCCATGAGCTCTACATGTGTTTTGTTACATGTTTTGCCATCTTTCCAGAGGTGCAACCCATGTATTTTTGTGATGTGTGTGGTGACTAGCACAAGCTTGCAAAGTGAGGCATTCGTTAATGCTGATTTTAGGGACTTAGCATTTCCACTAAGTCCTTGACCTGTTTATCTCATATGGCCATATGTTCATGTTGTTTCCTAGTGATCCATGCCTCTTTTGAAGATGATCAGTAAGGATGTTTTGTTAATCTTGTAGTGCTCTATCCATCCATGTCTTTGTTTGCAATTATGGAGCACCCTAGCTTGAGTCAATCGAGCTCTACTTTTGCTATTTCGTGAATCTGGGCAGGTTGTCTACTTGTTAGCGATTTTGCCGAGGATGTTGTAGTTGATCCGTGCATGCTATGTTATTGTTCTTGCCATGTCTAGCTTGCTTTTTGTGTATTCTTGATGGGTGTATGATTAGCTTGTCATGACTTGCTTTGTAGTGAGTGCATCGAGCTCGTAAACATGCGTACTTGATATCTGTTTTCAGCATGCTCCAGTTTTCACTAAGTCTGTGATCTGATTATGTTTTTGCCATGTTCACATGCTTGCAATTCTATTTTCTGATCCCTTTTGGCTCAAGGTCACTAAGGGACTTTTGTTAAGATATTTGAGTAGCTCCATTCCATGCTTTATTTTGCCATGTTCAGGTCCTGTAGCATGTAGTTTTGTTGCTCCGAAGAGTGCTATCTGATCTGTAATTCCAGACAAGTGTTAATTTCACTAAGTCTGAGATCTATTTACGAAATGCATTTTTGCCATGCTTGTTTGAACCTGTTAATGGATGAATTGGCCGTAGCTCAGTGCTAGACTTTTGTTAAGCATCTTGAGTGGATCCCTGCCATGTATTTTGATGCCATGTTTGGGTGCTGTAGCATGTTTATCTTGTTGCATTTAGATGGCTACTTGCTGTAAATCGCAGACCGGTGCCATATTTGAATCGCTTGCCATTTCCAAACCATAACTCCGATTCCGGTGATCTTTATATCGTTTTCAAGCGATTTCATCTCATCTTTCTAGTGGCACACTTGGTTTTCCAAGTTGAGGCCAGGTTCATGCATTCTTTGTCAAATCTTGCATATGCATCACATATCGCATAGCATACCATCTTTGCATCATGTTGTTTGAGTTTGCACGTGGTTGATTACGTCCTTGTTGCTTGTTTGTCTTGTTTGGATAGAGCCGGGAGACGAGTTTGCTAATGAGGAGCCCGTTGAGTTTGCTTTCGAGGATCCAGTCAAGTCTGACAACTTTGCAGGCAAGATGATCATACCCTCGAAATCACTACTATCTTTGCTTTGCTAGATGCTCGCTCTTTTGCTATGCCTATGCTATGATGCCTACCACTTGCTTTCAAGCCTCCCAAATTGCCATGTCAAACCTCTAACCCACCTTGTCCTAGCAAACTGTTGATTGGCTATGTTACCTCTTTGCTCAGCCCCTCTTATAGCGTTGCTAGTTGCAGGTGAAGATTGGAGACCGTTCCTTGTTGGAACATTATTTACTTGTTGGGATATCATTATATTGCCATGTTATCTTAATGCATCTATATACTTGGTAAAGGGTGGAAGGCTCGGCCTCTCGCCTAGTGTTTTGTTCCACTCTTGCCGCCCTAGTTTCCGTCATATCGGTGTTATGTTCTCGGATTTTGGGTTCCTTACGCGGTTGGGTTATAATGGGAACCCCTTGATAGTTCGCCTTGAATAAAGCTTTTCCGGCAATGCCCAACCTTGGTTTTACCATTTGCCACCTAGCCTCTTTTTCCCTTGGGTTTCCGGAGCCCGAGGGTCATCTTATTTAAACCCCCCCCCCCCCCCCCCCCGGGCCAGTGCTCCTCTGAGTGTTGGTCCAACCGAGCGATGTCCGGGGCTACCCGGGGCAACTCTGGGCTGGCCTACCCGACGTCTGGCTCATATGAGTGTGCCCTGAGAACGAGATATGTGCAGATCCTATCGGGATTTGTCGGCACATTCGGGCGGTGTTGCTGGATTTGTTTTAACTTGTCGAAGTGTCTTGAAGAACCGGGATACCGAGTCTGATCGGAACGTCTCGGGAGGAGGTCTATTCCTTCGTTGTACCGTCTGGCGGAATATGATGTCTGCATATACGAAGTCAAAACATCCAAAAAAAATTCTTAAGTATATGATCAAATTTTGTGATACATAATACCTGCCCTCGTTGAGCGTGAAGTTGGCTTGGCCAATCTTGAAGCGGAGTTGTGCAAACCCACACTATTGGAGGAGATAACAGCTCCTGTATATATATGATGCTGGTTTACCAGGTAAACCGTGCCGGGTTATAATAAACACCGTGTTACTCCATAAGAGGATGTTAACAACATGGCTCAAACCGGGCAAATAGTCTCCGGATTGACATGAACTGTGTTCCGTCAATTGATTGGTTAAAAAACTTTGTCGGTTTAAAAAACGTAATAAAAAGCAAAAAAAACCCTTCAAAGAAAAGTATAAAGAAAACGCAAAAAGGGTTTATTTGAGCTGATCAGATGGTGTTACCATGGCCGAACTCGACCAAGCTCCCGTTAGGTGTAACTATGGTTCTAGTCAGCCAGGTCCCCAAATGAAACTGTGGCATTTATGCCGATCAAGTGGCATGGTCATGGTTCGGGTTCGACCAAGCCCCCAAGTGATTCTGTGGCCTTAGGCCGACCAAGAGGCATGACTGGTTCAGATGTGACCAAGTCCCCAAGTGATCTGGTGGCTCTCGCCTATCAAGAGGCATGGTATTGGTTCGGACACGACCAATCCTCCAAGTGATATGATGCTTTTGTAAAGCTAACTCAAGGGGTAAACCTGAGGCCGCTTTAGAGCAACTCCGTGTAACCTCACATGATGTAAAAGAATAGATACCCCACTTTAGCTGAGGCTCCGGTTTATTATATTTAATCATAATATATACATTGTCGTAATATGTACATAAGTATAGCCAATGGCTCAGGTGTAGTAAGGCCGAAGATGAGCTATGTTCCATGGCCTGTTGGTCTCCTCCTCTGATGTGCGTGAGTCTTTATGCTCTCGAATATCGATCAGATAGTACGACCCGTTGTGCAGATTCTTGCTGACCACGAAAGGCCCCTCCCAAGGTGGGGATAGCTTATGCATATCAGTCTGATCTTGGATGAGCCGAAGCACCAAATCTCCTTCCTGAAAGGTTCTGGTTCTGACTCGGCGACTATGATAACGACGAAGATCCTGCTGGTAAATCGCCGATCGGGCGGCTGCGGTGTCACGCTCTTCATCCAACCGGTCCAAAGCATCTTGCCGTGCTGTCTCGTTGTCCGCTTCAATATAAGCCGTCACACGAGGTGAATCATGACGGATATCACTAGGGAGAACCACCTCCGCTCCATAAACCATGAAGAACGGTGTCTATCCTGTTGATCTGTTGGGTGTTGTATTGATGCTCCATAACACATATGGTAATTCTTCTACCCAGCAACCCGGCGTTCTCTGCAAAGGAACCATGAGCCGGGGCTTGATGCCTCTCAAGATCTCTTGATTAGCTCTTTCTGCTTGACCATTGGACTGTGGATGCGCCACTGATGAAATATCGAGCCGGATGTGTTCCCGTTCGCAGAACTCTTTCATAGCACCTTTGGACAGATTGGTACCATTATCTGTGATAATACTGTGCGGAAAGCCAAACCGGAAAATCACCTTTTTGATGAGCTGAACCGTCGTGGCCGCATCACACTTGCTAACACGTTCTGCCTCCACCCACTTTGTAAACTTGTCAACCGCCACCAGGAGGTGGGTCTTCTTATCTTTGGACCTTTTGAAAGGCCCAACCATATCCAGCCCCCAAGTCGCAAACGGCCAAGTAATTGGAATCATTCTCAATTCTTGAGCCGGTACATGAGCACGTCTTGAAAACCTTTGGCAACCATCACATCGTCTGACCAGATCCTCCGCATCAGCATGAGCAGTTAACCAATAGAAGCCATGGCGAAACGCTTTAGCCACCAGAGACTTTGAACCGGCGTGGTGACCACAATCTCCTTCGTGGATCTCACGCAAAATTTCACGCCCTTCTTCAGGAGACACGCAGCGTTGAAAAGCTCCTGACACACTGCAATGATGTAACTCGTCGTTGATAATAGCCATGGACTTGGACTGCCGGATTATCTGCCGGGCCAGAATCTCATCCTCTGGTAACTCGCCCCAGTTCTTGTACGCCAGGTAAGGAAGCGTCCAATCCGGAATAACATGAAGAGCTGCCACCAATTGAGCCTCCGGATCAGGAATAGCCAAATCCTCTTCACCAGGGATCTTGACCGACGGGTTGTGCAGCACATCCAGAAAAACATTGGGCGGGACCGGTTTGCGCTGAGAGCCCAGCCGGCTTAAAGCGTCCGCCGCTTCATTTTTCCGTCGGTCCACGTGGTCCACCTGATAGCCTTTGAAATAACCTGCAACAGTATCCACCTCACGACGATATGCTACCATAAGTGGGTCCTTAGAGTCCCAAGTGCCAGACACTTGCTGAGCCACAAGGTCCGAGTCACCGAAGCACTTAACTCGACTTAGATTCATCTCCTTAGCCATCCAGAGACCATGGAGCAAGGCTTCATACTCAGCTACATTGTTAGTACAAGGGAACATTAAGCGGAGAACATAACAAAACTTATCACCTCGTGGGGAAGTTAATACGACTCCAGCCCCCGAGCCTTCCAACTGCCTGGATCCGTCAAAATGGATGGTCCAATATGTGTGATCCGGC
Source organism: Triticum monococcum (assembly GCA_034509565.1). NCBI lineage: Eukaryota > Viridiplantae > Streptophyta > Magnoliopsida > Poales > Poaceae > Triticum > Triticum monococcum. The sequence goes on along the minus strand of CM067843.1, from coordinate 236,513,245 downwards.
TTTTCTTCAGGTGCTTGCATTTCTGTCCAATCATTGATGAAATCAACAAGTGCTTGAGACTTAACCGCTGTCCGAGGCACATACTTCAAACCATACGGCCCTAGCTCTATAGCCCACTTTGCAATCGGGCCAGTTGCTTCCCAGTTCTGGATGATATCTCCCAAAGGAGCAGAACTGACCACCGTAATTGGGTGCCCTTGGAAGTATTGTTTAAGCTTCCAGCTTGCCATAAAAACTCCATATACCAGCTTCTGCCAATGCGGATACCTTTGCTTGGACTCGATTAGTACCTCGCTGATATAATAGACCGGACGTTGAACCGGATGCTCCTTACCTGCCTCCTTTCATTCCACCACAATGGCCATGCTGACCGCCCGAACATTGGCAGCAACATATAGCAGCAACGGCTCCTTGTCAATGGGAGCGGCGAGCACTGGCGGATTGGCCAATTGCCGCTTTAAGTCCTCAAATGCTTCATCAGCGGCAGAACTCCAGACAAGCTGATCCGTCCTTTTCAACATCTGATACAAAGTGATTGCCTTCTCACCAAGACGACTGATAAACCGGCTTAATGCCGCAATCCGGCCGGCCAGTCGTTGAACATCATTGATACACTTTGGTTTAGCCAGGGAGGTGATGGCCGTGATCTTCTCCGGATTAGCCTCAATTCCCCTATTGGACACCAGAAAACCCAATAACTTGCCCGCCGGCACACCGAAAACACACTTGTCTGGATTAAGCATCATCTTGTATGTCCTCAGGTTATCAAAAGTTTCCTTCAAATCATCAATCAAAGTCTCCTTCTCCCTAGACTTAACCACGATATCATCCACATAAGCATGTACATTACGGCCAATCTGCTTGTGAAGACAATTTTGTACACACCGTTGATAAGTTGCCTGGGCACTCTTGAGCCCGAAGGGCATAGACACATAGCAGAAGGCTCCAAAGGGAGTTATAAATGCCGTCTTCTCCTGGTCCTTAACTGCCATTTTGATCTGATGATAGCCAGAATATGCATCCAAAAAACTTAAACGCTCACAACCCGCCGTAGCATCAATAATTTGATCAATATGGGGGAGGGCAAAAGGGTCTGCTCGACAAGCTTTATTAAGATCTGTGTAATCCACACACATGCGCCAGGTGCCGTTTTTCTTGAGGACCAGTACCAGATTGGCAAGCCACTCAGGGTGAAAAACTTCAACAATAAAGCCAGCTGCTAAGAGCCTGGCTACCTCTTCTCCAATCGCCTTGCGTCTTTCTTCGTTAAACCGGCGGAGGAACTGTTTCACCGGTTTATATTTAGGATCCACATTAAGGGTGTGCTCAGCGAGTTGCCTCGGTACACCTGGCATGTCAGAGGGCTTCCATGCAAAAATGTCCCGATTCTCACGGATGAACTCAATGAGCGCACTTTCCTATTTCGGATCCAAGTTGGCACTAATGCTGAAATGCTTGGACAAATCGCCAGGTACGAAGTCAACAAGCTTAGTTTCTGCTGCCGATTTGAACTTCAGGGCTGGATCATGCTCCGTAGTTGGCTTTTTTAACGGAGTCATGTCCGCCGGATCAACATTGTCCTTATAGTACTTTAACTTCTCGGTGGCACAAACCGACTCTGCATAAGCCGCATCTCCTTCCTCGCACTCCAAAGCGATTTTGCGGCTTCCGTGAACCGTTATTGTCCCCCTGTGACCCGGCATCTTGAGCTGCAAATACACATAACAGGGTCGTGCCATAAACTTGGCGTAAGCCAGTCACCCAAACAGAGCGTGATATGGACTCTGGATTTTCACCACTTCAAACGTCAATGTCTCTGACCTGGAATCATGGTCATCCCCAAATGCCACTTCCAGAGCTATCTTACCAACGGGATATGCTGATCTGCCAGGCACTACACCGTGGAATACTGTATTAAACGGTTTGAGATTCTTATTTGTTAGTCCCATACGACGGAAGGTCTCATAGTACAGGATGTTAATGCTGCTCCCTCCATCCATGAGCACCTTGGTGAACTTGTAACCTCCCACCTGAGGCGCCACCACCAGAGCCAACTGACCCGGATTATCGACCTGGGGAGGGTGATCTTCTCTGCTCCATATGACGGGCTGCTCAGACCAACGTAGATAATGGGGTATGGCCGGTTCAATAGAGTTGACCGCCCGCCTCTGAACCTTCCGGTCTCGCTTGTCCAAGCTAGTGGTGAGGACATGGTACTGCCCACTACTCAGCTGCTTTGGGTTGCTCTGGTAACCTGACTGTTGCTGCTGTTGGTTGTAACCACCCTGGTTGTTCTGACTATTTTGACCATTATGTCCGCCCGGATTACCATTGAATCCTGAACCGGAACTTCCTCCACCGTAACCCGGCCCGGATCCTGAGCCACCGCCAGATTCGTGATCATACCGGAAATTATTAGAATTCTTGAACTCCTACATAATAAAGCAATCCTTCTAAAGGTGGTTTGCTGGCACCTCCTTCGTCCCATGTTTTGGACAGGGCTGGTTTAGCAGGTAGTTTAGGCGGTTTGGGTTAGGGTTGGGTGCTCCATTACGATTTTTCGGTCTACCCTTGCGTCGCTGGCCATTGTCCTGTGCGTTGGTATTAGCCACAAAGTCCATGTTACCATCCGCTTTACGCTTGCCTCCACCACCATTGCCTGCCCAGTGATGATGCTCACCTTTGGAGCTGCTGTTCTTCTTCCCTTTTCCTGCCTTGTCATCATCAGATTCGGGGTCCTTGGTACTATCAAAATCAGCATATTTCACCAAAGCGGCCATGAGGGTCCCCATGTCGGTGCAATGACGCTTCATCCGTCCCAACTTTAGCTTCAGGGGCCCAAACCGGCAGTTGCCTTCTAGGGTTAATACTGCGGTGTCGGCGTTGATGCGGTCTGAGGAGTGCAACACTTGGGAAACCCGGCGCACCCAATGAGTCGTTGATTCTCCTTCCTCCTGGACGCATGCAGCTAAGTCTACTATCGACATAGGCTGTTTACAGGTATCCTTGAAATTGCTGATAAACCGGGCTCGTAACTGGGCCCATGAACTGATAGAATTAGCCGGCAATCTTTTTAACCAAGTACGGGCCGTTCCTTCAAGCATCATGGTGAAGTATTTCGCACACGCCGCGTCATCCACATCAAGCATCTCCATGGCCATCTCATAGCTCTCCACCCATGTCTCTGGAGGTTGATCCGCCGTGTAATTCGGTACCTTGCGCGGGCCTTTGAAATCCTTGGGCAGGCGCACGTTGTGTAAAGAGGGGATAAGGCAAGGCACCCCCAAAGAACTAGAAGTAACACCAGGCTCAGTAAAGGTGGTTGGACGAACCGGCGTGAGCTGCCGAGCCTGATGCTGTGCGGCTAACTCGGCCTCCCTGCGCGCGCGGGCCCGGTCCGACACTCCCTGAGCGTTATCAGCACCACCCGCTGGGTTGTTGTCACGGGGTGCTCCTCGTCGTTCGTTACTCGACACTGCCGGTTCATCCATATGTCTGCTATAGCTCCGGCTTGGACGAGGGGTCGAGTGGATCCGGTCGCGGCTGTATGAGTATGCTTCCTGTTGGGCCAAAGCTGTCCTCAGAAGTTCCTTGACCCGTCGCGTCTCTACTGCCTGCGGCGAGTCACCTTCAATTGGAATGGCCTCCAGCCGTGCAGCAGCGGCAACAAGATTGTCCATTGGGTTGGAGTAGTGACCCGGAGGTGTTAAAGCAGCTTGAGGTATGACGGTGTTTTGATGAGGCGGGTCCATCTGACGAGGCTGAACCGGTGCACCGGTCCCAGGGGCTTCTGCCCGGTTTCCCTCCAGCGGATTGCCGGCTCTTGGTCCTGGAGTGTTGAAAAGGTCTCTAGCCTCGAAAATCGGAGGTAAACGGGATCGGTGCTTCCTCCTCATGACTTCATGCGATGCGCTCTGGTCCAACATAAGCCGATAGGCCTGTGCGTCTAAAGCGGCCCGCTCTGCGGCCATTCTGGCGTCCTCGGCCGCCAGATCTGCCTTGGCCTGGGTGATCTGTTCCTTTACCTTTGCAATCTCCGCGTTGTGAACATCCTGATCCGGTGGATTAACCTCCGCCACAAGCACAACCAACGCATCAAATAGTTCTGATAGAACCTGAGCCGGCAGGCGCATAGGGCCTCCTGCCCCGGCAGCCGTCGCCGCTGCTGAACCGGAGATCGTTGCCACAGCTGTCGAAGAATGAAGCGCCACTTGTGTTCCGGCCATGAATATTCCAACCCGGTTGGGCAGATCAGAGGGGTCTGGAATATTGTCGCCATCGGAACAGCTCCCAATCCAGCCATCTTGTAGCTGATAAAGAGATTCGGTTTCTCCGGTCGAAGACTTGTCACCGGAACAAACAACGGTCGCACCGCGAAATTCTGATCCATCCTCATAACCTCCTCCGTGGATGACTCCCACGAAGGCATGCTTCATGGCCGGTTTAACCCGGGCGGATCACGCACGCTGAGCCGTCTCGATGAGGTCGGTGCAGATGTCCGGCTCAGGGCCCGGTTCACCAATCTTGCCAATGAAAATGTGAATGCCGCCAAAGGGGACCCGGTACCCGTACTCAATTGAGCCAGCCTCGGGGCCCCAGCCTGCATCGTCGATGTAGAGCTTGCCGCGATGACTCTTAGTCATCCGGCCTACGGCGTAGCCCTCAAGTCCTTCAAAGCGACCCTCCAAGATCCGGAAACCATCGTGCGATAGCCCCATGGTGGGCGCCAACTGTCGTGGTTTTGTCACGGCAGATGTCCTAGAGAAAGGACTTAGTCGTGGAGTCATGGCGACGGGTTAGCTTGAAGGTGTTAAAGCGGACACAGGGATGCAAGAGAATTTATACTAGTCTGGCCCCTTCAATGAAGGTAAAAGCCTACGTCTAATTGTGATGGGATTGATGGGGTTTCGATGACTAGGGAGCAAATAAGCTTCGCCTATGTCTCGAGTTGTTGTCTGTTGTCCTTGAACCGTCGCCGTGTCGTCCCCTTATATACACGGGTGACACCTGTCGGTTCACAGAGTCCCAACACTGGTCGATCGTATCCGGGTTGGTCTCTCCTTATTCCTAGCCTACAATACAAGTTTATATACAAATTCCGGTTTACAGCTACAAGTCTTGAACCGGCTACGGGCCTTAGGCCCTCATCTGCCTTCTTGGGCTTTGTCACTTCTGGAGCTACTGATGAAGTTGATCCGGCCCAGATAGGCCGGTTTACGCCCAGTAGTAATATCCCCAACATTGACCGTGAGAGCTTGTCATGGGCTAAGTTGGGACTCCCCTGCAGGGATTTGAACTTTTGAAAGCCGTGCCCGCGGTTATGGGCAGATGGGAATTTGTTAATGTCCGGTTGTAGATAACTTGAACTTTAACTTAATTAAAATGAATCAACTGTGTGAGTTACCGTGATGGTCTCTTCTCGGCGGAGTCCGGGAAGTGAACACGGTGTTAGAGTAATGCTTGCCGCAGGATTGTCCTCTAGTTACTCGTTCGCGCTTTGCCTCCTCTTCTCGCTCTCTTTTGCGAACAGGATAGCCACCATATATGCTAGTCGCTTGCAGCAGCTCCACATATTTACCTTGCCTTACCTATAAGCTTAAATAGTCTTGATCGCGAGGGTGCGAGATTGCTGAGTCCCTGTGGCTCACAAATTACTTCCAAACCAGATGCAGGGCCTGATGATTCCGTTCCAGATGACGCGCTTGAGCTCAAGTGGGAGTTCGACGAGGACTCACGCCGATACTACGTGTCTTTCCCTGATGATCAGTAGTGGTGCCCAGTTGGGGTGATCGGGACCGTGTCGCATGTTGGGTTATCTTTTATTTTGGTGCCGTAGTCGGGCCATGAGTGTTTGAGTGTTGTAATGCTATTTATGTACTTGGATTGACGTGGCGAGTGTAAGCCAACTATGTTATCTCCCCTTTTATTACCTATATTACATGGGATGTTGTGAAGATTGCCTAACTTGCGACATTGCTTTCAATGCGGTTATGCCTCTAAGTCGTGCCTCGACACGTGGGAGATATAGCCGTGTCGAGGGCGTTACAAGTTGGTAATCAGAGCCTTCCCCGACCTTAGGAGCCCCCACTGATTGATCGTTTTTAGCAGCCGAGTTGTGTCTAGAAAAATGTTTTGAGTCATTTAGGAATTATATATCGGAGAGTTTAGGAATTCTTTTTACTTCCCAGTCTCCTCATGCTCTGGTAAGGCATCCTGGCGTAGAGTTTTAACTCTTTCTCTTCTCAAATTTCACTAAAAAAAATTTAGGATCACGCGGGTATCTTGGAATCGTTCCGATGGTTTTGTGACGAGAACATTGTTCTTGGTGCCTCCTGTCTTTAGGGGTTGTGGCAGTGTCTCGGGGAGTTGAGATCCGAGGTGTTGTCATCACAATTTTATCGTTGCAGTTCTGGAATACCTGAGTTTAGTACACCGACATCGAAAATCTCTTTTATGCATTTCGTTGGTGAGATAACCTCGACGCCACCCAGTACTGGGGCGGGAGTTCGGGAGTATCGCCATAACTTGTATAACGGATGCTTTTTGAAGGTTGAGGTAGATGGTTTCCGAAGTTTTTCTCGGTTATGTGTTGAAGGATGGATGCAGCTAGATGTAGGATTTGCTAGATTTGGGTGAGATATTATGCTTCCCCTGTATCCCCAACACCTGACTGCATAACCGGAAAGGTTCGGGAGTTTCATAGGTGGGAATTCTTGTAGCTCTAGTTCTTCTTCCACAGATATTGGTTTGAGATTGGGATTTCTTACCGATTATTTGTTCTTGATCCGTACCTTGTTGATTTATTTCTCTACCTAAATTCTAAGTGGCTTCTCAATTTATAGATATGTGACCATTTCAAGAGTAATACATTCGTTCATTTTGTTCGGATGTGAAGACTATATGTTGCAATTTTCATTCCGTTGGATTCAGCTTCAATATTTGTCTATCAATGTGCTAATGGATGTCAACCTCTTTAGGATGGCTCCTCCAACGCGCACGACTCCAAATCTTGATCCGCCACCACCTCCACCTCCTCCGGAGGCATGGCAAGCTGTGATGGCCGCAACCAATGCAAACACACAGTTGATCATGCAAATTCTTCAAGAGCGCAATCAAGCGAATCAAGGCAACCAAGGGAACCAAGGCAACAATCAGAATCACTTTGCTACACTCAACCAGTTCCTTGCAAATTAGCCAAAGACTTTCAGCAATTGTGTTGAGGCAACTGATGCTGACGATTGGCTCGTGGATCTGTGCAAGCATTTCGAGTGCAGTAACGTCAGGCCTCAGGACTTTGTCAAGTTTGCATCCTTCCAACTCAAAGACCAAGCCGCAGTGTGGTTCCAGCAGTACAAGGATTCCAGAGGAGGACGTGTGATTACTTGGGATGAATTCCGTCAAGATTTCAGAGCTCATCATATCCCTCAGAGCGTGGTTGAAAGCAAGCGTGAGGAATTCCGCAACCTGAAGCAAGGCTCTTTCTCTGTCTATGACTACAACAAGTTGTTCCAGAAGCTCGCCCGCTTTGCCAAGCAGGACGTCCCTGATGAGAAGAGCATGATATACCAGTTCAGGGGTGGTCTCAGAGAAGAAATCCAACTAGCTCTTGTTCTCTTTGAGCCCTTGAGGTACGATGAGTTCTACAACATGGCACTAAAGCAAGAGGCCGCTCAACTGAGGTGTGATGCTTCCAAGAAGCGAGTCAGAGATGTTACTCCTTCTTCCTCTACTCAAGTGGCCAAGCAGCAGAAGTATTGGCTTCATCCTCCTCCGTTTCGTCAGCCGTATCAGAAGAGCAAAGGTGGCAGTGGATCTTCCCACCCACCCAACCCTGGCTTTCAGAACAAGACTTCGTCTCAAGCTCCAAGATTGAGTGCTCCGTATCACCGTTCGCTTTCAGAGGTCACGTGCAACAAGTGCCAACAGAAGGGTCATTATGCCAACAAGTGTTTCAACTAGAGGCGTCTTCCTCCTCCTCCTGTCAGATCGGCAAGTACAGCTATGGTCAAGCATAACACCAAGTCTGCCAAGGTCAACTTGATGAATGCAGCTCAGGCAGAGGACTCGTCAGATGTCATCATGGGTAACCTTCCTGTTAATGATATTCCTGCAAAAGTTCTTTTTGACACGGGTGCATCGCATTGTTTTATCTCGAGACCATTTGTTTCTAAGCATGAGTTGCCTTTACAAGATTTGCCTAGACAGTTATCTGTTGTTTCTCCGGGTAAATTCATGAATGCAAGCGCTATCGCCCCGGATGTCTCTATCACGTTGGGCGATTACAAGTTTTTTTCTTCTCTGGTGGTTCTTCGTAACTCGGATATTGATCTTATTCCCGGAATGGATTGGCTTTCTAAGCATGAGGCATCTTGACTGTGCAGCCAGGCAGATTCAATTGACTCATTCGTCTGAGGATGTAATTGTCTTTGCCGCTCATGATGATACCATTCGTCTGTTTTCTCTCAATGAGAAGGGTGATGGATGCTATCTTGCAGATTCCAGTCGTTTGCGAATATCAAGACGTCTTTCCAGAAGAGCTTCCAAGAATGCCTCCGCACCGGCCAGTTGAATTCGTCATTGATCTTGAACCTAGCACGAAACCTGTGTGCAAGCGTCCTTACAAGCTCGGACCTAAAGAGTTGAAGGAGCTGAAGAAGCAACTCGATATTCAAGAGAGAATGGGTCTCATCCGGCCTAGTTCTTCTCCGTGGGGTTGTGGTGTTCTTTTTGTGAAGAAGAAGGATGGAATGGACCGACTTTGTGTTGATTACCGTCCATTGAACAAGAAGACTATTAAGAACAAATACCCACTTCCCAACATCAACAAGCTGTTCGAACAACTCAAGGGTGCCCAAGTATTCTCCAAGCTTGACCTCCGTATGGGTTATCATCAGATTCGAATCCGTGAGCAAGATTTTCCCAAGACGGCTTTCAGGACAAGCTATGGTTCATATGAATACACTGTCATGTCTTTTGGCCTCGTCAATGCTCCTCCGACATTCTCTCGCATGATGAACTTCATCTTCAACGCCTACACCAATGACTTCGTTTTGGTCTATCTCGACGACATTCTGGTTTTCTCGAAGAACAAGGAAGATCATGCCAAGCACTTGCGTTTGGTGCTCGATAAGCTGAGGGAACACCAGTTCTACGCCAAGTTCTCCAAGTGCGAATTTTGGCTCGATGAGGTTCTTTATCTTGGTCATATCATCTCTGCCAAGGGCATTGCGGTGAATCCTGAGAAGGTGTCTGCAATTGTGAATTGGGAACCACCTCAGAACGTGAAGCAACTCCGTAGCTTCCTCGGTCTCGCAAGCTATTGCCGAAGATTCGTTGAAAACTTTTCTAAGATCGCAAAGCCTCTCTCAAATCTTCTCCAGAAGCACGTCAAGTACGTTTGGTCTCCGGAGTGTGACATTGCTTTCAACACTTTGAAAGAGAAATTGATCACTGCTCCAGTTCTGACTCCGCCTGATGAATCCAAGCCGTACGAGGTCTTTTGCGATGCCTCTCTCCAAGGTCTCGACGCATTGTTGATGCAAGAGAAGAAAGTTGTGGCTTATACCTCTCGCCAGTTGAAGCCCAATGAGAAGAACTACCCCACTCATGATCTCGAGTTGGCGGCAGTGGTGGATGCTCTTTTGACTTGCAGACATCTCTTATTGGGAAGAAAAGTGGACATTTTCACTGATCACAAGAGTCTCAAGTACATCTTCACTCAGCCTAATCTCAACCTCAGGCAGACTCGATGGGTCGAAATGATTCAAGAGTATAATCCGAGTATCGAGTATACTCCAGGCAAGGCCAATGTGATTGCTGACGCATTGAGCAGGAAGGCTTATTGCAGCAGTCTGATTCTCAAGCCTTATCAACCCGAGCTTTGTGAAGCTTTCCGCAAACTTAATCTGCAAGTTGTTCCTCAAGGTTTCCTTGCCAACCTTCAAGTCTCTCCTACCTTGGAAGACCAGATTCGCCAAGCTCAGCTTCTTGATGCTATGGTGAAAAAGGTGAAGATTGGGATTGCCAAGAGTCAACCCAAGTACAAGTGCTACGACCTTGATGACAAGGATACTCTTTTCTTCGAGGATCGTATTGTTGTGCAAAATGGTGACATTCGTAAAGTGATCATGAACGAGGCTCACAATTCTCTCCTCTCCATCCACCCTAGGAGCACGAAGATGTATCAGGACCTCAAGCAGGCTTATTGGTGGACTCGAATGAAGCGCGAGATTGCTCAGTTCGTAAATGAGTGTGATGTCTGCAGAAGAGTGAAGGTAGAACATCAAAGGCCAACAGGTCTCCTCCAACGTCTTGCCATTCCAGAATGGAAGTTTGACCACATTGAGATGGACTTCGTGACTGGGTTTCCAAAGTCCAAACGTGGCAATGATGCTATATTCGTTTTCATCGACAAACTCACTAAAGTGGCTCATTTTCTGCCTATCAAAGAGTCAATCACTGCAGCTCAATTGGCGGAACTCTAGACCTCTCGATTGTCTCTCTGCACGGTATTCCACAAGTGATCTCTTCAGACCGTGGTAGCATCTTTACCTCCAAGTTTTGGGATTCTTTCCAGAAGGCCATGGGCACCAACATCCGCTTCAGCACAGCTTTCCATCCTCAAACTAGCGGTCAAGTCGAGCATGTCAACCAGATTCTTGAAGATATGCTTAGGGCTTGTGTGATCTCCTTCGGCATGAAGTGGGAGGATTGTCTTCCTTATGCTGAATTCTCCTACAACAACAGTTTCAAGCAAGTTCAGGCAAGGCCCCATTTGAAATTCTATATGGCAGGAAGTGTCGTACCCCTCTCAACTGGTCTGAAACTAGTGAACGTCAGCTTTTGGGAAATGACTTAATCACAGAGGCAGAGGAAATGTGCAAAGTCATTCGAGATAACCTCAAAGAAGACCAATCCCGCCAGAAGAGCTACTATGATAGTAAGCACCGTGATTTGGCTTTCGAGATCGGAGATCATGTTTACCTCCGCGTCTCTCCCATGAAAGGTACTCGTCGCTTCGGTATCAAAGGGAAGCTTGCCCCTAGATACGTGGGACCTTTCAAGATCGTCAGCAAGAGAGGCGATCTCGCCTATCAACTCGAGCTTCCTTCAAACTTTGCAAATGTTCATTATGTGTTCCATGTCTCTCAGCTCCGAAAGTGCTTCAAGACTCCTGACCGCACCGTCAACTTCGAGGACATTGAGCTCCAAGAAGATCTCTCATATCGTGAGCACCCCGTTGCTATTCTTGAAGAGACTGAACGCAGGACTCGCAACAAGTCAATCAAATTCATCAAAGTCAAGTGGTCACACCATTCCGACCGTGAAGATACCTGGGAACGCGAGGATCACCTCCGTTCTGAGTACTCGGCGTTCTTTCAGTCCTAGATCTCGGGACGAGATCCTTTCGTAGTGGTGGAGCGTTGTAACACCCCGGATATGATTTTCCTAATATGTAATCCAACTCTTGCCATTTCCGGTGTTAAGTTATTTATTTTCTCGGGTTCGGGTCTTTGTCTCCGTGTGTTGTTATCGTTGTCATGCATCTCATATCATGTCATCATGTGCATTGCACTTGCATACGTGTTCATCTCATGCATCCGAGCATTTTCCCCATTGCCCGTTTTGCATTCCGGCGCTTCGTTCTCCTCCGGTGGTCGTTTCTACCTTTCTTTCGTGTGTGGGAATTAAACATTTCCGGATAGGACCGAGACTTGCCAAGCGGCCTTGGTTTACTACCGGTAGACCGCCTGTCAAGTTTCGTACCATTTGGATTTCGTTTAATGCTCCAACGGTTAACCGAGGGACCGAAAAGGCCTCGTGTGTGTCGCAGCCCAACACCCCTCCAAGTTGGCCCAAAACCCACCAAAACCCTCTCCATCATCTAGAGCGTTCGATCACGATCGCGTGGCCGAAAACCGCACCTCATTTGGACTCTCCTAGCTCCCTCCACCTCTATATAAAGACCCCTCCTCGAAAATCCGGATCTCCCCCGTCCAAACCCTAAAAAATATCTCCTCCGCCGCCGCCGGACACGTCCGGAGGGAGCTGGACGTTGTCCGCCGCCCGCAGCCAATCGGCGCGCGCCACGTGGGCCCGGCCACCACTGCCGCCGCCGAAGCCCGCCGGGCCCATGGCCGGCCCTCTCCGCCCCGTGCCCGGGCCCCGCCTCCTCCTCCCGAGCGCCTAGCCGCGCCGCCCCTTTGCCTTGCCGTCCGGCCACCGTGCCGCCGTGGGCGCCATCGCCGACTGGCGCCGCCTCCTCATTCCGGCCGCGCTGCTTCCGCCGTCTAACGCCGCCGCGCACCAGCGCCGCCTCCTCCACGTCGGCGAGTCCCCGAGTCGGACCTCCCCTCCGGCCGCCGGCCGCAGCTACTCCGGCGAACTCCCCTACTGTTCCGGCAACCTCGGTTCCCATGCATGAACTGGATCCAGATCTAGATCCAAGATTGACCTAATCTTGCCCGAAACCCTAACTTTTTGCGTTTTTCTTCATGCTATAACTCCACATCCGTAGATCCGTTTTGGGCATATAGCATATCAAAATGTTCATCTCAGAGAGTACATCATTTCATTCCATTGCATCATTTTCATTGGAGTTCATCTTGATGCCCGAAATGCTATTAGAAGACTGCTATTTTAGATAATTGTCAGATCTACTGCTCCAATTAGATATTTTTCATTTTTGCCATGATTAATGTGTGCATGATATGCCCATGAGCTCTACATGTGTTTTGTTACATGTTTTGCCATCTTTCTAGAGGTGCAACCCATGTATTTTTGTGATGTGTGTGGTGACTAGCACAAGCTTGCAAAGTGAGGCATTCGTTAATGCTGATTTCAGGGACTTAGCATTTCCACTAAGTCCTTGACCTGTTTATCTCATATGGACATATGTTCATGTTGTTTCCTAGTGATCCGTGCCTCTTTTGAAGATGATCAGTAAGGATGTTTTGTTAATCTTGTAGTGCTCTATCCATCCATGTCTTTGTTTGCAATTGTGGAGTACCCTAGCTTGAGTCAATCGAGCTCTACTTTTGCTATTTCATGAATCTGGGCAGGTTGTCTACTTGTTAGCGATTTTGCCGAGGATGTTGTAGTTGATCCGTGCATGCTATGTTATTGTTCTTGCCATGTCTAGCTTGCTTTTTGTGTATTCTCGATGGGTGTATGCTTAGCTTGTCATGACTTGCCCTGTAGTGAGTGCATCGAGCTCGTAAACATGCCTACTTGATATCTATTTTCAGCATGCTCCAGTTTTCACTAAGTCTGTGATCTGATTATGTTTTTGCCATGTTCACATGCTTGCAAATGTATTTTCTGGTCCCTTTTGGCTCAAGGTCACTAAGGGACTTTTGTTAAGCTCTTTGAGTAGCTCCATTCCATGCTTTATTTTGCCATGTTCAGGTCCTGTAGCATGTAGTTTTGTTGCTCTGAAGAGTGCTATCTGATCTGTAATTCCAGACAAGTCTGAGATCTGTTTACCAAATGCATTTTTGCCATGCTTGTTTGAACCTGTTAATGGATGAATTGGACGTAGCTCAGTGCTAGACTTTTGTTAAGCATCTTGAGTGGATCCCTGCCATGTATTTTGATGCCATGTTTGGGTGCTGTAGCATGTTCATCTTGTTGCATTTAGATGGCTACTTGCTGTAAATCGCAGACCGATGCCATATTTGAATCGCTTGCCATTTCCAAACCGTAACTCCGATTCCGGTGATCTTTATATCGTTTTCAAGCGATTTCATCTCATCTTTCCAGCGGCACACTTGGTTTTCCAAGTTGAGGCCAGGTTCATGCATTCTTTGTCAAATCTGGCATATGCATCACATATCTCATAGCATACCATCTTTGCATCATGTTGTTTGAGTTTGCACGTGGTTGATTGTGTCCTTGTTGCTTGTTTGTCTTGTTTGGGTAGAGCCGAGAGACGAGTTCACTAATGAGGAGCCCGTTGAGTTTGCTTTCGAGGATCTAGTCAACTCTGACAACTTTGCAGGAAAAATGATCATACCCTCGAAATCACTACTATCTTTGCTTTGCTAGATGCTCGCTCTTTTGCTATGCCTATGCTACAATGCCTACCACTTGATTTCAAGCCTCCCAAATTGCCATGTCAAACCTCTAACCCACCTTGTCCTAGCAAACCGTTGATTGGCTATGTTACCGCTTTGCTCAGCCCCTCTTATAGCGTTGCTAGTTGCAGGTGAAGATTGGAGACCGTTCCTTGTTGGAACATTATTTACTTGTTGGGATATCATTATATTTCCATGTTATCTTAATGCATCTATATACTTGGTAAAGGGTGGAAGGCTTGGCCTCTCGCCTAGTGTTTTGTTCCACTCTTGCCGCCCTAGTTTCCGTCATATCGGTGATATGTTCCCGGATTTTGCGTTCCTTACGCGGTTGGGTTATAATGGGAACCCCTTGATAGTTCGCCTTGAATAAAGCTTTTCCAGCAATGCCCAACCTTGGTTTTACCATTTGCCACCTAGCCTCTTTTTCCCTTGGGTTTCCGGAGCCCGAGGGTCATCTTATTTAAACCCCCCCTGGGCCAGTGCTCCTCTGAGTGTTGGTCCAACCGAGCGATGTCCGGGGCTACCAGGGGCAACTCTGGGCTGGCCTACCCGACGTCTGGCTCATCTGAGTGTGCCCTGAGAACGAGATATGTGCAGCTCCTATCGGGATTTGTTGGCACATTCGGGCGGTGTTGCTGGATTTGTTTTAACTTGTCGAAGTGTCTTGAAGAACCGGGATACCGAGTCTGATCGGAACGTCTCGGGAGGAGGTCTATTCCTTCGTTGACCGTGAGAGCTTGTCATGGGCTAAGTTGGGACTCCCGTGCAGGGATTTGAACTTTCGAAAGCTGTGCCCACGGTTATGGGCAGATGGGAATTTGTTAATGTCCGGTTGTAGATAACTTGAACTTTAACTTAATTAAAATGAATCAACTGTGTGAGTTACCGTGATGGTCTCTTCTCGGCGGAGTCCGGGAAGTGAACACGGTGTTGGAGTAATGCTTGCCGCAGGATTGTCCTCTAGTTACTCGTTCGCGCTTTGCCTCCTCTTCTCGCTCTCTTTTGCGAACAGGATAGCCACCATATATGCTAGTCACTTGCTACAGCTCCACATATATTTACCTTGCCTTACCTATAAGCTTAAATAGTCTTGATCGCGAGGGTGCGAGATTGCTGAGTCCCTGTGGCTCACAGATTACTTCCAAACCAGATGCAGGGCCTGATGATTCCGTTCTAGATGACGCGCTTGAGCTCAAGTGGGAGTTCGACGAGGACTCACGCCGATACTATGTGTCTTTCCCTGATGATCAGTAGTGGTGCCCAGTTGGGGTGATCAGGACCATGTCGCATGTTGGGTTATCTTTTATTTTGGCGCCGTAGTCGGGCCATGAGTGTTTGAATGTTGTAATGCTATTTATGTACTTTGATTGACGTGGCGAGTGTAAGCCAACTATGTTATCTCCCCTTTTATTACCTATATTACATGGGATGTTGTGAAGATTTCCTAACTTGCGACATTGCTTTCAATGCGGTTGTGCCTCTAAGTCGTGCCTCGACACGTGGGAGATATAGCCGCATCGAGGGCGTTACACCTGAAGTCTTTATAATTCGTAGATCTTGTGGGCACTTGGCAGATTACAACCTTGAGCAAATCAAACTTGGTATCATGTTGGCTACTGTAAGATTCCGAGTATTCTGGGCCGCGGTGCCAAAGCAGTGCAGTGTTAATCAAAGGAAGGGGGATCAATCGCCGGGTGTAGACCTCCACGAGCATCCAGCTGCCGCGACCATTGACGAGCACCATCCAAGTCATGTTCATTCCGACCCAGTACATACCGTTAATGTAGTTGAGGCTGACGGGGATCGGATCGCAGTCAAGGGGGTTGATGCTCGCCACCCTACGATCGTTATGCTGCATGACATGCTGTTTCTGAAGATCAGGCGGCATCAGCAAGCAAGGAGCTGGCTTAAAAAGCTCCGGCCTGAGGGCTTTGAGTAAACGGTACAGCCCCGACAAGCACGCGATGAGCGGCATGGTACTAAGATTGTCCACACGCGCTTGATTACCTCTGCGGGGAGCGAATTCCTGCCACTCTTTTGGCGGACGCTGCTCGGTTCTGCCATTGTTAGTGCTTGGGTTTCGGACGAGGGGGGGAGGCGCCTTAGTGGGGATGGAAAATTGGACGAGATTATGTGCGGACAAGATGGAGAAGCGAATATGTGCTGCGGGAAGTGGACAGGTGATGATGATTATAGCACGAGACACATACTAGTAGCATAGGGTCATGTCGATGCCAGACAACTTGCTTGAGTGATCACAATACTGGTACTCCCTACAGTGCTATGCCCTAACTTGCTTGAGTAGAGTAGTAGAGTAGGACTCTGCTCTACTACTAGCACCGGAGGAGTAGTATATTCTAATCTAAAATAGTTACAAACTTCAATGCCCGAGCGTGGAACGACTACGAACCGTGCTCAAAGACCGTGTCTACGTGGTGTTTGGACCTGGGTGACAACCTCAACGCCAACGGTGCTGCTCCCATTGCAGCGTATGTGTTTCTATCCTTCCTGTTCGAAATCGTGGTAGAATTCATGTTTCTACTCTGTATCCGACTACTATGCTAGTCCACATTATTAGTTTCATCTCTGTTATAGCCATCATGATTTATTTTGTGCTTATTCGGATTAAATCTCATAGTAACTTGCTCATATATTCAACTGGCGCAACGTCCCCTACAGCCACTCCCGTTTCATGGACGGCCTGGTCGATGTTGGAATTTTGCTAGTAGGCCTTTATAAGGTGAGCTCTTCTACCACTTGTATGAGCATGAGAAGAGGAGACCTACACGCGTGGGCGGCGAAACTGGCTACGCCGAGCATACTTGGACTCTGCGGAGCTGGGACTTTCCCGCTGATGTGGACATGGAAAACCCATGGTGTTATTTGGACTCCAACAATGTGCACGGGGACTCCAAGGAGGTTCACCTGGACATCTGCATTTTCAAGTTAAATGTTGATCATTAGTCTTCGCTCAATGTAATCAGCTGTCTAAGCATGTGGAGACTTCCATGCATGATCTTGCTCTATTGGAGTATCGCGCATGAATAAAAGTGTATCCATTTATGGTTTAGTCTAGAATCTTCCATGTATGAATTTTTACTACAGTACTGGTGAAAGACTTATGATGAACCATTTCTTGCATATCCTCTGCCCCCTCCCAAGTCATCCTGATTTAATCCCTCCGCCTGGGTGTATAAGGGCATGGTTAATACTTAAATAGTATAGCCAACTGTTGCCTACAAGAAAGTGTCATGTCATCTGTAGCCAACATGTATAACAATGGATACTCAAAAACTAATTCTTGAAGATCATTTCTTGCAAAGCACAATAAGAGTTATTTCTTCACAAGTTTTGGATGCAGGTTCAAAAGTTGAACGCTTTGTTTACAAAAGATACTTTTTATCTATTTCACCCGGATGTTTGTGAGCTCTAGAGATGAAATAATATCCGAACAAACCTATCCAAACGAACTAACCGAGGCATCTCCATCTTAATTTTCTCTTGCAAGTCGTGCGTGGTCCCTTCATCGTGAAAATGCTCTAGCCGTCGCATTGATTTGCATGCATGGATAGCACCACCATATTTTCAAAGGAGGAGCGAGCTCTATATTTCAGCCAAGGCATGAATGATTTGAGGAATTATGGTTGGGCATGCATGTAGAAAAGGGAGGAGAGTAATTTGCATGCGAGGGATTAAAGGAAGGGAGGCCAGCGGCTAGGCGTTCAAAGGAGGCTGCATGCAAGATTACACGGGATCCAGATACTAGTCCCAAAACCAGTTCCTCTTTTTGCGGACATGCCTTGGTACGAAAGATTGACAAGTTAGGCCCTGTAAAAATGGATGGAGGGAGTAGTAGTACGTGTAGAGGGTGGCGCTGCACGGGAGTCTCACCTCTCACCCCGCTCGTGGCGCGGCAGTAAAGCCGTCATATCACAAAACCCAACCACTCCCAGTAATAGGTGGCCTGGTAAAATAAACGGACAAGCAACCATCACATCCCTCCGTCTTTTTTGCATTTCATCTCTCTGCATTTACTTTCTCCGGTTCATCTCGCACACTCGATCCCTAGCTACTACTCCTAGGGCCAGTTCTTTTGGCGGCTTCCCCAGCTTTTCCCACAAGACTAGTCACAGTGGAGAGTAACAATAAGGCGCCTCACTCATTTATTTGGGCTTCTAAACTACTATTCCGTCCTAGTTTATTCCCCACCATTGTAATTTGTGCTAAATTTTGACCAAAGATTTAACTGGTTTTTCCTCACCATTGTAATTTGTCCTAAATTTTGACCAAAAATTTGACACAGATTACAATGGGGACCAATAAACTAGGACGGAGGTAGTAGTTATGGGATTACTAATCTAGAAGCCTAAAAGAACTGGCGCCTGGTACTCCTACTAGTAGTAGTACTCAAGTTGGAATTCCAATTGCACGGCACAACCTATTAGGCAAAAAATTCGATACAGGGTGTAGGAAGCGGTTTGGGAATTTGCATGCCTTTCCAACCAGTGAGATACTCTGTACAAAGTACGACAAAGAAATAACCACAGAGAAGGAAGCTAAAAGTAAACAATCAAACGAGCATTTTTGCATTTGTTTTGCATTGAATCGTTTCACAAGCTTGACTAGTGTTGTTTTTCCACTTTTACAAAAACCGCATCGTAATGTTAAAACTTGCATTTTCACGTACATAAGTAATAGTAGTACTCCCTCCGTCTAGGTGTATAAGTCTTCCCTCCTTCTTGGGCACGGTGCACAACCGAAGATGACTTATTGACCTAGACGGAGGGAGTAGCACAGTCTGCAAGCATATATCGAGAGAGACGTGTAGTGTGATAGTATATAGTAAAGTTTGTGCTATATGCACGTACTTGCAAAATGCGTACGAATACACAAGGTTTCCAAACTTTCCTTTTACATACTTAATTAAGGATGCTAAAAATTCCTGAACGTTCGGGATTTATCATTTGCATCCCAAAACTAATGAGATCGCCTTACGAAACAAAAAATTATACTCCTCCTAAAAGCCACAGCGCTCACAGGAGCGCTTGCGGCGCGCCACGAGTGCCCTGGTGCGCGGCCGTTTCCCAGCGCGCCGACACAATGCCTCATCCTCAGCCTCGCAACTCGCGAGGTGCTGATTGGCGGCTTGCCGGCGGGCGAGCGCGATCTCACCGGTGTGGTGATCCGACGCCAACAGGTACTCCTCCTTGCTGGAAGCGTGCACCCGGTCCACGTACCGCCAAGCGTAGATGAGGCGCTTGGGCCCGACTGCACTCAGGGCGTCAGCACGGGCGTCCTTCGCCACCCTCACGGCCCTCGCATGAGCCTTCTGCCAAAGAGCCAATTGCCTGACTCTCTCGGACGCGACATAGGCCTCCCAGGCAGCTTGTTCCGTGGTGCGCTTCTCTTCCTTGGCCTTCTTCTCCGCCTCTATTTCGGTGCGCTCTGCTGGAGGCAATGCCTCCCACAAGGCGACATCCATTTCTTTCCAAAGCTCCTCAAGGCTGGGGGGCTCGGCGGGCGGCGCGGCATTCTCCTCGTAGTGGGGAGCCGACGCGTCCTCCAGCACGCGTGCTGGCGAGATTGGGAACACCGACGCGTCCACCTCGACGCGTCGTGGCGAGGAGCGGAACGCCGACGCATCCTCCTCGACTAGTGGCGGCGAGGAACGGAACGGCGACGCATCGTGTAGCGGCGAGGAGCGGAACACCGACACGTCCTCCTCGACTAGTGGCGGCGAGGAACGGAACGGCGGCGCGTGACCGTCCGCATGGTGCTGCGAGGGGCTCCTAGGGCTTGGGAGGGGCGATGCCATGGTGGTTGACGTGAGAGGGAGGGGGAGGAGATAGCGATGAACGCGAACGTGAGGGGGAGGATATAGCGATGTCATGGGAGGCGCAGTATTTATAGCGAGCAATGGCAGACCTACGTAATATATGGACTAAGCTGCATTGACTTAACTGCAGGTCCAGTTGCGTTACTGGCATGTGGGCCAGACCCATGTTGGGCCCATATGTCAGTGACCGAATGCACCTGCAGTTAAGTAACAGCTAGGTGGGCATATTTGTTGGAGTAAATTACAGGGGAGCGAAGGGGTGGAAATATTGCTGGTCACAATGGATTGGACGAGCATGGGGAGGAGGAGAGTCATGCATGCAGATTTTTTCACATGGGGTGGAGTGGTGGGACCGCCGGAGGGAGAAAGAGAGTTTGGCAGGCATATTATTTCCACACATGGAGAGGAAAAGATTTGGAGACGAACGGGCTTCCTGCAGGTATGGGGAACGGTGCATAATAAGTCATCTTGCATGCTGGGCTAGGTATAGTCTCAAGTCATTAAAAACAAACACGCCCCACACATGTTCATATTTCAAGGTGCACTAAATTATTGCATGCGATGATTAAGGCTGGCCATAATGGTGGTATCTTAGCACACGGGAATAGCAAACATGCTGATGTGGCAAAGAATTAAAGAAGAGAGGGGGGTTAGAGTAACTAGTGTTCATGCATGCATTGGTAAACACATTTTTTTGTGGAGAACGACAACACTAGTTGAGTACTTTTGCAGACTTCAAAAACTATTCCACAATGTGTCAACATTCACAATGTCAAATCAATATTTTTACACTCATTATAAAACGTAGTTCTTATACTCATTATAATCAGTACTCCCTTCATCTAGGTGAGCAAGTCATCTTAGATTGTGCACTGTGACCAAGGAGGAGGGGAAAACGAGATATCTTAATGTTTATTTGCTAATTAATAGCATTGCATGCAATGAACTAACCACTGCATGTCGTGTTTGGTAGTCTCAAGTCATTAAAAGCATGCACACCCACATCTCCTATTGGTTGATATGTCAAGAAACAAGAAACGAGGTAGAAGTTAATGCACCGCGCCTAAGTGTTTTGGGAATATTTGTATCGAATGAGTGTACTGGTGTGGCTAGTTAATTAATATAAGATGGTGTTCAAAAAAAGTATAAATTTGGCCAAACACTTTACAAACGGTTGACGGGAGTAAAAAGGACGAGAGGGAGTATCATGCATGCGGAGTAGGCAAAAAAATGCTTGTCTAAAAAAAGGCAAAAAAATTCTCATTTATAGCCGGTCGAAGTCTCCAAGGGCGCGACCGCGCGAGGGAGGCGAAGGTCGTGGGAGGCGCGATGTTTGACGGAATTAAGTGAAGTTACATCCACATGCCGGCATGGCGTGCGAACAGGCAGAAGCTATACCGTCAGGCCTACGATATGGGTCTAGTAGACATGACATCTAGTGGGTCCCGCATAGTTCTCGAGAACTCTTTGGGGGCTTGCAGCCGTTTATCCACCGGGCAAGCCAGCAACCCCACGCCATTTGCACGCTCTACTCGTCCCCGTCTTCTACCTTATAACAGTTCTCTCCCAGTCGTCCCGTCCTTTCACATTAGTTCGCTCCCAGTTTTTTTGCGGGGTACAATAGTTCAACTTCTCCTAACCCTCCTCCAAAATCCATGGCCTCCCAAATCTCCATGGTCGCCACTGAGTACCAGGTTAGAGCCATCACCGGCGATCAGTACATCGTCATCTACACACGTGGATCCGAGACGGTGAAAGCATGGCTTGCTCGCTTCCTACGCATGTTCAACAGTTCAATGGATGAGTGGGTCGCTGGGCTAAATGTTGAGTACACCATAGTCTTGGGACGAGAGAAGGATCTAAAGGACGAAGAGAGGAAGAAGCCCGCAGTGATCCAGGTTTGCGTACATAACGTTTGCTTGGTCTACGATATATGCCATGCCGACGTTGAGTGCCAGGATTTTAAGAACTTCCTCAAGGACAAAAGAGTGAAATTTGTTACTATAGGCTTTAAGAATGACAGTGACATCCAGCGTCGGATAGGTCTCGTTGTAGGCCAGCCCTTCGATCTCCAGAAGGCAAGCCTGGTGTCCTCCTCTCAACCTTCAATGCTGACCCTGGCAGCAACCATGATTGATCCTTCGTACGCTAAACTGAAGAAACCTCATCATGAGTTTCATCATGCATGGGAGTCAAAGACATTAGATGAAGATCACATCCTGTACGCAACAATGGATGCCTACCTTTGTTTAAATATCTACAAGGGTTGGATGAAGAAGCAGTGCTCAGTGTCCGGTTCAAGCAAAGAAGCATCGGCAAAGAGGAAGAGGAAGAGGGACGAGGACGAAGTCGAGGACGTGGACTCGGACTCCAAATAGGTGGCAGTGTCGTCGCTCATGCTGGTTGTACTCCAGTGTCAAGCGGACTAGTTGCTTATTAGTTTATTTTCAAGGGTGTGTTGTGCTGAGGCCCTAGTAGAACTATGTTTATGTTCTTTCTTGTTATTTGAACTCTTTAGTACGTACAGTAGTACTAGTACTATGTCTTACTACTGTTCTTCTTGCAGTTGGTACTACTGCTCGTATGTTCGTGTTCCTACTGTACTTAATACATTCGTACTAGTAGTATAATTTGGGTCAGTCGATTTGTGAAAGAAGTTCGACGGAGCGAAGGAAGAAGACGGTAGAAGAGGTGGAAGAAGCCCTTCTAGCCATCCATGTTGCATCAAACGGCTCACATGAGTCGACTGGCCCAAATTGCTCCTTCAGATTACAGGATCCACATGGCATTCAAGGTCTCGAAGGTAGATTCCGCGTCCGCACCCGGTTTGCGGGCTCGACGCGCTCACGACCGGCTTCCGCCGTGACAGCCACCATGCGCGCCTCCTCCGCGCAGGCGGAGATGACAATGACACGCTAGTTCCTCCTCGCCGGCGTGCTGGAGCACGCGCTCGTCCTCCTCTTCGTACGCTGCGTGCATAGACGTGGCTCCACCAGCTGCTTAAGTGCTTGGCAACACGGCGGCATCGCGAGGAGGGACTGCAGACGACGTGAGCGGGCGAGCCTTCGGCTTCATGGCACAGGGATGGCGGCGACACGGCGGTGATGGGCGAGAAATTGTTGGCCGGAGCAGGCGGGCGCCGACATGCGCAACGGCGGCGGTGGCATATTGATGAGTGCGCGTGTGGGAGCTTACTTTAGTTTTAAATATAAGGTTGGTCAAACTTAAAAGAAAACCGTACTAGTACACGTAAACATTAGACTTAGGCAGCGCTTTTATTAGTTAGTACCACAGTCACGATACGGAATCCTGTGCAAGCGCGTGAACCGCGGCCGCGCGGTCGATCGAACGGTGCGTCACCGTGTCGCGCTCGAAGGACATCCACCGAACCTTTTTGTGTGTGTGAAAACAATCCTCGAGTATTACTCAACTTTTTTTCCTGTGGAAGTTCTTGATGCTGCAATATTTCCATATATTTGAATTTAGCTGCAGTTCGTTTTTATTTGGATTTGGACGTTTTAGGTGCGCCCTAGTTTTTTTTAATACTGATTTTGTGTGTGTGACTGAGAGAGAACATGTGTATGTGTCCATATGTGTGTTGTGGCGGAAGGGCAATGTGGAGACGGTGTGCGTGTGATACAGACATAGAGAGGTGTGAATGTGCAAATGATCATGCATGAGTGAGACATAGACAGATGGCGATTCGTTGTGTATACATGAGAGAACGGTCTTCTAGTTTACTTGCATGCGTGTGTGTGAGAGAGAGAGAGAGAGACAGAGAGAGGAGCATCCGTAACACAACAACCATCTCTCTCGATTCGTCCGTCCCTCGCATGGTTGCATGCAACACATGCATCAACGCGCACATTTTGACACCCTCACCCGACCCCTGCCCACCTCAAGGCCCGCACAATCTCTTCGTGAATACCCATTTCTCTCCTTAGGTTTGTTTTCTCTCAATATCTGACACACACAGAGAGAGATAGAGAGACACGCAGCACAACACAGACACACACACACTCCCCCGAGCACACAATTCATCCCCATCCAAGGTTATACAGCGACCACTCTCGCTTGTGCTTCTTTGCACCCCAACATGCACAACACCTCAATCTTCAAAGAGGGCAACGAGCAGATCGAAGACGGCGACCATACCACGCTAGAGAATGCGGGGTCATTTGGAAGCAGGGTGATGTGACGACGGCTGACTGACTCCTCCCCCCCGCCCTCTCTCTCTCTTGCACAAAATTACCAATCCCTCTCTCCCCCGCACAAAATTGTCAATCCCTCAACCCACGAGATCCTTCCCCTCTCGTCCATGTTTTTCCTTCTCTCTCATCAAACATGTTGTCTCTTCTCCTTCCACGTATACAGAATCCAGATGCACACGCATCTCATGTATATTACATGTATGCATCTTTCTCACAGACCTAACTTCTTCCTCTCTCTCTCTCTCTCGTTGGGTTTGATTCCTACTCTCTCATCCACATACATACAATCTTTCCCGCCCTGTCTACTCCATCTTCAAAAGCTCTCTCTGCACGTTTCATTCACACATTGGGATATGTCAAAATGTTGCTTCTAAAATGGCTGATGTAGAGTTATGGTTGTTCTTGCTGCATCCTACAAAGTAATAACTATGAAATGCATTTAGATTCTCATTTGACTGGGATTATGTGAGTTTGAGCATGTTGTGAAGTACTATAGACCTTGTATACATCTTGGGATTCGACAATGATTGTAACTATTGAATTGTATAGACCATTACATTCGAAGCCAATAGCCTAATATATTTATTTCACAATTTCAACAAATGATTAGTTCACTACAAACTAAGAAAACAAATGTGTACTCCCTCCGTTTTTATTTAAGTCCACGTATTAGCATTGGTTAAAGTCAAGTTTTGTGAACTCTCAGAAAGCTTATAACAAAAAATATTAACATATACAATAACAAATAAATACCATTAGATTCATTATTGAATGTACTTTCACATCATACATATTTGTTATGGTAAATGTTTATATTTTTCTATAAACTTGGTCAAACTTTAGGAAGTTTGACTTCGGTCAAACCTAATATGCAGAGTTTACTACTACTCGCTAGTTGCTTAGCCGAATCACTCAACAGCCACACGGGGAGTCCAGTGTCACAAAATTTTGAGGTCGGCGGGAAAATCTCCCGCGACCCTGATTCGAGCAGTGGGAAGTTACCATCATAGCCTTCGGAACAGGCCTACAGATGACGCTTGGTAGGGGGCTGTTTTTGTAACTTCAGGTTCACCCTACCCAGCCAACCCCACCCCGGCACCCAGAGTAGTACACCTGAATACTCCCCATTTTCTATCCCCACTGCAAAATAGACTTCTCCACGGCACCGCAGCCTTCGTGCTCCTCCCCTTTACATCGGCGCACTCGTCCACCGCAGTGCATCTGCCTCATCGACGACCTCGTACGCCGCACTGGAGCCGGTCCACCGTCGTCATCATACACGAAGCCTCTTCCCCGGCATCATCTTCCACGGCCTCGGATCTGCTTCCCGGAAGCCGATGCCAAGCACAGAAGTACCACCGTCGTGGACAATGAACTGACTCCCATTGCCGACCATGACTCATAGAGGCCGTCGCGACCATCGTTCTCCTCCTCGATTGGTAATGTGTGTATTGAATCACTTAGCAGTACATGTGCAGTTTCATACCTACCCTTCAAATTTCGTGGGTGCTATTGTTCCCGTAAAAGTAATTGGTTATAACCTCCATTGTCCAACAGAATATCAGCTTGTAATTGTGCGTCATTCCTGTATCGCGTTGTGCTTGGGTAGGTTTTTCATCTGCAACCAGTAGTGTGGCAAATGATGGAAAGGTTTTTAGAAATAGCAAAATGCCCATGCGTTGCACGCATCAAGATGCATTTGTATGAGTAGTTTATCTTGTTGGAGATGCTCTAACATGGCAGACGAGTGCTTTAATGTTGCCCACAAGATGCGCGAGTATTACTAGTAGTATATTTTTCTTGCCATGTTGAGATTTTAAAACCACGAGTGCGAACATGCAGAGGAGCAATGAAGACCAAACGTGGGATATTCGGGACATCTTCAAGGAGCGTGGCAAGTTAAAGAGGAGCTGCATCGAACCTGTAAAACTAGCTTTGGTAAGTAACACCCTTTCAATTACTTTCGTGTAGCCTCGTGTTCTTCGATGTGTATATGTTGTAGTTTCTGTTTCTCTTAAGCGTGGTGTTCTTTGATGTGTAATAAGAAGAGTCTTAATCGTACTAATGCTTTCGTTTTTAGCTTGATGTAGGAAGTGGGTGTTCTAACCTTGTAGTCTATTTTTATTTATTTTTTCCTTTTGAATTCACTTCTCCGAGTTATGTTTATCTGGCTTCTACTAAATGGATCTAGGTTGCTCTGAGTATTGATCTAAAAAAGATGTAACTTCATGTCAGGATGCAGTTCCTGCGAGGAGGGAAGTATGGTCATCCAAAATGAGGCTGGATTACACACAAGCTGCCAATTCCCTAATGATGCTGGATTAGACACAAGGTGCAAATTCCCAGATGATGCTGGATTACACACAAGCCAGGTGGAGTCGTTAGTTGTTCGTGTCCTCGTGGCATTAGTAAAGGCTGAAAGAAAGCATGCAGCAGCCCTTGAGAATGGAGCTGAGTTCCTGAAGAAGCGAAAAGAGCAATCAGATGCTCTCTTCACCCAAGCCAAAGAAGAGATGGAAGAAGCCAGAAATAAGCTAGCAGAGGCAGAGAAGGCTAGGCATCTCCTGCTATCTAAAACTGTTGTCAATACAAAATTTCCTTCATAATAGCTAGGTTCAAATGTTTATCCAGTTAGCATGCCTGTTGTGATGTCCGTGCATCTACGGATGTGGCACAAAATGTTTTTTTTTGGGTCATGTAATAACAGCAATTACTTTCCAAACAATAACAAACGAAGCATTGGACATGGTATAGTTCACGCGCAAGCCCGACATTCCAAGTTCTACTTCCACATCAAACTCATGTTCACAGATATCTGCACATTCATACATAATGTCCACAACCATGTTTCACTTCAAAGCCAAAAAAAGTGAGGAGAGTTATAAATAAAGAAAATCCTCTACTAGTTCCTGCTACCAGTGCGAGCACAACAAGTCAAGACCATGCGTAAATTAATTATATTTTAGTCATTTTTTGTGTTCTAAAATGCCTGCCGGCTCGCGGAAGGACGTGTTGCCGGCACACGCGCGGATTCAATGAAGGCAGGCAGGGCAGTCTTAAGCTGGTTGCACGCGGCGAGGAGGCGTGCTCAGCCGGGCCTGCAGCGAGTGCGGCCCTCTTGGCCGGCGCGCTGGTTCAATGCCTGCGCTATGAGAGGTCGCGTCCGTGTCAGAGCAATCACTCCCTCCAGTCGTTTTTTGTTTGGGTATAACAAAATCTCGTTTTCCATTCACGTTTTACAAGTAAAGTTCGTGGACAAACTTTGACCCAAAGTACGATGGGGACTAGTAAACCAGAATGGAGGTAGTAGTTTTTTTAATCGAAGAAGGGTTTCCCCTTCCGATTTTCATTAAAGAAAACCAGCATCTAAATCTAAACCATAGTATTTTCCCTAGAACTACCAGGTTCAACATCTCGCAACATAAACCCATACAACCTGCATAAAAAAACCATACAACCATACGCCAAGGAGGTACGTAGTACTATGAATTCCATTTTCGCTCCATACCAATCGTTCTAAAAACTACTTACTAGTTATAACGCGCCATTGAAAATTGGAACCCTTAACCCCGCTAAAAAACGATATTTTAAACGTGGCTACTCGATCTGTGGCAACTGGCGAGCCACCGCGCTCCAAGTCGTTCACCTGTGGTCCCGACCATCAACTCCTACGGATCAAATTATCACGCGAGCTGACTATTCCTACAAAGGTGCTCCACCACGTACCCGGTACCCGCGAATGCAGCAATCGTGCCCCTAGGGTTTTAGATTTTATTTGTTAACATCGCCTTTACGTAACACTCATGTGTGCAAGACAGCGAGAGGCCGACTGCGTGCGTGCGCCTCTTCTCTTCGTATATGTACTCCACCATTTGTCTGGTGTCCAAAAAATTATAATAACTACTAGCAATGTGCCAATGCGTTGCCACACGATCAAAGTAGATTAATACAGTGGCGGAGCTAGATGCAGATTACGCCTAGGGCTGTGCTATGTCAAGTGATAAACTTCTATGATTTTCTATGCTTTGCATGAAGAAATTACAAAGGAAGTTGTTTCTAGGCCTGGGGCTATAGCCCTAGCTGCCCCAGGCCTGTCTCCACCGATTTGATAGAAAAAAATTCTAGCTTTGAAATACGTATATCACTAAAAATATGTTATGTTTCACTCAAAATATATTACTTTGGCGGTTTTGATGAGATAAGGGAGGAATGTTCTTGGTTTCAAGATTCGAGAAGTGGTATATGTCTAATTTCTACTCTTACAAGCAAGATGCCCGTGCGTTGCACAGAACATCAGGATCTTGTGGGAGAAAAGGATGAACGAGGGAAGGCCTTATCTGCAAATGTGGTGAAGAGTGCGGGTAAATTGCCATATTTTCCTTCCTATCCGTCATATATAAATCAGACGACCTACATTGTAGGATGGCAGGCCCACCATCATCACCAACTCTATTTTTTATCCCTACTCTTATAATAAGCATTGTCGGTGATGATCGTGTGCCTGCCATCCTGCAATATAGGCCGTCCGATCTATATCTGACGGATAGGAAGGAAACTATGAAAATTTTGCAAAAAGATACCCACACCCCTCTCCACATTTGCAAACAAGGCCTTCCCTCGTTCATCCTTTTCCCCCACAAGATAAACTACTCATACAAATGCATCTTGATGTTCCGTGCAACACATGGGCATCTTGCTAGTTGTTGCAAAAAGCCCATGTGTGTGTGAGAGAGAGGGCGAGTGGAGGAGGACGGAGTGTATGTGTGACAAAGACACAAGGAGTGTGTGTGCGATAGGTATCAGCTTAGAATTAGGCGATAGTGTGTGTGTGCACGATCGAGAGGGCGTGTCTCAAGAAGGGAAGAAAAATCTACATAGATACAAGGAGCGGGAGAGAGACATGTATGCGATGGTGGAAGCACGAGTGTGCGGGTGTATAAACCTATCTAGAGGCTAGCTAGTCGATAAATGTTTGTGAGAGAAATACGAGTCCGGGTGCGAAAGCGAGAGTTTTGTGTGTGAGAGAGAGACGGTAGTCGGGAAGGGGAGTGGAAGCAGGAGTTGTGTGTGTGTCTGTGTGAGAGAGAGCGGAGACGGTAGTCGGGGTTGTCTGATCGGTAAACAAATGAATAATGTCAGTCTGGGATGGAGACGAAAAGGAGACCGCAACAAATGTTGTGTCTACAGGAGAGATAGAGAGAGTAATTTTAGTGGTATGAGGCATATGTAGAGACATATAGGGTGTGTGAGAGAATCCCATAGAGAGAAAGACAAAGTGAAAGACGAGTGGAGACTGTGTGTTTGGCGGTGAAAAAGAAAGCTTAGGTACTGAGTGATACCAGAGAACAGTATAGACGTGAGAAATAATGAAAACCGTGTAATGTATAATGATAGGGAGAGTGTGACACTTCTCAAGGGAGACCTCGAGAGACCATGTTTGCGAGGATAGGAGCAACATGAAGTGAGCGTGTCGGTGAGCTGGAGAAAAGAGAGTGATAACTACCTGAAGGAGCATGCATGCGAGAGAGATGGGCGTGAAAGGAGTGAACAAAAAAGGGATTCAAATATTTGAATTCGAGATGATGATACATGTAATCCATACTCGAACCAAAATTGATCTATCAAACATGCATACTCATATGAATTCACGCACATCTATGTTATTTAATATGTAGATATTACTGATCCATACATTTTAGTAGAACATAATTGGGTTAAAAAATTTCGAATTCAACCTTAAGATTTCGAGATCGTTGTATTTGTAAATCATATTATACATATAAAGGAGCAGAATTCTTTGTTGTGCTTTTGAAAGTATATATAAAAAATGATGTATATAGAATGTAATTCCAATTGAAAATGGTTCCCGCCCGGAAAAAAAGAATACAAACGGGATTCGAATTGAGTTGGCACGGTAAACGTGCACTCTGCAAAATTCGAACGAAGCGAGGAAAGTCGCAGTAACCGCCCGAAACCAAAATCTGCGAGATGGAAATCACTACTGCCTATCCCTGCCACGCAAAGCCTATATGCTGGATTTCTATAGGTTTCGATAGGGGTAGGTTTGTAATTTCACCCAAACGTGGCGTAACCGCCTCTCACCCGGATTCATACACGGTGGGCGCCAAAACACAGTGTGTCCTCGGCCGAAATCGACTCCCTCCCCGATTCATATTCATACACGATGGGCGCCAAAAACAAAATCTCGTCGGCAAATATTCAGTGTATGCGAGATTACCGTCCTATCCCCAACCGACTAGTGTTGCTGTGATGTAGTAGTAATTTGAAACGGGGGCTAAGTTTGTAAATTTCCTCGCATTTGAGACAAGCGCGCCCTGAATACATGGTTCCCCCCTTCCTCTCTACCTCCCTTTTCCCCATTCGTACTCCGTGGGCGCCAAAACACCCTCTCCGCCACACCCTCCTCCGTCCGCCGCCGCCGTCCGCCACCCCATCCACCACCGTCCTCCTCCACCATGCCGGAGCTGATACCCCGACGCCGCCATCCATTACAAGAGATCGACCTCTCTCATCCACGGCTTCGGACCGGGATCCTTGCATCCCGTCCTCTCGCTTCATCCCCGCCGTCGTCCACTTTTCCGGCGCCGCTCCTACGACCGTCTCATCCACCGCGCCCTGCCGCCACCGTCTGCCGTCCTAGATCTGCTTCCAGGACGTCGACAGCCATCGCTACCGCAACACCATCAAATTCTCAGCAGATGCATACACGGCGCCGCACCAGAGGCGGTACTCTTTCGTATCTGCTCAACTTATTTATCGCAGCAAGAAAATAGATCGCCACTGCTTTACTCCGATTTCTTGTCTTGGTTGCGAAGTTGCCTTTGGCCGGTTTGCACCTTCAGATCCGCCATGGCACGCCCAACACCATACTCGCAATGCTCATGGTTTTCCCCTTTTATATTCCACACTAGTTAAATCACAGTAGACTAAATTTCAAAATTGGGTCAGTCGATTTTTCAGAGCTCGTCGGAGTTCGCCGGTGCGATCGGAGGGGCTCGGGTGGGGACGGTGGTGGGGCCTCATCGAACGAAGAAAACTCGACGTGGGTGTGGGCGGGGGTGGGGGTGGGGGTGGCGGAGGAACACATGTGGTGGGGCCGGTGGTTCGGCCGGCGGCCCGTGCGGTGTTGTGTATGGGAAGCATAGTATGTTCCTTGTCAGGAAGGGGAGCAGGGACATCTGCAGTCTAACAGCTGATAGAGCTGGCCTGTACGTGATCGATAGGCTTTCAATTACTAGCAGCAATACAACACCGTAATTTCCAGCCAGTTCCACTTTCCCGATTTATATATCCTGGTTATGGTGTACCCCTGTTATGTACACTATGATCTGCCTAGTTGTTGTGTGCTCTTGTTATCATGGTTTGGCAATAAACTCTCTATACAGTATATTATGAACCTATCATCTGCCAGCTATCCTTACTTCTAGAGCCTATTTTTTGTGTACTTGTGCCAGATTATATAAATGCACGCACCATATTATAGCACACATGAGCTCTCTCATCAGAATCCAGTGATAGCACACTAGTGTTTATAGGGGCGCCCCTATATTAGAATATCATCTGCATTACAAAGATAATCCCACAACTATTTATGTTTTCATGGTTCTTAGATATCATACGCAATTACAGTGAATATTAGAATCCGTGCATCAGAAGAATATTGTGGAACACTGCAATGGCTTACAAAATTGGCACCAAGGCATTGAGTGCCATTCTGGAAGCAATGAAACTCGTACGCTCCCCACCTGTTGATTCTTGTTCAGAATATCATCCTAATGACTATTCTAACCTCGAGGAGTCAAAGGCAGATGGCCTGTCCTGTTCACCCATCAAGGTGCCTGTTCTAATTTGGCAAGGTTTTATTGATTGCGCGTATCTTGCATATGTTGTCTTGCATTTCTTCTACTTTGTTGCACCGCCATCTGCTTAGTTTACTCATCATATATGTCGAGATGCCATGCCCATCCATTATCAATACATATTCCATCTGTCATCGTACCATCTTTTTCCACTCAAATGTTGTTCTGGTGCATCAGACATCAAAAAGGAAGAGGGTGATTGCCGAACCTGAAGGAGCACCAGCAAAGTCCTTGAAAAACGTGGTGGTGCCAGAGAAATCAGACATCACCCCACTTATATTGGCTGTACAACCAGTGACACAAAACGTAGGACCGACTCCAGCAGACTGTACCCATACTTCACTGGCCACACCACTAGCCCCACCACACAGGACCTGCACTCCAGCAAAAGGTATACCGATTTCATTTGCCATAGCACCAGTTGTACCATAGAAAAATCCCACTCCAGCAAAAAGTACAACAAGTCCACCGGCCGAAGACCTATCCCAACTGCAGAGACGGTCAATTCCTGCAGATTGGAACCCCATTCCATTTATTTCCAGTTTAAAAGACAATGCTTTCAATGTTGTTAGGGACTACGTGCATATATTCCCATCATGGGAAGATTATTGTGAAGACAAACACCATTTTCACATCTTCCTGTCCAACTTACGTGTAAGTGCTATTATTCATGGTTATTATTTTCCTATTTTCTGCTGATTGAACACATCAATGATTTACATTACATTGTTGTAACTCGGCGAGGGTCAATCTGGATAGTCATGACGAGCAAAGCTTGCTTGTGCTTTTCAAGGAAGCATTGCGGCAGTATCGGTGTTACCTGAGGAAATCACACTTTGATGGCAAGTCTATAAACGAATTTCCGGTGAAGTCTCATGTGCTAAATTTAGAAGACATTGAATGGAACAACCTTGTTATGCACTGGTCTCGTTCCCAGGATGAGGTACTGTCTATGAAATCACATGACAATTTGAACTTCTACTTTTCCGATGTGCCTTACGGATCTTTTTTGCAGGAAATCTGCTCGAAGAAGAACTCCGGTTTGACAAGAACGACAAGATATCGCAAATATGATGCCCGCTGCTTTGCTCTTGTTATTACCTGTTGTCCTGTATCACTGTACTTGCATACATACCTGGTTCATTATGTGACAGCAGTATGCATGATAGATTGCTTATCAATTGTTCGCTCCAAATTATCTGATTTGTATGAATGGTTACATTAGTGTAGAATATATCCAATGCCAATGTTTTTTTAGCTCTGCATTGCTCTTGTAAGTACATGCTGTCCTTTATCAGTGTACTTATAATGACAGGTAGTTGTTCATGTACCATCACTCTGCAGCTTATTTTCCGTTGCCCTCCATTTTCTACACATCAGATCTATATTTACTCTTACCATAAGGTTGGTACTGAAGAAGTTTAGCTGTGCATTGCTCTTGGTTGTACCTTTTGCTTGTATCGCTGCACTTACATTTATAGCTACTTGGTTATGTAGCATCACTCTTCATCTTATCTTAAATACTCTCCATTTTTTCGTATATTATCACATCTATATTTACTCTTAACAAAATGTAGAATAAAGGCAATGCTTTTGAAGAAGATTCCGTGGTAAACTTCTTGAATTGCCCCCCCCCCCATCAGCATGGACAAGGCCTTTATAGAGCCTGTCTTCACCAATAATGTAAGTTTGTCCATCTCAAGCCTTCAAACTTTGTTGTATATATTTGGTTAGGCATGACTGCAACAGCTGTTTATTTTTGGTATTTGCATCAAATTGTTTGTTTAAGTTTATTATATGTAGTTCATAAACAAAAGTTCGTCCTTTCTCAATTTAAGTTTTCAGTTGTACAACCAAGTTCCTTCTTCATACCATGTAAATTAAACTATACAGAGCAAGTGATCTTCTTTTGCACTGCATGTATGCTTCTGTTCTACATCTGTAATCCAGTGGTGTGGTGAACCTACCCACTACAACACAATGTCATATTTTGCAATGTCTTAACTATGAACAATGTCATATCATTCTACTATTATTTGAACCGTCTCTTTGTTTGCCAATATGAAATGGTATAAATTGACAGCACACTAACCATTGATACTTATGAGTTCTTGATCTGTAATCCAGTGGTGTCGTGAAGCTGCCAACTCCTTCACAATGTCATTTCCTGCCATGTCTTGACCTGAACAATACCATATTGTGTTAATACAAATTTAAACTGTGTCACTTTATTCGCCAGTAAGAAATGTAATGAATTGTCAGCACTGATACTTTTATGTGCAAAACCTGTCATGTGTCTGCTTGTTTATCTTTCAGAGTGAGGAAGATACAAGTGTTGAACAAGCGCAGTCTCATCATCTTGCTCAGCTGCTTGCCCTGCAGCTCCCCAGCAGGGCTAACCTTTCTTGAACTCTATTGAAGTGCTGTCGGTTTTGTATATTATTTTGTCAGCATGTTTATTTGCACTGGTGGCGATCTTTGATGCCCAGTGTATGTAATCTGTTGTCTGCTTGTGCTTTATTATGATAGTGGCGAACTTTGATGCCCAGTAGATGTAATATGCCGTAATTTCTTTATTGTATAGTCTAGGTTTTTTCTTATTCACAATGCTGCAGTTATTTTACTATATATATATATATATATATCCTATCTTTGCAGTAAACCGGCCAAACCGTAAAATTACGGTACATAATCGGGTCGTCATGCAATCACGATGTAGGTTGGGCCTGAAACGTGCCGATCAGCTCACGGGCCGGCAGCAACCCGAAATGAACCCCCGCCCATGATTGTGCGAATCAAATCACGGGCTTTTAACAGGCCGAAAAATTGTCTCGGTCCTTGTTTGGCCCAATCAGATATCGGCTGCGAGCAGGCTGGATGCAAACCGGGCCGTAGTTAGGCCCAACTATATGACAGGCTTTTAACAGGCTGAAATTAATATAGGGCCAAAATGTTAAACGGGCCCTTAACAGGCCAAAACTAATATCAGGCCGAATTACTAAGTGGGCCTTTAGCAAGTGGGCCCAAAAGCATAGTGTCCAGTTGACGGGCCGAATCTAATATGGGCCATATTTGAGCCCAAAGCCTCTTAAAGGGCCGGACCTGATCTGGGCCGTAATTCGGCCCAGAACGTGGTAGGCCTTTAACGGGCCGGATCTCATATGGGCCACTATTAGGCCCGGAGCGTGGCAGGCTATCGGTGTCAAAACCGGCGGATCTCGGGTAGGGGGTCCCGAACTGTGCGTTTAGGCCGGATGGTAACAGGAGGCAGGGGACACGATGTTTTACCCAGGTCGGGCCCTCTTGATGGAGGTAAAACCCTACATCCTACTTGATTGATATTGATGATATGGGTAGTACAAGAGTAGATCTACCACGAGATCAGAGAGGCTAAACCCTAGAAGCTAGCCTATGGTATGATTGTTGTTGCTACAGACTAAAACCCTCCGGTTTATATAGACACCGGAGAGGGCTAGGGTTACATAGAGTCGGTTACAATGGTAGGAGATCTATATATCCGTATCGCTAAGCTTGCCTTCCACACCAAGGAAAGTCCCTTCCGGACACGGGATGAAGTCTTCAATCTTGTATCTTCATAGTCTAGGAGTCCGGCCGAAGGTATAGTCCGGCTATCCGGACACCCCCTAATCCAGGACTCCCTCAGTAGCCCCCGAACCAGGCTTCAATGACATTGAGTCCGGCGCGCAAATTGTCTTCGGCATTGCAAGGCGGGTTCTCCTCCAAATTCTGTGTACCTGTTGAATAGTGTCCGGTTTCTTGTAAATGTAGTGCTCCTTGGCTTCTACGCCCAATAATGGCCGTTTTCCACATGTCAAACGAATACGAAAAGTCACGATGTTTTTTATATTTACACCCCTAGCCGCGTGAATGAGCCGCCTATTTAAGGGGACGAGGATTTAGATCCAAACCACACCTTCTCCCCTCCGCGAGTATTCATCAGAGCGTATCCGACAAAGGTCCATTCCATCATGGCCGGCTACCGCAGCTCCTCCTCTCGCCCTTCCAGCCCTTAGCCTGGAGATTGGAAGAGGTTCCCCATCCCGCACAGCGAGCTAGTGACGCTCCAGGCCAAGGGATTTCTCCCCCCGGCCTATATGGTCCCGGTTCGAGCCGGACTTGCCACCTATAATGGCGGAGAGCAAGCGGAGAGCGCCCCAATCCCTCCAAAGGAGAGCGGGTATGCCTTGTCCCTTACTTAATAAGAGGGCTCGGATTTCCAATTCATCCGTTTCTCCGGGGGCTCCTGGAGTTCTATGGCCTCGAGCTGCACAACCTCACGCCTGCCTCCATATTGCATATCGCGGGCTTCGTAGCCCTTTGCGAGCTGTTTTTGGGCTGCGAGGCTCATTTCGCACTGTGGAAAAGGCTATTCTGCCTCGTGCCCTGTTCTAAGAAGGGGTCAATATATCAAGTGGGCAGAGCCGAAGTGTGGCGCATCGCCGAGACCGGATATCTATCCGGAACCCCAAAGAAGGCGTTCGAGGACTGGCCTTCGGAATGGTTTTATATAGAGGACGTCCCGCTGCCGGATCCTGTCCGGATCGGCCTCCCTGAGTTCGACAGTGCTCCCCTAAAGAAGCGCCTAAGTTGGCGTCCACGGCGCCCTCAGAGGGAAAGTGACAGGGAGGTTCTTTACCTGATGGGCCGGATAAGATTGTTAGCTCATTCTGGACTGACCATGATCGGGGTCATGGCCGCATGCATCATGCGAGGGGTGCAGCCACTTCAGTATAGAGGCCGCCCCATGTGGGACTTCAACAGGGAGGACGACGCCACCTGCCACGGCCGTAAGGGGCCGGATTCGGCTGCCGCTCTAATAAAGACCTTGTCCGCTTTGTACAAGGGAGAAGAGGAGGAATTTCTCCGCGTCAACCCACGGGTGGATTTTCTATGTACAATCCCCCAAGTTGGGTAAGTGGACACTTTTACTTGCCCATTCGTTTTGTATTCCCATTGTTAAATATTCACTCTAACGACTTCAACGCAGGAACTGTGCTAGGCTATTAAAGAAATAAACAGCCCTCCTCCACAACCCGAGGACCCGGGACGGTCCCTCGACCCGGCCTCTCAAGAGGATCCGGACTTATCTGTGGAGCTGATTGATGAGGTGTTTCATCAATTGAGCAAGGACAACGCCTTGGTGGCCATTACGGCCGATTACCCAGGGCTACTCCCAGCCTCACAGGTAACTGAGACCGAAGTCCCGACACTTTGAAAAGGGATCTATCCTCGCGTGTTTTCGATTGCCGTATGACAACCATATTTTGCAAGGGAGGTCCCTGAGACGGGAGGCCGAGCCTGCGGTGACTAGCCAACGAGGGGCGGCAAGGCCCCGCGGGCTGAAAAGAAGTGCGGTCCGGACTGAGACGCTGGCGCAAAGGTATAGCACGCCATCTTATTCCCAGGTGTTATTCCTTCGAGGCATATTAACGCTCGTGCTCTCTTCAGGACGAAGAGACCTCGCCGGACTATATCCGGAGAGGCTGCCAATCGCGCCTCCGCTAGCCAGGCTCCAAAGCCTGGTCCGGAGGCGGAGGCGAACACGAGGCGTGCACCGGACGCTCCTCCGACAGAGGATGCGGACAGGCTATCTGCCACCAATTCCGAGGTGGAGAGTGCCATGAACCACAGGCGTCGCCGGACAGTTCTTCACGACACTTGTTTCTCCCAAGAGGCATTGGATGCCTTCAACTCGGGAGATGCGTACCTCCGTGCCACTCAAAATTGTCTAGCCAGAGCCATGGAGCAATATGTAAAAGACATACGGGTAAGAAATTTTTGGTAATTATATATATATACCAGTAGCCCCCGAGACTTGAAACAGTTAGAATAACTGATTTAAGGATCATCTGTTATGCAGGTTCTTACAGAAAAGAATACCCTGCTGTCCCAGGAGCTGGAAGAGTGCAAAGCCCAACTTGAGGCCGCACTAGCCGCGGCAGGGGAGCCCAAGGAGACCCCCTCTGGTAATATACGCTTCGAAAGATAAGTATTTTGCGAAGTGCGGCGTGGGTGCAAATCTGACAAATGAAATTGCAGATGGCGCCGGATAAAATCCGGAAGAGCAAAAACTACGACGCCAGCTGAAGGCTGGTGAGAGCGTGCTGACAAAGGTGAGGCGGGAGCAGAACGATCTCCAAGATGCCAACACCAAGCTGGGCGTTGAACTGAAGGATGTTCGTGCCCAGCTGTTGGACTCCGTGAAGGAGAATTAGCGGCTTCGACGCGGCATATATAGTAAGTGCTTAAACGAAATTTGAAAAAAGAGTTCGGCGAGGAAGTCGACTAACAGAGGAATGTCTGTAGGTATGCTAACAGGTCGTCCTGCAGAGGAAATGCTCGGTTCTATAGGTGACCTTCTTCCTGAGCTCTCACAACTGCACGAGCGAGTTCGGCAGGTGATGCAAAGCGTCGCCCAGGCCTTGTGGCCATCCGTCTCCATGCCCGAAGGCCTTGGAGAGCTTGTAGAGAAGCTGAAGGGAGCGCAACGGCGCTTCCGATTGTGGAAGATGTCGGCCTACCGTCAAGGCGCCAGGGAGGCCTGGGCCATGATGAAGACGCGGTACACGAAGGCTGACCCAAACCACATGGCCGAGGTCGGACCCGTGGGGCCCGATGGGAAGGAGATCCCTGTGAGCTTAGGATACGGCCAAGTAGAATTGGCGGCAAAGTATTCCCAACAGGACTGTAAACTAGACAGCCTGTTAGATGGTATTGAAGAGGAATACAATCAGTCAGATTGACTATGTAATTATAATTGACATGTGTAATGTCTTCTAGCCGGATTGTAGATCGTTTTTCATGGCCGACCTTTTCACTTCAACCTCGGGACCTGACAGTCCGGAGTGTGTCTGAATACCCTCGCGGTTATATAAGAACCAGGGTATGCATGGAGACCAGGCGTAGGGGTCATTAGTGCTTGAACAGACAAGTGCCCAACTAGTTATGTTATATTACATGGTTAGTAAGAAACATCTTCCAGGGAGAATAGTTCCGTTAGGGGTTCCTTTCCCTGGGAGGCATGCCCTAAAGTGCATGTCCATTCTGCGAAAAGAGGCGCAGGAAAAACATCTGGGGGCGTATAGATAAAATAAAAAAGATCATCTTTAGTTCACCAACCGAATATTCCCTTAAGAATGCTAGCTTTCGGCTTCACCCAGTCTGAGGTACACATCCGGCTGACCCGGCAGTAACAATCGCAGAGGTGCTCCCTTTACCACCTAGCAGAAGAATCGGGAACGTAGGGGTAAGCACAAGAGCTAGGCAACCCAGCTTGGCCAAAACTTAAGTCATATCGATGCATATCATGGCGAATAAAAGGTACATGCGGAAGTGTGACACATGTGTTGGGCCTGAAGCCCGTATAAATAAGCTTCTATTTAAAGAAGCCCCCAGGTTTAATGAGCGCAGATAGCGCGTCATTTTATGAGCCTTTAAAGGCTATAAGAGAGAGAGGAGAAGGAGAGAAATGTAAGACAGAAAGTATGTAAAAAATGGATAGAGGAAGGAGACGAACACAGAGTCCGGCGCTAGGCATAGAATCTTCGGAGACGGCTGCGTTCCATGGGTTCGGCTCGAGTCGGTTATCCGATGCATCTCGCAGGCGGTACGCTCCACCAGTCAGGACTTGGTCAATTATGAAGGGACCATCCCACTTGGGCTTGAGTTTGTCCTTTTTCTTGTCCGGCAGGCGTAGAATTAATTCGCCAACGTTGTAATTTTTGGCCCGTACTTCTCTGCTTTGGTATCTTGGAGCCTGCTGTTGATAGAATGCGGAACGGGCTTTTGCCACGTCTCGCTCTTCCTCCAAGGCATCCAAACTGTCCTGCCGATCGAGCTCGGCTTCTCTTTCTTCGTACATGCGCACTCGAGGTGAGTCATGAATTATGTCGCAGGGCAAAACTGCCTCTGCGCCGTACACCATGAATAATGGTGTGTATCCGGTGGTGCGATTCGGCGTGGTCCGCAGCCCCCAGAGTACGGAGTCGAGCTCCTCTACCCAGTGCGTATTAGATTCCTTAAGGGACCGCACTAATTTGGGTTTGATGCCGCTCATGATAAGACCATTTGCACGTTCGACCTGGTCGTTGGTTTGTGGGTGATAGATGGAAGCATAATCGAGCTTGATGCCCATGTTTTTGCACCAGAATTTTACCTCATCGACCATAAAGTTCGTGCCGTTATCAGTGATGATGCTGTGGGGGACGCCATAATGGTGTACAACCCCAGACGCCGTAATGGTGTATGGCCCCAGATATGAAGTCTATCACCGGTCCGGATTTGGCCGTCTTAATAGGCTTGGCTTCTATCCATTTGGTGAACTTATCCACCATGACCAGTAAGTATTTTTTCTTGTGGGTTCCGCCTTTAAGGGGTCCAACCATGTCAAGCCCCCAGACCGCGAAGGGCCAAGTGATGGGGATAGTTTGGAGGGCTGTGGGTGGCATATGGCTTTGGTTTGCAAAAAGTTGGCAACCGATGCATCGTTGGACTAAGTCCTGGGCGTCTGCCCGGGCCGTCGGCCAATAAAAGCCTGTACGGAAGGCCTTGCTTACAAGGGACCGAGCTGCAGCGTGATGTCCGCCGAGTCCGGCATGAATTTCAGCCAGGAGGTTCCGCCCTTCCTCTTCGGAGATGCACGTTTGAAGGACTCTGGTAGTGCTTTTCTTATAAAGCTCTCCCTCATGGACTTTATAGGCTTTAGATCGCCGCACTATGCAGCGTGCCTCATTTTGGTCCTCAGGGAGTTCCTGCCTGGTAAGGTAGGCGAGGAATGGTTCTGTCCACGGGGCAATGACGGCCATTATTACGTGGGCTGAAGGTGTTATTTCATTGGCAGAGCCTCCAATTATGTCAGAGTGTTCGGTGTTGGGCAGTGCAGTTGGGTCCGGGCTGTTATTGCCAGGTTCATCACTGGCGTTAAAAGTAATAGCCATGTCACTCCATGGGTTTATTGTTGCTACTTGGTGGACTTCGGCAAGGCCGCGGAGTGTTCTTTTTCGCATATCATTTGATGCGAAAGTCTCGAAGACTGTTAATACTGTACTGGTTTCTCTGGGGTGGCTTTCTGTGGCTTCTGGAATTAGAAGATCTTCGCCAATTTTTGCCACCTGCCGGAGTATCCAACATGCTCTAAGGCTGTGAGTTGGTGTGGCGCCCTCTGCACTGTGAATTTTACAGGGTCCATCAAGCCATCCTTCCAGTACGGTTCCGTGACCTATAGAGGGCTTTTGCTTTTTGGTATTGAACCCGGGTGTGTGACGATGATGCACCCTTTTATTTCGGACCGGGTTTGTATTCAAGGCCGGATTGTCCCAAAATTTTGTTTCGGTTTTCCAGGCGCTTTCCATCGCATAGTACTTTCGTACTATGGACGCCAAGTCAGCAAAGCGTGTAATATCACGGCGACTTATGGCGTTGAGGATTCCCTTGTTCGTGCAATTATTGCAGAAGAATGAAATTGTGTCTTCCTCGCGGCAGTCCTTTATCCTGTTCATAACCAGGAGGAATCTGGCCCAGTAATGATGTACTATTTCTTCGGGCTCTTGCCTAATTTGGGATAGATCGCTTATGTACGGGTGGGTGGGTGGAATCAAATCCGAAACCTCACCCAATCTGAGACCCAGGGGCCAAGGAGTTTCCAAACTCGGACGTTTGGATTCTTGGATGCTGCCCAATGAATCTAGTCCGTCGCCATACTTTAAGTTCAGGTCTTGAGTGATGTCCTCCCCTCCGCGAGTATCCGGCTTGGAGGGATCGGGAATCCGGATATACCTAGTCCTTAAGATAGATGAAGGGTCGCCGCACTGTCCCTCTACCACGGCAACGTGATGGGTGACCTGGGGAGAGTTAATCTCTCTCAGATCTGGTTTAGGCCCAATCTGGTCGTAATCCGTAGCGACTCCCAGGGCGGCGATGCGATCCAAGAGCTCGTTTAGGGAAGAGAGCTCCATTGGATCTAGCTGCTCGGCGAATTCCGAGCTGACGTGAAGATTGCTTTCGATGACCCGAGAGGTCATCATCGGCGCAGCAGCCGAACAGGCGGTCATAAGGAAACCGCCTAGCTGGAGAGTTTGGCCGACAGCCAAAGCTCCCTTAGCAACGGTGCCGTCTTTAAAGACGGGATGAGGCATCCTTCCTAATGGCGATGGCACAGAGGAACTCTCAATGAAAGCACCAATGTCGGTGTCAAAACCGGCGGATCTCGGGTAGGGGGTCCCGAACTGTGCGTCTAGGCCGGATGGTAATAGGAGGCAGGGGACACGATGTTTTACCCAGGTTCGGGCCCTCTTGATGGAGGTAAAACCCTACGTCCTGCTTGATT
Source organism: Triticum monococcum (assembly GCA_034509565.1). Taxonomy (NCBI): domain Eukaryota; kingdom Viridiplantae; phylum Streptophyta; class Magnoliopsida; order Poales; family Poaceae; genus Triticum; species Triticum monococcum. The sequence continues at coordinate 236,470,895 of CM067843.1, read as the reverse complement.
GATATTGATGATATGGGTAGTACAAGAGTAGATCTACCTCGAGATCAGAGAGGCTAAACCCTAGAAGCTAGCCTATGGTATGATTGTTGTTGCTACGGACTAAAACCCTCCGGCTTATATAAACACCGGAGAGGGCTAGGGTTACATAGAGTCGGTTACAATGGTAGGAGATCTATATATCCGTATCGCTAAGCTTGCCTTCCACGCCAAGGAAAGTCCCTTCCGGACACGGGACGAAGTCTTCAATCTTGTATCTTCATAGTTCGGGAGTCCGGCCGAAGGTATAGTCCGGCTATCCGGACACCCCCTAATCCAGGACTCCCTCACAGGCCATTAATGGACCGGATCAAATATGGGCCGGCATTTGGCCCAAAACATGGCAGGCAGTTAATGGGCCGGCCTACTAGGGTACTCAAAATCTTGTGGGCCTACAGCTGGGCCGGCCCATTAATGTCGGCAAAATCTCGTGGGCCTTTAGCTGGGACGGCCCATTATGATCCACAAGAGTCTTGTTGGCCTTTACCTGGGCCGGCCCATTACGGCACACAAAAATCTTATGGGCCTTTACCTGGGCCGGCCCATTATGGCCCGCAAAATCTTGTGGGCCTTTAGCTGGGCCAGCCCATTATGGACCACAAAATCTCGTGGGCCTTTAGCTGGGCCGGCCCATTATGGTCCGCAAAATCTTGTGGGCCTTCAGTTGGGCTGGCCCATTTAAACTTGATGGGCCGGTCCACGTGTCAACATATCATAGGCGCGTCTCGCCCATTGGATGAGTTGACACGTGTCTCCTCCAGCCAATGATGATTTTACACGTGGAAAATCCCCATTGGTCGTGGCTATTAACGGGTTATCGGATCCAAAACCCGACCCGTTAGCTTAACGGCATTCCGTTATGGTGGATGCCATGTGTCGGTCACCCTTGACGAAAGCACTTCTGTGATGCGTGATTTATTGTCATGGAAGTGGACACTTCCGTGATGATAATTTTGGTAATGTCATGGAAAACTTCTACGACAGCACAGGTATGACTATCTTGATTCTGTCATAAATTTGTCATGGATGTACATGCATGACAAAAAAAGCGACCTACTGTGACAAACACGTATCATCACAGAAGTGTATTTTTTTGTAGTGTTCCCACTCAACTCCATTGGCATTGAACTTTCGTTCAAAACCAACACCTTGATTCTTTCGGTGTCTTCCTTGCTTGCGTACAATTTCCTCAAATTGCTTACTTCCGTCAAGGCTTTTGTAAACACCTTTCTCTATAATTACCTTCAATAAGCTATTTTCTTGCTCAAGTGTAACTTGGCTAAGAGAATCATTAGTGGAATCAAGAGAACTACTAGAAGCAACATCATTAGGTTTAGCATGATTATTGTTACTACTAGAAGAAGAATCTTTCTTACTCTTGTTGCTAGATTTAACTTGTGGCATGTAAGTAGACAAGAGTAAATGCTTGGCAATGTAAGAGGAACTTTTCTTGCGAAGATCATCATTGATTGCCTTTAAGAACTCATGCTCTTTCTCAAGGTTGAGCTTTTCAAAGTGTAACTTCTCATGAGTCTTTAAAAGCTCTCGATGATTTTCCAAGGTAGTTTCATGAGCTAACTTGAGAGTGTTTAGCTCTTCAGTTAGACTCTCAATCTCCTTCTTATCATCGTCATTCGTTTTGTCTTGATTAGCATGATTAATAGCAAGTTCATCATAGTTTTCATCACTAGAATTGTCAACAAGTAAATCATCATCACCTAGCAAGTCATCTTCATCACTATTGAAATCAACATACTCGGGGTGTGATACCTTTGGGCCTTTATCCATGAAGCATCTTCCAATTCCTTCATTTGGTGACTCAAACATGTCGTAGGAGTTGGTTGACACAAGTGCTAGACCGGAAACACCTTCATCTTGAGTATATTCGGAGTCGGAGTGATAACTTCTCTCGGAGTGATCGTCGGAGTCGGAGCCGGATACCCATTCACCAACGTGAGCTTGATGTCTTTGTTTTGTGTACCCCCTTGATGATTTGTCCTTCATTTCCGAATCCTTGCTTCTCCGTGATGTTCTTCGTTCATAACGGTCATCTATACTCCTTCTCTCTCTTGGTGGTGATTCTTCTCTCCTACTCCTTCTTTTGGGAGAACGTTCTATTCTTTTGTAGGGAGCCGTACACTCATTGAAGTAGTGTCCAGATCTTCCAGAATTGTAGCAATTATGTTCACGACTTGAAAATCTTTTGTCATTGTAGGACCTTGACTTGGAACTTCTTTCCTTGCTTCTACTCTTGTAGAACTTGTTGAAGTTCTTCACCATTAGGCTCAATTCTTCATTGAAGTTTTGTTTCTCACTTGATGATGTGGGAGCATCACATGAGACTTTGTAAGCACCACTTGACTTGTTATGAAGCTCTTCCTTATCCTTGAGTGACATCTCATGAGCAACAATCCTTCCAATGACTTTTGTTGGCTTGAGATCTTTGTAATTGGGCATCATTTGGATCAATGTGTACACGGTATCATATTTTCCATCCAAGGCTCTTAGGTTCTTCTTGATGATGAATCTATCGGTCATCTCTTCGCTTCCCAAGCCGGCAATCTCATTTGTGATGAGAGCAAGCCTAGAGTACATTTCAGCGACACCTTCACCATCCTTCATTTTGAACTTGTCAAGATGACTTTGAAGCACATCCAATTTAGATTCCTTGACGGAGTTGGTACCTTCGTGCATATCAATCAAAGTATCCCAAATTTCCTTTGCATTCTCAAGACAGCTGATTTTGTTGAATTCTTCAGGGCACAATCCGTTGAAGAGAATATCACAAGCTTGAGCATTGTATTGCAGCATATTCAACTCTTCCGCGCTAGCCTCACGGTTCGGTTCCCTCCCATCAAAGAATTCACCTTGCAAGCCAATACACACAATAGCCCAAACGGCGGGGTTATGTCCAAGAATATGCATTTTCATCTTATGCTTCCAACTAGCAAAATTAGTACCATCAAAATAAGGACCTCTACGGTGGTAATTTCCCTCACTAGACGCCATACTCTCCTAGGTTGTGAAACCAAGGCTATGATCACCAAAGCTATGGAAATCAAGGCAAATGGAGACCAAAGCTCTAATACCACTTGTAGGATTGAAATTATGTCTAGAGGGGGGGTGATTAGACTACTTGACCAAATAAAAATCTAGCCTTTTCCCAATTTTAGTTCTTGGCAGATTTTAGCAACTTAGCACAAGTCAAGCAAACAACCTACACATGCAATTCTAAGAGTATAGCAGCAGAATGTAAAACAATTGCATATGAAGGTAAAGGGGGGAGTTTGGAGGGAGCAAATGCAATGTAGACACAGTGATTTTTGGCGTGGTTCCGATAGGTGGTGCTATCGTACATCCACGTTGATGGAGACTTCAACCCACGAAGGGTAACGGTTGCACGAGTCCACGGAGGGCTCCACCCACGAAGAAGCAACCTTGTCTATCCCACCATGGCCATCGCCCACGAAGGACTTGCCTCACTAGGGTAGATCTTCACGAAGTAGGCGATCTCCTTGCCCGTACAAACTCCTTGGTTCAACTCCACAATCTTGATGGAGGCTCCCAAGTGACACCTAAACAATCTAGGAGACACCACTCTCCAAGAGGTAACAAACGGTGTGTTGATGATGAACTCCTTGCTCTTGTGCTTCAAATGATAGTCTCCCCAACACTCAACTCTCTCTCATAGGATAGGATTTGGTGGGAAGATGATTTGAGTGGAAAGCAACTTGGGGAAGGCTAGAGATCAAGATTTACGTGGTTGGAATGAAGTATCTTCACCTCAACAGAAGTGTAGGTGGTTCTCTCTCAGAAAATGTATGTTGGAAGTGTAGGCATGTTCTGATGGCTCTCTCCTCGAATGAAGAGTGGGTGGAGGGGTATATATAGCCTCCACACAAAATCTAACCGTTACACACAAATCACCAAACTCGGTGGGACCGAATCATACAACTCGGTCAGACCGATTTAGTTCATAATGTGACCGTTAGGGTTTTCGGTGGGACCGACATGTCAACTCGGTGGAACCGATATCATTAGGGTTAGGGCATAACATAATATCGGTGAGACCGATTACACAAACTCGGTGAGACCAATTTTGGTAATAGACTAACCAGAGAGTTGGCCAGACAATCTCGGTGGGACCGATTCACTCTCTCGGTAGGACCGAAACGTTACGAAAGGGAAACAGAGAGTTTGCATTGCAATCTCGGTGGGACCGATTGCTCATCTCGGTTGGACCGAAATGTTACAAAGGGAAACAGAGAGATTACAATCCCATCTCGGTGAGACCGAGATCCCTATCGGTGGGACCGAAAAGACTAGGGTTTGTGGCAGTGGCTATGTCAAGTGAACTCGATGGCGCCAGATAGATCAAATCGATGGGGCCGAGTTTTACTTTTGGTTTGGGATATATTTGGATATGATAAAGTGGTTGAGGGTTGTGGATCATATCACTAAGCACTTTGAGCAAGAACCTCATTAAGCAACACCTCACCCCCTCTTAATAGTATTGGCTTTTCCTATGGACTCAATGTGATCTTGGATCACTAAAAGTGAAATGTAGAGTCTTGTGCTTTGAGCTTGAGCCAATCCTTTTGTCCTTAGCATTTTGAGGGGTCCACTTTCTAATCCATGCCATGCCAATCATTGAGCTTTTCCTGAAATATTTATCTTCAAGTAGCATTAGCTCAATGAGCTATATGTTGTTAGGAATTACCAAAACCACCCAGGGATAGTTGCACTTTCAATAGGCAGCTTATAGGCAAACAAATTATCATGGCAAGCAAAAACTAGCATATGCAAGGAAGCGGAAAGAAACAATAGCAATCTCAACATAACGAGAGGTAATTTAGTAACATGAAAATTTCTACAATCATATTTTCCTCTCTCATAATAATTACATGTGGGTTCATAAAAAAATTCAACAAAATAGCTATCACACAAAATATTTTCAACACGATCCACATGCATGCAAAGTTGACACTCTTCCAAAATAGTGGGATTAACATTAACTAAAGTCATGACCTCTCCAAACCCACTTTTATCAAAAATTTCATAAGATTGAACATTCTCCAAATATGTGGGATCTAAAGTTGACACTCTTCCAAACCCACTTTCAATAATATTGCAAACACTATTATCAATCTAATATTCATCATGGGGATTATATAAATTTTCAAGACCAAAAGAAGAATCACCCCAATCATGATCATTGCAACAAGTAGAAGACATAGAAAAACTAGTATCCCCAAGATTAGGGTTTTGCATATTATTAGCACAATTTACATCAATAGAATTTATAATAAAATCATTGCAATCATGCTTTTTATTCAAAGATCTATCGTGAATCGCTTCATAAATTAATTCATCAAACTTTTCAGATTCACGAATTTCAAGCAAAACCTCATAAAGATAATCTAGTGCACTCAACTCACTAGCAATAGGTTCATCATAATTGGATCTCTTAAAGAGATTAGCAAGTGGATGAGGATCCATAAACTTTTAGCAAGCGAAGATGCAAGCAAAAATAAGGTACATGGTAACACAAGCAAACAAAAGATCGAATGGAAGAGGGGCGACTAAAACAACAAAGGTGAAGTGGGGGAGAGGAAAATGAGAGGCAAATGGAAAATATTGTAATGCGAGGGATAAGAGTTTGTGATGGGTACTTGGTATGTCTTGACTTGGCATAGATCTCCCCGGCAACGGCGCCAGAAATCCTTCTTGCTACCTCTTGAGCATGTGTTGGTTTTCCCTTGAAGAGGAAAGGGTGATGTAGCAAAGTAGCATAAGTATTTCCCTCAGTTTTCGAGAACCAAGGTATCAATCCAGTAGGAGACTCCATGCAAGTCGCCTAGTACTTGCACAAACAAACAAGAACATCGCAACCAACGTGATAAAGGGGTTGTCAATCCCTTCACAGTCACTTACGAAAGTTAGATCTGATAGAGATAATAAGATAAATATTTTTGGTATTTTTGTTGTAGAGATTGAATAGTAAAGGTTGCAAAATAAACGGTGACAGAAATAGCTAGTTGACGGGAAAATAATATGATGTAAAGTAGACCCGGGGGCCATAGGTTTCACTAGTGGCTTCTCTCAAGATATCATAAATTACGGTGGGTGAACATAGGCATAGAAAAGCGCATAGTTATGATGATATCTAGGCATGATCATGAACATAGGCATCACGTCCGTGTCAAGTAGACCAAAACAATTCTGCATCGACTACTATTATTCCACACATCGACCGCTATCCAGCATGCATCTAGAGTATTAAGTTCATAAGAACAGAGTAACGCATTAGGCAAGATGACATGATGTAGAGGGATAAACTCAAGCAATATAATATAAACCCCATCTTTTTATCCTCGATGGCAGCAATACAATACATGCCTTGCTACCCATGTTGTCATTGGGAAAGGACACCGCAAGATTGAACCCAAAGCTAAGCACTTCTCCCATTGCAAGAAAGATCAATCTAGTAGGCCAAACCAAACTGATAATTTGAAGAGACTTCCAAAGATATCAAATCATGCATATAAGAATTCAGAGAAGAATCAAATATTGTTCATAGATAATCTTAATCATAAACCCACAATTCATCGGATCTCAGCAAACACACCACAAAAAGAATTACATCGAATAGATCTCCAAGAACATCGAGGAGAACTTTGTATTGAGATCCAAAGAGAGAGAAGAAGCCATCTAGCTAATAACTATGGACCCGAAGGTCTGTGGTAAACTACTCACACATCATCGGAGAGGCTATGGTGCTGATGTAGAAGCCCTCCGTGATCGAATCCCCCTCTGGCAGATCGCCGGAAAAGGTCCCCAGATGGGATCTCATGGGTACAGAAGTTTGCGGCGGTGAAAAAGTGGTTTTGTGGCTCCCCTGGATGTTTTCAGGGTATAAGAGTATATATAGGAGAAAGAAGTAGGTCTGTGGAGCTGCGAGGGGCCCATGAGGGTGGGGGCGCACTTGGCCCCCTAGGCGCGCCGCCCTACCTCATGGCCACCTCGCTGCTTCTTTGACCTCCACTCCAAGTCTCCTGGATTGCGTTTGTTCCAAAAAAAGATCCTCGCGAACGTTTCATTCCATGTGGATTCCGTTTGATATTCCTTTTCCGCGAAACACTGAAATAGGCAAAAAAACAGAAATTTGCATAGGTTTGTCCCAAAAATAATATAAAAGTGCATAATAAATCCCATTAAACTTCCAAAACAGATAATATAATAGCATGGAACAATCAAAAATTATAAATACGTTGGAGACGTATCACATACCTAGTTCAATATCGTTACAGGCAAGTCTCTTTACTCATTCCGTAATACATCATCCTACAACTAACTCATTAGTTAGATTGCTTGCAAGGCTTATAGTGATGTGTATTACCGAGAGGGCCCAGAGATACCTCTCCGATACTCAGAGTGACAAATCCTAATCTTGATTTATGACAACCCAACAAACACCTTCGGAGATACCTGTAGAGCATCTTTATAATCACCCAGTTACGTTGTGACATTTGATAGCACACAAGGTGTTCCTCTAGTATTCGGGGGTTGCCTAATCTCATAGTCAGAGGAATATGTGTAAGTCATGAAGAAAGCAATAACAATAAAACTTAACGATCATTATGCTAACCCAACGGATGGGTCTTGTCCATCACATCATTCTCTAATAATGTGATCCTGTTTCATCAAATGACAACACATGTCTATGGTCAGGAAACTTAACCATCTTTGATTAACGAGCTAGTCAAGTAGAGGCATACTAGGGACACTCTGTTTTGTCTATGTATTCACACATGTACTAAGTTTCTGGTTAATACAATTCTAGCATGAATAATAAACATTTATCATGATATAAGGAAATATAAATAACAACTTTATTATTGCCTCTAGGGCATGTTTCCTTCAGTCTCCCACTTGCACTAGAGTCTATAATCTAGATTACATAGTAATGATTCTAACACCCATGGAGTTTTGGTGCTGATCATATTTTGCTCCTGAAAGAGGCTTAGTTAACGGGTCTGCAACATTCAGATATGTATGTATCTTGCAAATCTCTATGTCTCCCTCCTTGACTTGATCGCGGATGGAATTGAAGCGTCTCTTGATGTGTTTGGTTCTCTTGTGAAATCTGGACTCCTTCGCCAAGGCAATTGCTCCAGTATTATCAAAAAAGATTTTTATTGGACCCGATGCACTAGGTATTACACCAAGATCGGATATGTGTTGGGGAACGTAGTAATTTCAAAATTTTCCTATGCACATGCAGGATCATGGTGATGCATAGCAACGAGAGGGGAGAGTGTCGTCCACGTACCCCCGTAGACCGTTAAGCGGAAGCGTTATGACAACACGGTTGATGTAATCATACGTCTTCACGATCGACCGATCCTCAGTACCGAACGTACGACACCTCCACGTTCAGCACACGTTCAACTCGGTGACGTCCCGCGAACTCACGGTCCAGTAGAGCTCGGGGAAGAGTTTCGTCAGCACGACGGCGTGGTGACTATGTTGATGAAGCTACCGCAGCAGGGCTTCGCCTAAACACCGCTACAGTATGGCCAAGGTGGATTGTGGTGGAGGGGGCAGTGCACATGGCTGGGAGAGATCTTTGTGATCAACTTGTGTGTCTAGAGGTTCGCCCCTAGCCATGTATATAAAGGAGCAAGGGGGAGGCCGGCCGGCCCTTGTTGGTGTGCCAGGAGGAAGAATCCTCCTCCTAGTAGGAGTAGGATTCCTCCCTTTCCTACTCCTACTAGGAGGGGGAAAGGAAGGGGAAGAAAGAGAAGGAAAGGGGGCGCCGCCCCCCTCTCCTAGTCCAATTTGGACCAGAGGGAGGGGGCGCCCTGCCTGCCCTAGGCCAGCCCCTCTCTCTTTCCCTTATGGCCCAACAAGGCCCATTAGCCCCCGGGGGGTTCCGGTAACCCCTCTGGTACTCCGGTAAAATCCCGATTTTACCCGGCACTCTTCCGATGTGCAAATGTAGGCTTCCGATATATCAATCTTTATGTCTCGACCATTTCGAGACTCCTTGTCCTATCCGTGATCATATCCGGGACTCCGAACTACATTCGGTACATCAAAACATATAAACTCATAAAGCCGATTGTCACAGAACTTTAAGTGTGCGGACCCTACGGGTTCGAGAACTATGTAGACATGACCGAGACATGTCTCCGGTCAATAACCAATAGCGGTACCTGGATGCTCATATTGGTTCCTACATATTCTACGAAGATCTTTATCGGTCAAACCGCATAACACTATACGTTGTTCTTTTTGTCATCGGTATGTTACTTGCCCGAGATTCGATCGTCGGTATCCCAATACCTAGTTCAATCTCATTACTGGCAAGTCTCTTTACTCGTTTCGTAATGCACTATCTCGCAACTAACTCATTAGTTGTATTGCTTGCAAGGCTTATAGTGATGTGCATTACCGAGAGGGCCCAGAGATACCTCTCCGACAATCGGAGTGACAAATCCTAATCTTGATCTATGCCAACTCAATAAGTACCATCGGAGACACCTGTAGAGCACCTTTATAATCACCCAGTTACGTTGTGACGTTTGGTAGCACAGAAAGTGCTCCTCTGGTATTCGGGAGTTGCATAATCTCGTAGTCCTAAGAACATGTATAAGTCATGAAGAAAGCAATAGTAGTAAACAAAAACGATCAAGTGCTAAGCTAACAGAATGGGTCAAGTCAATCACATCATTCTCCTAATGATGTGATCCCATTGATCAAACGAAAACTCATGTATATGGTTAGGAAACTTAACCATCTTTGATCAATGAGCTTGTCAAGTAGAGGCACACTAGTGACACTATGTTTGTCTATGTATTCACACATGTATTATGTTTCCGGTTAATACAATTCTAGCATGAATAATAAACATTTATCATGAAATAAGGAAATAAATAATAACTTTATTATTGCCTCTAGGGCATATTTCCTTCAATATGAACTCCTTCATCCAGACTCCTTCATTTGTTGCTTCCGAAGCAGCTATGTACTCTGCTTCACACGTAGATCCTGCCACGACGCTCTAATTGGAACTGCACCAACTTACAGCTCCACCATTCAATATAAATACGTATCCGGTTTGTGACTTAAGTCATCCGGATCAGTGTCAAAGCTTGCATCGACGTAACCATTTACGACAAGCTCTTTGTCACCTCCATAAACGAGAAACATATCCTTAATCATTTTGAGGTATTTCAGGATGTTCTTGACCGATGTCCAGTGATCCACTCCTGGATCACTTTGGTACCTCCCTGCTAAACTTATAGCAAGGCACACATCAGGTCTGGTACACAACATTGCATACATGATAGAACCTATGGCTGAGGCATAGGGAATGACCTTCATTTTCTCTCAATCTTCTGCAGTGGTCGGGCATTGAGTTTGACTCAACTTCACACCTTGTAACACATGCAAGAACCCTTTCTTTGACTGGTCCATTTTGAACTTCTTCAAAACTTTATCATGGTATGTGCTTTGTGAAAGTCCAATTAAGCATCTTGATCTATCTCTATAGATCTTGATGCTTAATATATAAGCAGCTTCACCGAGGTCTTTCATTGAAAAAATTCTTATTCAAGTATCCTTTTATGCTATCCAGAAATTTTGTATTATTTCCAGTCAACAATATGTCATCCACATATAATATTAGAAATGTTACAGAGCTCCCCACTCACTTTCTTGTAAATACAGGCTTCTCCAAAAGTCTATATAAAACCGTATGCTTTGATCATAGTATCAAAGTGTATATTCCAACTCCGAGAGGCTTGCACCAGTCTATAAATGGATCGCTGGAGCTTGCACACTTTGTTAGCACCTTTAGGATCGACAAACCTTCTGGTTGCATCATAGACAACTCTTCTTTAAGAAATCCATTAAGTAATGCAGTTTTGACATCCATTTGCCAAAGTTCATAATCATAACATGCAGTAATTGCTAACATGATTCGGACAGACTTAAGCATCGCTACGGGTGAGAAGGTCTCATCGTAGTCAACTCCTTGAACTTGTCGAAAACCTTTCACGAGAAGTCGAGCTTTGTATATAGTAACATTACAGTAGCGGCAGTCTTCTTCTTGAAGATCCATTTATTCTCTATGGCGTGCCGATCATCGGGCGAGTCAACCAAAGTCCACACTTTGTTCTTGTACATGGATTCCATCTCAGATTTCATGGCCTCAAGCCATTTCACAGAATCTGGGCTCATCATCGCTTCCTCATAGTTCGTAGGTATGTCATGGTCAAGTAACATGACCTTCAGAATAGGATTACCGGACCACTCTGGTGCGGACCGTACTCTGGTTGACCTACGAGGTTCAGTAGTAACTTTATCTGAAGTTTCATGATCATCATCATTAGCTTCCTCACTAATTGGTGTAGGCATCACTGAACTGATTTCTGTGATGAACTACTTTCCAATTCGGGAGAAGGTACAATTACCTCATCAAGTTCTACTTTCCTCTCACTCACTTCTTTCGAGAGAAACTCCTTCTCTAGAAAGGAACCATTCTTAGAAATGAATATCTTGCCTTCAGATCTGTGATAGAAGGTGTACCCAACAGTTTCCTTTGGGTATCCTATGAAGACACATTTCTCCGATTTGGGTTCGACCTTATTAGGTTGAAGCTTTTTCACATAAGCATCGCAGCCCCAAACTTTAAGAAACGACAGCTTAGGTTTCTTGCTAAACCACAGTTCATATGGTGTCATCTCAATGGATTTAGATGGTGCCCTATTTAACGTGAATGCAGCTATCTCCAAAGCATAACCCCAAAACGATTGCGGTAAATCGGTAAGAGACATCATAGATCGCACCATATCTAATAAAGTACGGTTATGATGTTCGGACACACCATTAAGTTGTGGTGTTCCAGGTAGCATGAGTTACGAAACCATTCCACATTGTTTCAAATGAAGACCAAACTCATAACTCAAATATTCACCTCCACGATCAGATCGTAGAAACTTTATTTTCTTGTTATGATGATTTTCCACTTCACTCTGAAATTATTTGAGCTTTTCAAATGTTTCATTAAGTAGATATACCCATATCTGCTCAAATCATCTGTGAAGGTCAAAAAATAACGATACCCGCTGCGAGCCTCAACACTCATCGGACCGCATACATCAATATGTATTATTTTCAAAAGTCAGTGGCTCGCTCCATTGTTCCGGAGAATGGAGTTTTAGTCACCTTGCCCATGAGGCATGGTTCACAAGCATCAAGTGATTCATAAATGAAGTGATTCCAAAAGCCCATAAGCATGGAGTTTCGTCATGAGCTTTACACCAATATGACCTAAACGGCAGTGCCACAAATAAGTTGCACTGTCATTATTAACTTTGCATCTTTTGGCTTCAATATATGAATATGTGTATTCACCACGATTGAGATTCAACAAAAATAGACCACTCATCAAGGGTGCATGACCATAAAAGATATTACTCATATAAATGGAACAACCATTATTTTCTGATTTAAATGAATAACTGTCTGCATCAAACAAGATCCAGATATAATTTTCATGCTCAACGCTGGCACCAAATAACAATTATTCAGGTCTAAAACTAATCCCGAATGTAGATGTAGAGGTAGCGTGCCGACGGCGATCACATCGACCTTGGAAAATTTCCGACGCGCATCGTCACCTCGTCCTTAGCCAATCTTACTTTAATCCGTAGCCCATGTTTCGAGTTGCAAATATGAGCAACAGAACCAGTATCAAATACCCAGGCGCTACTACGAGCATTAGTAAGGTACACATCAATAACATGTATATCAAATATACCTTAACATGTATATCAAATATACCTTCCACTTTGCCATCCTTCTTATCCACCGAATACTTGGGGCAGTTCCGCTTCCAGTGACAAGTCCCTTTGTAGTAGAAGCACTCAGTTTCAGGCTTAGGTCCAGACTTGGGCTGCTTCCCTTGAGCAGCAACTTGCTTGCTATTCTTCTTGAAGTTCCCCTTCTTCCCTTTGCCCTTTTTCTTGAAACTAGTGGTCTTGTTAACCATAAACACTTGATGCTCCTTCTTGATTTCTACCTCCGCAACCTTTAGCATCGCGAAATTCTCGGGAACTGTCTTTTCCATCCCTTGCATATTATAGTTCATCACGAAGCCTTTATAGCTTGGTGGCAGTGATTGAAGAACTCTATCGATGACACTATCATTAGCAAGATGAACTCCCAGCTGAGTCAAGTGGTTATGGTACCCAGACATTCTGAGTATGTGTTCACTGACAGAACTATTCTCCTCCCTTTTGCAGCTATAGAACTTGTTGGGGACTTCATATCTCTCAACTCGGACATTTGCTTGAAATACTAACTTCAACTCCTGGAACATCTCATATGCTCCATGACGTTCATGTTGGGAAACGCAGTATTTCAAATATTTTCCTATGATCATGCAAGATCTATCTAGGAGATGCATAGCAACGAGAGGGGGAGAGTATGTCTACATACCCTCGTAGACCGAAAGCGGAAGCGTTATGAAACGCGGTTGATGTAGTCGAACGTCTTCTCGATCCAACCGGTCAAGTACCGAAGGTACGACACCTCCGCGATCTGCACACGTTCAGCTCGGTGACGTCCCTTGTACTCTTGATCCAGCTGAGGCCGAGCAAGAGTTTCGTCTGCACGGCAGCGTGATGGCGGTGATGATGAAGTTACTGACGCAGGGCTTCGCCTAAGCACTACAACGATATGACCGAGGTGGAAATCTGTGGAGGGGGGCATGGCACATGGCTAAGACAACTGTCAACTTCTGTGTCTAGGGTGCCCCCATGCCCCCATATATAAACGAGCAAGGGGGAGGCCGACCGGCCCTCATAGGCGCGCCAAGGGGGGAGGAATCATCCTCCTAGTAGGAGTAGGACACCCCCCTTTCCTAGTCCTACTAGGAGAAGAAAGAATGAGGGGGGAAGAGAAGGAAGGAGGGGGCACCGCCCCTCCCCCTAGTCCAATTCGGACTAGGCCCATGGGGGGCGTGGCCAGCCGTTGGCAGCCCCTCTCTCTCCCATAGGCCCAACAAGGCCCATTACTTCTCCGGTGGTTCCGATAACCCTTCGGCACTCCGATATATATCTGGTGACCCCCGGAACTCATCCGGTGTCCAAATATAGTCATCCAATATATCAATCTTTATGTCTCAACCATTTTGAGACTCCTCGTCATGTCCGTGATCACATCCAGGACTCCGAATAACCTTCGGTACATCAAAACACATAAACTCATAATACCGATCGTCATCGAACGTTAAGCGTACGGACCCTACGGGTTCGACAACTATGTAGACATGACCGAGACACACTTCCGGTCAATAACCAATAGTGGAACCTGGATGCTCATATTGGCTCCTACATATCTACGAAGATCTTTATCGATCAAACCGCATAACAACATATGTTGTTCCCTTTGTCATCGGTATGTTACTTGCCCGAGATTCGATCCTCGGTATCTTAATACCTAGTTCAATCTCATTACCGGCAAATCTCTTTACTCATTCCGTAATGCATCATCACGTAACTAACTCATTAGTCACATTGCTTGCAAGGCTTATAGTGATGTGCATTACCGAGAGGGCCCAGAGATACCTCTCCGACAATCGGAGTGACAAATCCTAATCTCAATCTATGCCAACACAACAAACACCATCGGAGACACCTATAGAGCATCTTTATAATCACCCAGTTACGTTGTGATGTTTGATAGCACACTAAGTGTTCCTCCGGTATTCGGGAGTTGCATAATCTCAGTCATAGGAACATGTATAAGTTATGGAGAAAGCAATAGCAATAAACAAAACGATCATAGTGCTAAGCTAATGGATGGGTCAAGTCAATCACATCATGAACGGGATCAATGACAACTCATGTCTATGTCTAGGAAACTAAACCATCTTTGATTAACGGGCTAGTCAAGTAGATGCATACTAGTGACACTCTGTTTGTCTATGTATTCACACATCTACTAAGTTTTCGGTTAATACAATTCTAGCATGAATAATAAAAATTATCATGATATAAGGAAATATAAATAACAACTTTATTATTGCCTCTAGGGCATATTTCCTTCAGTCTCCCACTTGCACTAGAGTCAATAATCTAGATTACATTGTAATGATTCTAACACCCATGGAGTCTTAGTGTTGATCATGTTTTGCTCATGAGAGAGGCTTAGTCAACGGGTCTGCAACATTCAGATCTGTATGTATCTTGAAAATCTCTATGTCTCCTTCCTTCACTTGATCGCGGATGGAATTGAAGTGTGTCTTGATGTGCTTGGTTCTCTTGTGAAATATGGATTCCTTTGCCAAGGCAATTGCACCAGTATTGTCACCAAAGATTTTCATTGGACCCGATGCACTAGGTATGACACCTGGATTGGATATGAAATCCTTCATCCAGACTCCTTCATTTGTTGCTTCCGAAGCAGCTATGTATTCCGCTTCACACGTAGATCCTGCCACGACACTTTGCTTAGAACTGCACCAACCGACAGATCCATCATTCAATAATAATATGTATCCGGTTTGTGATTTAGAGTCATCTGGATCATTGTCAAAGCTTGCATCGATGTAATTGTTTATAGCGAGCTCTTTGTCACCTCCATAAACGAGAAATATATCCTTAGTCCTTTTCAGGTATTTCAGGATATTCTTGACCACTGTCCAGTGATCCACTCCTGGATTACTTTGGTACCTCCCTGCTAAACTAATAGCAAGGCACACATTAGGTCTGGTACACAGCATTGCATACATGATAGAACCTATGGCTGAAGCATAGGGAATGACTTTCATTTTCTCTCTATCTTTTGCGGTGGTCGGGCATTGAGTCTGACTCAACTTCACACCTTGTAACACAGGCAAGAACCCTTTCTTTGCTTGATCCATTTTGAACTTCTTCAAAACTTTATCAAGGTATGTGCTTTGTGGAAGTCCAATTAAGCGTCTTGATCTATCTCTATAGATCTTGATGCTTAATATATAAGTAGCTTCACCGAGGTCTTTCATTGAAAAATTCTTATTCAAGTATCCTTTTATGCTATCCAGAAATCTTGTATTATTTCCAATCAACAATATGTCATCCACATATAATATTAGAAATGTTACAGAGCTCCCACTCACTTTCTTGTAAATACAAGCTTCTCCAAAAGTCTGTATAAAACCATATGCTTTGATCACACTATCAAAGCGTATATTCCAACTCCGGGAGGCTTGCACCAGTCCATAAATGGATTGCTGGAGCTTGCACACTTTGTTAGCACCTTTTGGATCGACAAAACCTTCTGGTTGCATCATATACAACTCTTCTTTAAGGTATCCATTAAGGAACACAGTTTTGACATCCATTTGCCAAATTTCATAATCATAAAATGCGGCAATTGCTAACATGATTCGGACGGACTTAAGCATCGCTACGGGTGAGAAGGTCTCATCATAGTCAACTCCTTGAACTTGGCGAAAACCTTTTGCAACAAGTCGAGCTTTGTAGACAGTAACATTATGTCGGTGGAAACGACACCTATGGAATCACTGAGATCCCTTCTATGGTTGGCGGGCGCGGGGTTGTGCAAAGAGCGGGTCTGGCGGTCAGCACGCAAATCGTTTACCCAGGTTCGGGCCGTGGAGACGCGTAAAACCCTAGTCCTGCTTTGATTTATATTTGAGTGTTCTTGTGTTCTTGAACTAGCTACGGTGTCCGTCTTGTCCAAAAGATCTGAATCCCTCTCCAGTACGCCTCGGGCCTCCTTTTATAGACAAAAGGGGTCGCCACAGTGACACACATGAGGTGGAAAGGTGTACAGCGGTTGAGTGTATCCTCTGGCATCGTCGGACAAACGCATTTAATGCGCTATCGATGTGCCCCTCTTGCTTTATCGGGGATGGCGGGGAAGCTCCTCCCAGCTGTTGTTTCCTCGTCTGGCTCTGACGCGCGTCCAAGCTGACGAGGTGTTGCAGCGCCACGTTGGCTGGTTGCTGGGCTGGCACAGTGGCGGAGTCTTTACGAAGATTTGCATGCCACCACGCAGGTGCTTGCTGAGTTGGTGTGGAGGCCACGCGCTGCCACGCAGATGCCTGCTCAACTGGTCGAGCTAGCAGCTGCATGGGAGCGGCGGTGGAGTCTTGGCAGGCGTGGGCCTGGCTGCAGCCCCACAGGTGTCTTCGGCAAGGGTCTTGTCGCGGCACCGCGGTCGTCCTCGGCAAGGATCTTGCCGGGGGTCTCGTGGACTTCCTTGGCAAGAATCATGCTAAGGATCGTCGTCTTCTGGTTCTCGTCTGATCTTGTGTATTTATAATCTCTACAAAGATCTACATGCCACCACGGAGGTGCCTCCCAAGCCTTGGTTCTAATGTGGTTGATGGTGTTGGAACCCCTTGTCTTAAGGGCGGCGCGCTCTGCTGGCATTGGGCAAGTTGCCCCGGCAAGGCTCTTGTCGGGGGAGCCCACTTCGCTCTCTTGCTCTTTGCGTCTCTGGTCTTGGCTTTGCTTCGGTTGTCTTGTGTTCCGTCTTCCCTCCTCTGCCCTGCTTAGTGCGGCCGCGAGCGCGGCTCTGACTGCCCGTGCACAAGTAAAGGGATACAAAGGAGAGCCCCAACTTTTGCACACCGACACATTACCGTCAGCGTCAGTCTTCTTATTGAAGATCCATTTATTCTCTATGGCTTGTCGGTCATCGGGCAAGTCAACCAAAGTCCACAGTTTATTCTCATACATGGATCGCATCTCAAATTTCATGGCCTCAAGCCATTTTGCGGAATCTAGGCTCATCATCGCTTCCTCATTAGTTCGTAGGTTCGTCGTGGTCAAGTAACATGACTTCCAGAACAGGATTACCGTACCACTCTGGTGCGGATCTTACTCTGGTTGACCTACGAGGTTCGGTAGTAACTTGATCAGAAGTTTCATGATCATCATCATTAGCTTCCTCACTAATTGGTGTAGTAATCACTGGAACTGATTTCTATGATGAACTAGTTTTCAATAAGGGAGTAGGTACAATTACCTCATCAAGTTCTACTTTCCTCCGACTCACTTCTTTCAAGAGAAATTCCTTCTCGAGAAAGGATCCATTCTTAGCAACGAATATATTGCCTTCGGATCTGTGATAGAAGGTGTACCCAACAGTCTCCTTTGGGTATCCTATGAAGACACATTTCTCCGATTTGGGTTCGAGCTTATTAGGTTGAAGCTTTTTCACATAAGCATCGCATCCCCAAACTTTAAGAAACGACAACTTGGGTTTCTTGCCAAACCACAGTTCATAAGGTGTCATCTCAACGGATTTGGATGGTGCCCTATTTAACGTGAATGCAGCCTTCTCTAAGCATAACCCCAAAATGATAGCGGTAAGTCAGTAAGCAACATCATAGATCGCACCATATCTAATAAAGTACGATTACGACGTTCGGACACACCATTACGCTGTGGTGTTCCGGGTGGCGTGAGTTGCGAAACTATTCTGCATTGTTTGAAATGAAGACCAAACTCGTAACTCAAATATTCTCCTCCACGATCAGATCGCGGAAACTTTATTTTCTTGTTACGATGATTTTCCACTTCACTCTGAAATTCTTTGAACTTTTCAAATGTTTCAGACTTATGTTTCATCAAGTAGATATACCCATATCTGCTCAAATCATGTGTGAAGGTCAGAAAATAACGATACCCGCCGCGAGCATCAACACTCATCGGACCTCATACATCAGTATGTATTATTTCTAACAAGTCTGTTGCTTGATACGTCTCCGACGTATCTATAATTTTTGATTGCTCCATTCTATATTATCTTCTGTTTTGGACATTATTGGGATTTATTATCCACTTTTATATTGTTTTTGGGACTAACCTATTAACCGGCGACCCAGCCCAGAATTGCTATTTTTGCCTATTTTAGGGTTTTGAAGAAAAGGAATATCAAACGGAGTCCAAACGGAATGAAACCTTTGGGAACGTGTTTTTTGGAACGAACAAGATCCAGGAGACTTGGACCCTACGTCAAGCAACCAACAGGGAGGCCATGAGGTAGGGGGCGCGCCTACCCCCCGCCCCCAGGCGCGCCCTCCACCCTCGTGGGCCCCCTGTTGCTCCACCGACGTACTTCTTCCTCCTATATATACCTACGTACCCCCAAACGATCAGATACGGAGCCAAAACCACAATTCCACCATCGTAACTTTCTGTATCCACGAGATCCCATCTTGGGGCCTGTTCCGGAGCTCCGCCGGAGAGGGCATCGATCACGGAGGGCTTCTACATCAACACCATAGCCTCTCCGATGAAGTGTGAGTAGTTTACTTCAGAACTTCGGGTCCATAGTTATTAGCTAGATGGCTTCTTCTCTCTTTTTGGATCTCAATACAAAGTTCTCGCCCCTCTCTTGTGGAGATCTATTCGATGTAATCTTCTTTTGCGGTGTGTTTGTTGAGACCGATGAATTGTGGGTTTATGATCAAGTTTATCTATGAACAATATTTGAATCTTCTCTGAATTCTTTTATGTATGATTGGTTATCTTTGCAAGTCTCTTCGAATTATCAGTTCGGTTTGGCCTACTAGATTGATCTTTCTTCCAATGGGAGAAGTGCTTAGCTTTGGGTTCAATCTTGCGGTGTCCTTTCCCAGTGTCAGTAGGGGCAGCAAGGCACGTATTGTATTGTTGCCATCGAGGATAACAAGATGGGGTTTTTATCATATTGCATGAGTTTATCACTCTACATCATGTCATCTTGCTTAAATCGTTACTCTGTTCTCTTGACCTTAATACTCTAGATGCATGCTGGATAGCGGTCGATGTGTGGAGTAATAGTAGTAGATGCAGGCAGGAGTCGGTCTACTTGTCTTGGACGTGATGCTTATATACATGATCATACCTAGATATTCTCATTACTATGCTCAATTCAGTCAATTGCTCAACAGTAATTTGTTCACCCACCGTAGAATACTTATGCTCTTGAGAGAAGCCACTAGTGAAACCTAGGGCCCCCGGGTCTATGTTCTATCGTATTAATCTTCCAACACTTAGTTATTTTCATTGCCTTTTATTTTACTTTGCATCTTTATCATAAAAATACCAAAAATATTATCTTATCATATCTATCAGATCTCACTCTCGTAAGTGACCGTGTAGGGATTGACAACCCCTTATCGCGTTGGTTGCGAGGATTTATTTGTTTTGTGTACGTACGAGGGACAGGATTGATACCTTGGTTCTCAAAAACTGAGGAAAATACTTACGCTACTTTGCTGCACCACCCTTTCCTCTTCAAGGGAAAACCAACACAAGTGCTCAAGAGGTAGCAAGAAGGATTTCTGGCGCCGTTGCCGAGGAGGTCTACGCAAAAGTCAACATACCAAGTACCCATCACAAACCCTTATCTCCCGCATTACATTATTTTCCATTTGCCTCTCGTTTTCCTCTCCCCCACTTCACCCTTGCCATTTTATTTGCCCTCTCTCTCTATCCTCCCTCTCTTTCTCTATTTTCCTCTTTTTGCCCGTTCCTCGTTTGCTTGTGTGTTGGACTGCTTGCTTGTCACGATGGCTCAAAATAACACTAAATTGTGTGACTTTACCAATACCAACAACAATGATTTTATTAGCACTCCGATTGCTCCTCTTACCGATGCGGAATCTTGTGAAATTAATGTTGCCTTGCTGAATCTTGTCATGAAAGATCCGTTTTCCGGCCTTCCTAGTGAAGATGTCGCTACCCATCTAAATAGCTTCGTTGATCTGTGTGATATGCAAAACAAGAAAGATGTTGATAATGATATTGTTAAATTGAAGCTACTTCCTTTTTCGCTTAAAGATCGTGCTAAAGCTTGGTTTTTGTCTTTGCCTAAAAATATGCAAAGATGCAAAGATCGTGCTAAAGATGTTGATAATGATATTGTTAAATTGATAGTATTAATTCTTGGAATAAGTGCAAAGATGCTTTTATCTCTAAGTATTTTCCTCCCGCTAAGATTATCTCTCTTGGAAACGATATTATGAATTTTAAGCAACTTGATCATGAACATGTTGCACAAGCTTGGGAGAGGATGAAATTAATGATACGTAATTACCCAACACATGGTTTGAATTTGTGGATGATTATACAAAAATTTTATGCCGAATTGAATTTTGCTTCTAGAAATCTTTTAGATTCGGCCAGGGGAGGCACTTTTATGGAAATAACTTTAGGATAAGCTACTAAACTCCTAGATAATATTATGGTTAATTATTCTCAATGGCACACTGAAAGATCTACTAATAAGAAAGTGCATGCGATAGAATAAATTAATGTTTTGAGTGGAAAGATGGATGAACTTATGAAATTATTTGCTAATAAAAGTGTTTCTTCTGATCCTAATGATATGCCTTTGTCTACTTTGATTCAGAATAATAATGAATCTATGGATGTTAATTTTGTTGGTAGGAACAACTTTGGTAACAATGCGTATAGAGGAAACTTTAATCCTAGGCCTTATCCTAGCAATTCCTCTAATAATTATGGTAATTCCTACAACAATTCTTATGGAAATTTTAATAAGATGCCCTTTGATTTTGAATCCAATATTAAAGAATTTATTACTTTGCAAAAGAATTTTAATGCTTTGATTGAAGAAAAATTGCTTAAGACTGATGAGTTGGCTAGGAACGTTGATAGAATTTCTCTTGATGTTGATTCTTTAAAACTTAGATATATTCCTCCTAAGCATGATATCAATGAGTCTCTCAAAGCCATGAGAATTTGCATTGATGAGTGCAAAGAAAGAACGGCTAGGATGCGTGCTAAGAAAGATTCCTTTATAAGAGCGTGTTCTTCTAGTTTCCATGATAATAAAGATGAAGATCTAAAAGTTATTGATGTGTGCCCTATTAAATCTTTGTTTTGCAATATGAATATTGATAATAATGGGACTGAATATGATCCACCTTTACCTAGAAGGCATTCCAATAATTCAGAGTTTTTAGATCTTGATGCTAAAATTGATAAAAGTGGGATTGAAGAGATCAAAACTCTAGATGTTAATGAACCCACTATTTTGGATTTCAAGAAATTTAATTATGATAATTTCCCTTTGATAGATTGCATTTCCTTGTTGCAATCCGTGCTAAATTCTCCTCATGCTTATAGTCAAAATAAAGCTTTTACTAAACATATCGTTGATGCTTTGATGCAATCCTATGAAGAAAAACTTGAGTTGGAAGTTTCTATCCCTAGAAAACTTTATGATGAGTGGGAACCAAATATTAAAATTAAAATTAAAGATCATGAATGTTATTCTTTGTGTGATTTGGGTGCTAGTGTTTCCACAATTCCAAAGACTTTGTGTGATTTGTTAGGTTTCCGTGATTTTGATGATTGCTCTTTAAACTTGCACCTTGCGGATTCCACTATTAAGAAACCTATGGGAAGAATTAATGATGTTCTTATTGTTGCAAATAGGAATTATGTGCCCGTAGATTTTATCGTTCTTGATATAGATTGCAATCCTTCATGTCCTATTATTCTTGGTAGACCTTTCCTTAGAACGATTGGTGCAATTATTGATATGAAGGAAGAAAATATTAGATTCCAATTTCCGTTAAGGAAAGGCATGGAACACTTACCTAAAAATAAAACTAAATTACCTCACGAATCTATTATGAGAGCCACTTATGGATTGCCTACCAAAGATGGCAATACCTAGATCTATCCTTACTTTTTATGCCTAGCTAGGGGCGTTAAACGATAGCGCTTGTTGGGAGGCAACCCAATTTTACTTTTATGCCTTGCTTTTTGCTCATGTTTAGTAATAAATAATTTATCTAGCCTCTGTTTTGGTTGTGTTTTTTTGTGTTTAATTAGTGTTTGTGCCAAGTAGAACCGTTGGGAAGACTTGGGGAAAGTCTTGTTAATCTTGCTGTAAAAAACAGAAACTTTAGCGCTCATGAGAACTGGTGCCATTTTTATTTGGAAAACTTCTATTTAGTTAATTATTTTTGAAGATGATTAATAGATAAATTCCTCACGTCCAGAAATTTATTTTAGAATTTTTGGGGTTCCAGATCTTGCGCTAGCTACAGATTACTACATACTGTCCTGTTTTTGACAGATTCTGTTTTTCGTGTGTTGTTTGCTTATTTTGATGAATCTATGGCTAGTAAAATAGTTTATAAACCATAGAGAAGTTATAATACAGTAGGTTTAACACCAATATAAATAAATAATGAGTTCATTACAGTACCTTGAAGTGGTCTTTTGTTTTCTTTTGCTAACGGAGCTCACGAGATTTTCTACTTTAAGTTTTGTGTTGTGAAGTTTTCAAGTTTTGGGTAAAAGATTTGATGGATTATGGAACAAGGAGTGGAAAGAGCCTAAGCTTGGGGATGTCCATGGCACCCCCAAGATAATATAAGGACACCAAAAAGCCAAAGCTTGGGGATGCCCCGGAAGGCATCCCCTCTTTCGTCTACTTCTATCGATAATTTTACTTGGAGCTATATTTTTATTCACCACATGATATATGTTTTGCTTGGAGCGTCTTGTATGATTTGAGTCTTAGCTTTTTAGTTTACCACTATCATCCTTGCTGTACACACCTTTTGAGAGAGACACACATGTTCGTAAATTATTAGAATACTCTATGTGCTTCAATTATATCTTTTGAGTTATATAGTTTTGCTCTAGTACTTCACTTATATCTTTTAGAGCACGGCGGTGGATTTGTTTTATAGAAACTATTGATCTCTCATGCTTCACTTAGATTATTTTGAGAGTCTTAAATAGCATGGTAATTTGCTTAAATAATCCTAATATGCTAGGTATACAAGATTAGTAATAAAATTCTCTTATGAGTGTGTTGAATACTATGAGAAGTTTGATACTTGATAATTGTTTTGAGATATGGAGATGGTGATATTAGAGTCATGCTAGTTGAGTAGTTGTGAATTTGAGAAATACTTGTGTTAAAGTTTGTGATTCCTGTAGCATGCACATATGGTGAACCATTATATGATGAAGTCGGAGCATGATTTATTTATTGATTGTCTTCCTTATGAGTGGCGGTCGGGGACGAGCGATGCTCTTTTCCTACCAATCTATCCCCCTAGGAGCATGCGCGTAATACTTTGCTTTGATAACTTGTAGATTTTTGCAATAAGTATATGAGTTCTTTATGACTAATGTTGAGTCCATGGATCATACGCACTCTCACCCTTCCACCAGTGCTAGCCTCTCTAATACCGCGCACCTTTCGCCGGTATCATACACCCACCATATACCTTCCTCAAAACAGCCACCATACCTACCTATCATGGCATTCCCATAGCCATTCTGAGATATATTGCCATGCAACTTTCCACCGTTCTGCTTACTATGACACACTCCATCATTGTCATATTGCTTTGCATGATCATGTAGTTGACATTGAATTTGTGGCAAAGCCACCGTTCATAATTCTTTCATACATGTCACTCTTGAGTCATTGAATATCCCAGTATACCGCCGAAGGCATTCGTATAGAGTCATATCTTGTTCTAAGTATCGAGTTGTAATTCTTGACTTGTAAGAAAATAAAAGTGTGATGATCATCATTATTAGAGCATTGTCCCAAGTGAGGAAAGGATGATGGAGACTATGATTCCCCCACAAGTCGGGATGAGACTCCGGACAAAAAATAAAATAAAAAAGAGGCCATAAAAAAGAGAAGGCCCAAATAAAAAATGAGAGAAAAAGAGAGAAGGGATAATGCTACTATCCTTTTACCACACTTGTGCTTCAAAGTAGCACCATGATCTTCATGATAGAGAGTCTCCTTTGTTATCACTCTCATATACTAGTGGGAATTTTTCATTATAGAACTTGGCTTGCATATTCCAATGATGGGCTTCCTAAAAATGCCCTAGGTCTTCGTGACCAAGCAAGTTGGATGCACACCCACTTAGTTTCTTTTGTTGAGCTTTCATATACTTATAGCTCTTGTGCATCCGTTGCATGGCAATCCCTACTCACTCACATTGATATCTATTGATGGGCATCTCCATAGCCCGTTGATACGCCTAGTTGATGTGAGACTATCTTCTCCCTTTTCGTCTCCTCCACAACCATCATTCTATTCCACCTAAAGTGCTATGTCCATGGCTCACGCTCATGTATTGCGTGAAGATTGAAAAAGTTTGAGAATGTCAAAAGTATGAAACAATTGCTTGGCTTGTCATCGGGGTTGTGCATGATTTAAATACTTTGTGTGGTGAAGATAGAGCATAGCCAGACTATATGATTTTGTAGAGATAACTTTCTTTGGCCATGTTATTTTAAAGAGACATAATTGCTTAGTTAGTATGCTTGAAGTATTCTTATTTCTATGTCAATATTAAACTTTTGTCTTGAATCTTTTGGATCTGAATATTTATACCACAATTAAGAAGAATTACATTGAAATTATGCCAAGTAGCATTCCACATCAAAAATTCTGTTTTTATCACTTACCTACTCAAGGACGAGCAGGAATTAAGCTTGGGGATGCTTGATACGTCTCCAACGTATCTACAATTTTTTATTGCTCCATGCTATATTATCTTCTGTTTTGGACATTATTGGGCTTTATTATCCACTTTTATATTATTTTTGGGACTAACCTATTAAACGGAGGCCCAGCCCAGAATTGCTGTTTTTTTGCCTATTTTAGGGTTTCGAAGAAAAGGAATATCAAACGGAGTCCAAACGGAATGAAACCTTTGGGAACGTGTTTTTTGGAACGAACAAGATCCAGGAGACTTGGACCCTACGTCAAGCAACCAACAGGGAGGCCATGAGGTAGGGGGCGCGCCTACCCCCCGCCCCCAGGCGCGCCCTCCACCCTCGTGGGCCCCCTGTTGCTCCACCGACGTACTTCTTCCTCCTATATATACCTACGTACCCCCAAACGATCAGATACGGAGCCAAAACCACAATTCCACCATCGTAACTTTCTGTATCCACGAGATCCCATCTTGGGGCCTGTTCCGGAGCTCTGCCGGAGGGGGCATCGATCATGGAGGGCTTCTACATCAACACCATAGCCTCTCCGATGAAGTGTGAGTAGTTTACTTCAGACCTTCGGGTCCATAGTTATTAGCTAGATGGCTTCTTCTCTCTTTTTGGATCTCAATACAAAGTTCACCCCTCTCTTGTGGAGATCTATTCGATGTAATCTTCTTTTGCGGTGTGTTTGTTGAGACCGATGAATTGGTTTATGATCAAGTTTATCTATGAACAATATTTGAATCTTCTCTAAATTCTTTTATGTATGATTGGTTATCTTTGCAAGTCTCTTCGAATTATCAGTTTGGTTTGGCCTACTAGATTGATCTTTCTTGCAATGGGAGAAGTGCTTAGCTTTGGGTTCAATCTTGCGGTGTCCTTTCTCAGTGACAGTAGGGGCAGCAAGGCACGTATTGTATTGTTGCCATCGAGGATAACAAGATGGGTTTTTTTATCATATTGCATGAGTTTATCCCTCTATATCATGTCATCTTGCTTAAAGCGTTACTCTGTTCTCTTGAACTTAATACTCTAGATGCATGCTGGATAGCGGTCGATGTGTGGAGTAATAGTAGTAGATGCAGGCAGGAGTCGGTCTACTTGTCTTGGACGTGATGCCTATATACATGATCATATCTAGATATTCTCATTACTATGTTCAATTCTGTCAATTGCTCAATAGTAATTTGTTCACCCACCGTAGAATACTTATGCTCTTGAGAGAAGCCACTAGTGAAACCTATGGCCCCCGGGTCCATCTTCTATCGTATTAATCTTCCAACACTTAGTTATTTTCATTGCCTTTTATTTTACTTTGCATCTTTATCATAAAAATACCAAAAATATTATCTTATCATATCTATCAGATCCCACTCTCGTAAGTGACCATGTAGGGATTGACAACCCCTTATCGCGTTGGTTGCGAGGATTTATTTGTTTTGTGTAGGTACAAGGGACTGGCGCGTAGCCTCCTACTGGATTGATACCTTGGTTATCAAAAACTGAGGGAAATACTTATGCTACTTTGTTGCACCACCCTTTCCTCTTCAAGGGAAAAC
This sequence comes from Triticum monococcum, assembly GCA_034509565.1. Lineage (NCBI taxonomy): Eukaryota > Viridiplantae > Streptophyta > Magnoliopsida > Poales > Poaceae > Triticum > Triticum monococcum. The sequence continues at coordinate 236,443,765 of CM067843.1, read as the reverse complement.
CAACGCAAGTGCTCAAGAGGTAGCATTGCTCGCCCCATTGTTCCGGAGAACGGAGTTTATTCATCTTGCCCATGAGGCATGGTTCGCAAGCATTAAGTGATTCCAAAAGCCCATCAGCATGGAGTTTCTTCATGCACTTTACGCCAATATGACCTAAACGGCAGTGCCACAAATAAGTTGCACTATCATTATTAAACTTATATCTTTTGGTTTCAATACTATGAATATGTGTATCACTACTATCAAGATTTAGTAAAAATAGACCACTCATCAAGGGTGCATGACCATAAAAGATATTACTCATATAAATAGAAAAACCATTATTCTGTGATTTAAATAAATAACCGTCTCGCATCAAACAAGATCTAGATATAATGTTCATGCTTAACGTTGGCACCAAATAACAATTATTTAGGTCTAGAACTAATCCCGAAGGTAGATCTAGAGGTAGCGTGCCGACGGCGATCACATCGACTTTGGAACCATTTCCCACTCGCACCGTCACCTCGTCCTTAGCCAATCTTCGCTTAATCCGTAGCCCCTATTTCGAGTTGCAAATATTAGCAATAGAACTAGTATCAAATACCCAGACGCTACTGCGAGCATTAGTAAGGTACACATCTACAACATGTATATCAAATATACCTTTCACTTTGCCATCCTTCTTATCCACCAAATACTTGGGGCAGTTCCGCTTCCAGTGACCAGTCCCTTTGCAGTAGAAGCACTCAATCTCAGGCTTAGGTCTAGACTTGGGCTTCTTCACTTGAGCAGCAACTTGCTTGCCATTTTTCTTGAAGTTCCCCTTCTTCCCTTTGCCCTTCTTGAAATTGGTGGTCTTGTTGACCATCAACACTTGATGCTCCTTCTTGATTTCTACCTCCGCCGCTTTTAGCATTGCGAAGAGCTTGCGAATCATCTTATCCATCCCTTGCATATTATAGTTCATGATGAAGCTTTTGTACCTTGGTGGCAGTGATTGAAGAACTCTGTCAATGACACTTATCAACCGGAAGACTAACTCCCGGCTGAGTCAAGTGATTGTGCTACCCAGACATTCTGAGTATATGTTCACTGACAGAACTATTCTCCTCCATTTTGCAGCTGTAGAACTTATTGGAGACTTCATATCTCTCAATCCGGGCATTTGCTTGAAATATTAACTTCAACTCTTGGAACATCTCATATGCTCCATGATGTTCAAAACGTCGTTGAAGTCCCGGTTCTAAGCCGTAAAGCATGGCACACTAAACTATCGAGTAGTCATCAGCTTTGCTCTGTCAGGTGTTCATAACATCTGGCATTGCTCCTGCAGCGGGTTTGGCACCCAGCGGTGCTTCCAGGACGTAATTCTTCTATGCAGCAATGAGGATAATTCTCAAGTTACAGACCCAGTCCGTGTGGTTGCTACCATCATCTTTCAACTTAGCTTTCTCTAGGAACGCATTAAAATTCAACGGAACAACAGCACAAGCCATTTATCTACAACAACATAGACATGCAAAATACTATCAGGTACTAAGTTCATGATAATTAAAGTTCAATTAATCATATTACTTAAGAACACCCACTTAGATAGACATCCCTTTAATCATCTAAGTGATCAAGTGATCCATATCAACTAAACCATGTCCGATCATCACGTGAGATGGAGTAGTTTTCAATGGTGAACATCACTATGTTGATCATATCTACTATATGATTCATGCTCAACCTTTAGGTCTCAGTGTTCCGAGGCCATATCTGCATATGCTAGGCTCGTCATATTTAACCCGAGTATTTTGTGTGTGCAAAACTGGCTTGCACCCATTGTATGTGAACATAGAGCTACCCGATCATCACGTGGTGTCTCGGCACGACGAACTGTAGCAATGGTGCATACTCAGGGAGAACACTTGTACCTTGAAATTTAGTGAGAGATCATCTTATAATGCTACTGCCGTACTAAGCAAAATAAGATGCATAAAGGATAAAAATCACATGCAATCAAATAAGTGATATGATATGGCCATCATCATCTTGCGCCTTTTGATCTCCATCTCCAAAGCACCTTCATGATCACCATCATCACTGGCTTGACACCTTGATCTCCATCTAAGCAGCGTTGTCGTCTTGCCAACTATTGCTTCCACGACTATCGCTACCGCTTAGTGATAAAGTAAAGCAATTACATGGCGATTGCATCTCATACAATAAAGCGACAACCATATGGCTCCTGCTAGTTGCCGATAACTGTGTTACAAAACATGATCATCTCATACAACAAATTATATAATCACGTCTTGACCATATCACATCATAACATGCCCTGCAAAAACAAGTTAGACGTCCTCTACTTTGTTGTTGCAAGTTTTACGTGGCTCCTATGGGCTCCTAACAAGAAACGTTCTTACCTACGCATCAAAACCACAACGTAGTATAGTGATTGCTTTTTGATCTTCAGAAAGAACCCTGTTCATTGAAACCGATTCAACTAAAGTTGGAGAAACAAACACCCACTAGCCACCTGTGTGCGAAGCACGTCGATAGAACCAGTCTCGCGTAAGCGTACACGTAATGTCGGTCTGAGCCGCTTCATCCAACTATACCGTTGAATCAAGAATCAACTAGTGATGGCAAGCAATATGTATATACCCACGCCCACAACTCCTTTGTGGTCTACTCGTGCAAATAACATCTACGCACAGACCTGGCTCTGATGCCACTATTGGGGAATGCAGTATTTCAAAAAAAAATCTTACGATCTTGCAAGATCTATCTAGGAGATGCATAGCAACGAGAGGGGGAGAGTATGTCTATGTACCCTCGTAGACCGAAAGGGAAAGCGTTATGAAACGCGGTTGATGTAGTCGAACGTCTTCACGATCCAACCGATCAAGTACCGAAGGTACGACGCCTCTGTGATCTGCACATGTTTAGCTCGGTGACGTCCCTCGTACTCTTGATCTAGCTGAGGCCGAGGGAGAGTTTCATCAGCACGCTAGCGTGATGACGGTGATGATGAAGTTACCGACACACGGCTTCGCCTAAGCACTACAACGATATGACCGACGTGGAAATCTATGGAGGGGGCACCGCACACGGCTAAGACAACTATCAACTTGTGTGTCTAGGGTGCCCCCATGCCCCCGTATATAAAGGAGCAAGGGGGAGGCCGGCCGACCCTCATAGGCGCGCCAAGGGGGGAGGAATCCTCCTCCTAGTAGGAGTAGGACTCCCCCCTTTCCTAGTCCTACTAGGAGAAGAAGGAAGGAGGGGGAAGAGAAGGAAGGAGGGGGCGCCGCCCCTCCCCCTAGTCCAATTCGAACTAGGCCCATGGGGGGCGTGGCCAGCCGTTGGCAGCCCCTCTCTCTCCCATAGGCCCAACAAGGCCCATTACTTCTCCGGTGGTTCCGATAACCCTTCCGGCACTCCGATATATATCTGGTGACCCCCGGAACTCATCCGGTGTCCGAATATAGTCATCCAATATACGACCATTTCGAGACTCCTCGTCATGTCCGTGATCACATCCAGGACTCCGAATAACCTTCGATACATCAAAACACATAAACTCATAATACCGATCGTCATCGAACGTTAAGCGTACGGACCCTACGGGTTCGACAACTATGTAGACATGACCGAGACACACTTCCGGTCAATAACCAATAGCGGAACCTGGATGCTCATATTGTCTCCTACATATTCTACGAAGATCTTATCGGTCAAACCACATAACAACATACGATGTTCCCTTTATCATCGGTATGTTACTTGCCCGAGATTTGATCGTCGGTATCTTAATATCTAGTTCAATCTCATTACCGGCAAGTCTCTTTACTCGTTCCATGATGCATCATCCCGTAACTAACTCATTAGTCGCATTGCTTGCAAGGCTTATAGTGATGTGCATTACCGAGAGGGCCCAGAGATAGCTCTCCGACAATCAGCGTGACAAATCCTAATCTCGATCTATGTCAACTCAACAAACACCATCGGAGACACCTATAGAGCATCTTTATAATCACCCAGTTATGTTGTGACGTTTGATAGCACACTAAGTGTTCCTCCGGTATTCGGGAGTTGCATAATCTCATAGTCATAGGAACATGTATAAGTTATGCAGAAAGCAATAGCAATAAACTAAACGATCATAGTGCTAAGCTAATGGATGGGTCAAGTCAATCACATCATTCTCTAATGATGTGATCCCGTTCATCAAATGACAACTCATGTCTATGGCTAGGAAACTAAACCATCTTTGATTAACGAGCCAGTCAAGTAGAGGCATACTAGTGACACTCTGTTTGTCTATGTATTCACACATGAACTAAGTTTCCGGTTAATACAATTCTAGCATGAATAATAAACATTTATCATGATGTAAGGAAATATAAATAACAACTTTATTATTGCATCTAGAGCATATTTCCTTCAGTTCAAAACGTCTTTGAAGTCCCGATTCTAAGTCGTAAAGCGTGGCACACTGAACTATCGAGTAGTCATCAGCTTTGCTCTGCCAGACGTTCATAACGTCCGGAGTTGCTCCTGTAGCAGGTCTTGCACCTAGCGGTGCTTCCAGGACGTAATTCTTCTATGCAGCAATGAGGATAATCCTCAAGTTACTCACCCAGTCCGTGTAGTTGCTACCATCATCTTTCAACTTAGCTTTTTCTAGGAACGCATTAAAATTCAAGGGAACGGTAGCACGGGCCATTGATCTACAACAACATAGATATGCAAAAACTATCAGGACTAACTTCATGATAAATTAAAGTTCAATTTAATCATATTACTAAAGAACTCCCACTTAGATAGACATCCCTCTATTCATCTAAATGATCATGTCATCCATATCAACTAAACCATGTCCGATCATCACGTGAGATGGAGTAGTTTTCAATGGTGAACATCTCTATGTTGATCATATCTACTATATGATTCACGTTCGACCTTTCGGTCTCAGTGTTCCGAGGCCATATCTGCATATGCTAGGCTCATCAAGTTTAACCCAAGTATTTTGCGCGTGCAAAACTGGCTTGCACCCGTTGTATGGGAACCTAGAGCTTATCACACCCGATCATCACATGGTGCCTCGGCACGACGAATAGTAGCAACGGTGCATACTCAGGGAGAACACTTATACCTTGAAATTTAGTGAGGGGTCATCTTATAATGCTACCGCCGTACTAAGCAAAATAAGATAAACATCACATGCAATCAAAATATGTGACATGATATGGCCACCATCATCTTGTGCCTTTGATCTCCATCTCCAAAGCACCGTCATGATCTCCATCGTCACCGGCTTGACACCTTGATCTCCATCGTAGCATCGTTGGCGTCTCGCCAACTATTGCTTCTACGACTATCGCTACCGCTTAGTGATCAAGTAAAGCAATTACATGGCGATTGCATTTCATACAATAAAGCAACAACCATAAGGCTCCTGGCAGTTGCTGATAACTTTTACAAAACGTGATCATCTCATACAACAATGTATACCTCATCACGTCTTGACCATATCACATCACAACATGCCCTGCAAAAACAAGTTAGACATCTTCTACTTTGTTGTTGCAAGTTTTACGTGGCTGCTACGGGCTTCTAGCAAGAACCGTTCTTACCTACGCATCAAAACCACAACGATTTTTCGTCAAGTGTGCTGTTTTAACCTTCAACAAGGACCGGCCGTAGTCAAATTCGATTCAACTAAAGATGGAGAAACGGTCACCCGCCAGCCACCTGTGTGCAAAGCACGTCGGTAGAACCGGTCTCATGAACGTGGTCATGTAATGTTGGTCCGGGCCGCTTGATCCAACAATACCGCAGAATCTAAATAAGACGTTGGTGGTAATAAGTATGACTATTATCGCCCACAACTCTTTCTGTTCTACTCATGCATATCATCTATGCATAAACCTGGCTCTGATACCACTGTTGGGAAATGTATCATGCAATTTCAAAAAAAAATCCTACGATCACGCAAGATCTATCTAGGAGATGCATAACAATGAGAGGGGGAGAGTGTGTCCACGTACCCTCGTAGACCGAAAGCAGAAGCGTTAGGTTAACGCGGTTGATGTAGTCGAACATCTTCACGATCCAACCGATCTTAGTGCGGAATGTACGGCACCTCCGAGTTCAGCACACGTTCAGCTCGATGACGTCCCTCGAACTCTTGATCCAGTAGAGGGTTGAGGGAGAGTTCTGTCAATACGACGACGTGGTGAGGTGATGGTGATGTGATCCGCGCAGGGCTTCACCTAAGCACTATGACGCTATGACCGGAGGAGTAGACTGTGGAGGGGGGCACCGCACACGGCTAAGATACAATTGATGTGCCTTTAGGGTGCCCCCCGCCCCGTATATAAAGGAGGGGAGGAGGAGGCGGCTGGTCAGGAGGGGGCACGCCAAGGGGGAGTCCTACTAGGACTCCCAGTCTTAGTAGGATTCCCCTTTCCTATTCCGGAGTGGGAAAGGGGGAAAGGAGAGGGAGAGGGAAAGGGGGGGTGTCGCCCCCTCCCCAAGTCCAATTTGGACTGCCATGGGGGGGGCAGCCACCCCTTGCGGCCCTCCTCTCTCTCCACTAAGGCCCATCTAGGCCCAATACTTTCCCCGGGGGTTCCGATAACCTCCCGGTACTCCGTTAAAATACCCGAATCACTCGGAACCATTCCGATGTCCGAATACTACCTTCCAATATATGAATCTTTTCCTCTTGACCATTTCGAGACTCCTCGTCATGTCCGTGATCTCATCCGGGAGTCCGAAGAAACTTAGGTCACCAAAACACATAACTCATAATACAAATAGGCATCGAACGTTAAGCGTGCGGACCTTACGGGTTTGAGAACTATGTAGACATGACCAAGACACATCTCCGGTCAATAACCAATAGCGGAACCTGGATGCTCATATTGGTTCCTACATATTCTATGAAGATCTTTATCGGTCAAACCACAATAGCAACATACATTATTCCCTTTGTCATCGGTATGTTACTTGCCCGAGATTCGATCGTCGGTATCATCATACGTAGTTCAATCTTGTTACCGGCAAGTCTTTTTACTCGTTCCGTAATACATCATCCTGCAACTAACTCATTAGTCACATTGCTTGCAAGGCTTATAGTGATGTGTATTACCGAGAGGGTCCGGAGATACCTCTCCGATACTCGCAGTGACAAATCCTAATCTCAATCTATGCCAACCCAACAAACACCTTCGGAGATACCTGTAGAGCATCTTTATAATCACCCAGTTACATTGTGACGTTTGATAGCACACAAGGTGTTCCTCTGGTATTCGGGAGTTGCATAATCTCATAGTTAGAGGAATATGTATAAGTCACGAAGAAACCAATAACAATAAAACTTAACGATCATTATGCTAAGCTAACGGATGGGTCTTGTCCATCACATCATTCTCTAATGATGTGATCCCGTTTCATCAAATGACAACACATGTCTATGGTCAGGAAACTTAACCATCTTTGATTAACGAGCTAGTCAAGTAGAGGCATACTAGGGACACTCTGTTTTGTCTATGTATTCACACATGTACTAAGTTTCCGGTTAATACAATTCTAGCATGAATAATAAACATTTATCATGATATAAGAAAATATGAATAACAACTTTATTATTGCCTCTAGGGCATATTTACTTCACTCTGGGGAGTGAGCGTTTGGCGCTGCTCTGCCGGCTCTGGGAGCAGAGTTGAGGAGTGGAGAGAGTCTCAACACGCTCTAAATGGTCACCGGCTCCCATTCCCTGTGTCCGGCCATGAGCCCTGAGAACTGAAGCTTCATCATCTCTAGTTCTGCCTCAACACTCTCCAGCTCCGCCTTCGTAACCTCCGCCTCCGGAGGCCTGGGAAGTAAAGTTGTCTGCCTCCACATTGCCTCCAAGCGACTAATCGGCCTATGATGTTGAACCCACCAAGCTTGGCGTCGACGGGAGGGGGGAGCGGTGGCCTTCCTAGGACAAGAGCGACAGCGACCTACCGTGCACTACTCTTCCTCGCTGTCGACGGTGCCCGCGGACGTGCCCGCTTTGTGGTCGTCACGGACTCGGCGATGTCCTCCTCCTCGTCGTCGATCTCGTCGAACACTGCCTCACCCACGTCGTCGCTCTCCTTGTAGGCGACCGCCACCTACTGGCTGTACCGCCAGCGGGCGAGGCGAATCTTGTGGGCGGAGTGGTAGGACTCGAGCAACGTCTCCTTCTCCGCCAGGTCCGCGTCCGGCGCGACAGCCCTGTCGGCAGCGAGCTGCTCCTCCGCCTGCACGTGCTCCAATAGGAGGTGGTTGTTGTAAGCGGCATCGGCCTACGCCTCCTGGAACTGCTCCTCCCGCACCATGTCCATGTAATGGGCACGGGCCTTGCCGATGGTCATGGTGCAATGCACCGTGAGGGTGCCACAGAGGAGGGTGACGCCGGTTCCTCGTCGACATCGTCCTCCATTTGGTCATCGTCGTCCTCCGGCTGCCTGCCGGCTAGCCAACCGACAGCGATGGCGGCCTTCTCCTTCTTCTGGTCCGACGTCAGCCCGCATAGAGAGCTTTGGCGGGGGAGAATCCATGGTGAAAGTGGTGCGGAGAGGGGCCAGAGGTGTATGACTGTGACGCCCTCGATTCAATCGTACACTAACCATACACGCAAATGTGTACGATCAAGATCAAGGACTCACGGGAAGTTATCACAACACAACTCTAGACACAAGTTAAAATAATGCAAGCTTTATATTACAAGCCAGGGGCCTCGAGGGCTCGAATACATAAGCTCGAATACACAAGAGTCAGCGGAAGCAACAATATCTGAGTACAGACATGAGTTAGACAAGTACGCCTTAAGAAGGCTAGCACAAAAGCAACAACGATCGAAAAGGCAAGGCCTCCTGCCTGGGAGCCTCCTAACTACTCCTAGTCATATGCGGTCTTCACGTAGTAGTAGGGATCCTCTAGGTAGTAGTAGTCATCAGTGGCGTCGTCTGGCTCCTGGGATCCGTCATCTGGTCGCAACAATCGGGTATGGGGGAAAAAGAAGTAGCAAAGCAACCGTGAGTACTCATCCAAAGTACTCACAACACTTACGTCAGATCTAAACTAAGTATGCATCTGTATCAAAGGAATGGGTTGTATCTGTGGACTAAACGGCAGAATGCTAGAAGGGAAGGGGAAAGCCTAGCCTATCGAAGACTAGCATCTTCTGGAAACCACCATCTTGCAGCAACAGGAGGGAGTAGAGTAGCATAAAGTAAAGTAGCAGTAATGTTATCAACCTCGGCCAGAGATTCTTTCTTGACTCCCTGCGAGAAAGCAATCCCAGAGCCATACTATCCAGTTATCATCACAATCCAGTTCTCATCACCATCCAGTTCTCATCACAAGTATCCAGTTCTAGTTGTATCAATCGGGATACAACTCCAAGTGTCCGTTACCGTAGGACAGGCTATCAATAGATGTTTTCTTCCCTGCGGGGGTGCACCAACTTAACCACCACGCTCGATTAACTCCGGTCGGACACACTTTCCTGGGTCATGCCCGGCCTCGGCCAAACAATACGCCGCAACCCGACCTAGGCTTAATAGAGACGTCAGCACGCCGGACTAAACCTATGCCCAAGGGGTCATGGGCCATCTCCCCGGGAACTCTTGCACGTTGCGTGGGCGGCCGGTGAGCAGACCTAGCTACCTCCTTCAAAAAGGTAGGTGCTTACCAGTCCAACCCAGCACGCGCCGCTCAGTCGCTGACGTCTATTAAGCTTCGGCTGATGTATACGACACAGAACGCCCATACTATGCCCACGTGATGGTTAGTGCTATCAGGCCAGAGGCCCCTCAGATCAAATATCCAAATCATAGTGGATTAGGAACGCGCGGTAACGAGCAGAGTCTCACGATCGATGTGACCCCGTCGCCCCGTCTCGAGTACTTGCGGCAAGGGCTAAGAATGCCTGGCCACGCCTCGTAAGTATCTCGCGGGCACCTTCCAGGTCAACCCGACTCCACGTCACTCGCTATTAAGCTCGCGCGGGTACCCCTCAGGGTCGACCCGTCTTTAGTAACATGGTTCAGTGTAAAGTCATAGTAACCATAGTAACTGTGTGCCTAACACCAAAGGGAAAACCCGAGGAATCACCCCCGGTGAATTCCACTGGATGTTGTCATCAAGGTGAATGTAAGAGGATCCACCCTCGAGGTTCACGTTTGATGGGTTGCACGACAGAGTCGTAACGGAAGTGGTTAAGGAGGAAATCATCCTCGATGACCTCGACCGTATAGCTACACTACGGAGATCTCATCAGGAGTGATGTAAGAGGTTCCACCCGCGGCACTCGATGGTAACTCTGCAGAGTCGTACAACTAGGGGGGGTGATGTGCGGTGTCGGGGCCTGGACGTCGATCACGTTGATCGAGTCATCGAACATAAAGCGAGGCAACTGGGACAAGGTGGGGTCACTGATGGATCTCTAACCAACCTATACTAAGCAGTTTAGAATAAGCAGGTAAGGTATGAAAGCAGGTGACAAAAACAGGCTATGCATCAGAGTAGGATCATACATAAAGCAGTAGCAGTTCTAATGCAAGCATGAGAGGGAAAGAAATGGGCGATATCGGAATGCTCAAGGGGGGTTTGCTTGCCTGGTTGCTCTGGCAAGGAGGGGGGTCGTCATCGACGTAGTCGATCACAAGGGCAGCATCGGTCTCGGGGCCTACAGGAGAGAAGAGGGGGAAGAAACAGTAAATACAGAGCAAACAATGCATCACAAGGCATAACATGGAAATATGCAGCGCTAGGAGTGTACTAACGTAGTGCTGCACGATACAGGTGAAGGGGGGACTCAACCGGGAATGTTTTCCGGGTTCCGGACCTGTGTCACACAGATGACCAGAGGGGGAATGTTCCATGTTCAGATAGTTAGAGGCATCTGACAGGTAAACGAATCGCGTATTCGGATTCGTCTCGTTGTTCTGGGCAACTTTCATGTAGAAAACATTTTCATCCGAGTTACGGTTTATTTTATATGATTTTTTAAAGAATTTAGACATTTCTGGCATTTATTTTATTATCTAATTCAACATTATCCAGAATAGTAGTGGATGACGTCAGCATGACGTAGAGGTGATGTCAGCAGTCAACAGGACGGTTGACTGGGGTCAAACCTGACCTGTGGGTCCAGTGGGACCCACATGCCAGCCTCACAGTAGTTTAATTAGGTTTTAATTAAACTATTTAGGATTAATTAAGGGTGGGTCCTACTGGTCAGTGAGCGACTCGAGATTTAAGAAGCTAATTAATTAATTTACAGATTTGGTTATTTATAAGAATCATTTTAACAGGCGGGGCCCACATGTCATTGAAAAAGGACCAGCCAAGCCAGCGTTGACTGGATCAACTGGGCCAGGTGGGACCCAGGGTCAGTGGCTGAGCGGTGGGGCCCGCGGCGCCACGTCGGCGTCGAGTCAGTTCGGCCACTGGAGTGCGCCGGCGAGGCCGAACGGCGGCGAAAACTCCGGCGAGCCCGGATCTCGCGTACGGGTGGCCATCTGCCGCGTTTTTGGGTGCGTTGGAAAGCTGGCGGTGGGCCGCATCGGATGGCGGCAGTAGCGAGGCTGGGGACGCAGCGTAGCTACAGCGGCGAGCACAACGGCGCATGGCCGGAATCGGTCGCGAGAGGAAAACGGCGAAGCGGGCGCGTTCGAACTAAACGGCTAGGCCAGACGGCATTTACGCGCGCGGTCGAGCACGATGAGCAGCTGCGCATGACCATTTGGTCGCCGGACGGCTGCCGGCGACGAGGTTGCGCGGTGGCGAGCTCGGGCAAGTCGAGATCGGGCACTAGCGGTCGAAAGCGACGGCGATGAAAAGGGTGGGAGGAAGGCGGAGCTCACTGTGAGAGCGTAGGGTCTGGGCAGCGGGCGCGGGGAGAACCGGTGGAGCAGGTCGACGGTGAGGTCGCGCGGTGGCCGTAGATGAGGAAGAGGAAGAATGCAACGGCGGTGGCGCTCCTGGTCCCGATCCAGTGTCGAGGAAGAAGAGGCGGACCACGACGGAGCTCCCGAACTTGTCGGAGCGGTGAATGGTGGTCGGTGGCCGCGGGATCGACGGCGGCACGTCGGCGACCGCGCTCGGGCAAAGACAGAGAGGGAGAGGGCGAAGCGGCATGAGGGGAGGGAAGGGCAAGTGGGGGCTAGGGTTCGCCTGGATGGTCGCGGGGTCGGCCTTTATGCTCCAGAGGAGCCGGCAGATGGCCGGCACGCGGCCAGGGAATGGCCATGGCGGCCAGATGCCTCCCACGAGCCCCTGCCTCCTGTAGCGAGGTGGGAGAAGCCCAGGTTGGGTTGGGCCAAGTGCACTGTGCACTTAGGCCCAGTCCCTAACAGTAGTCTAGGCCTTTTTTCTATTTTATCTCTGTTTTATTTCCAGAGATAGTTTTGCAATAATTTGAGCCAACAAACGACTTAGTAAAAATGTGAAACTTGGTCACATAAATACTATGGTATATTCCACATTGCCACAGAAAGTTAGGGAAATTTTGGAATCCTTTGGCATTTTTCATAAATGAATTTGGGCATTTATAGTGTTGTTTTGGCACTGATTTAAATGCTTTGTCCCACTTTGACTTGATGGTGATGTTGTTTTCCTTAACAACAAGTTGTTTTGGAATATTTTCTAGATGGCGAACATTTTTCCAGCATCTTTTGTGCAACTTCAAATTTCACTTTGAATTTGAATTGAGTTCACAGAAGGATTGTGAAATGAGATATTTAACCACTGTGATTAATCAATGCAAATGATGATGACTTTGCATGATCATAAGGGATTACTGTGGTGTGATACTGGGGATGTTACAATGACTGCGACTATGGCTGGGGAACCAATTTTTATAGCAATGGTGGGCGACAGAGCGGCGCGGGCGACGCTCTCTCCGTCGGCGCGCCATTTCAGTGCTGACACGAGTGAGCGGTCGCGTCCGCTTTGGCCGGGCATGAATGCGGGCGCTGACCGAAAACATGCGGGAGAGGGGAGGCGTTTTTGGTGTGCCAGAGGGGTCAGAAGAGGGTGTGGGATCGGTCCGGATTTCCGGAAAGCCCCACGTTTGTCTCCAATTTGCAGGAGAAATCACATTCAGACCGTACTGCGGACCGATACATGTCCACGTTTAATGGCTTCGTTGTCTGGACAGCGTGGCCCGAATGCATGCGGGAGGTTTGCGGGTCGACATTGGAGAAGCCCTAAGCATAACTAATTCAATGTTTTTTTAGGCAAATTACAGTTGCGAACATGGCAATTCTTCTTAGGAAGCATAACAAATTTGAGCAAAATAATTAAACATGTCAAGATTTGTCATGATTGTTAAAGGGAATTGTGAGGCTCGCGACCCGTAATTTGCTAGTATAAAAAACGTTTGATTTATCATGTTTAAAAGTCTGACATCACATTTATAGGACGGTCCAAAGAACAGAAATGAAAAAGGCGCGTCTCGGTCGGCGCAGGGGGGCGAGCAATCATTCGACCCGTCGACCGGTCACGACAAGTCCAGGCCTATCAACCGTCCGGATGCGGCCTGTCCCAGGTCGCGCCCAACACCGGAGGTGGCCAGACGTGGCGAGCTAACGAGTGGCGGCAGTCGTTCAGCAAATGTAAAATGTGTACGGCATCGAGCTCGATCGACGGACGGACGGCCCGCTGGTAGTGCTATTGCTGTGGTTCGCGGATGGCTACGTGAGTACACGCGCGCGGTCGGTGGCGAAGCTAGCGCGCCTGGACGTGTCGCCGTGGGCATGCCGGCTTCAAGAAGGAAGATATCTCGAGTCCATGGTTCGGCCGACCTTTCCCTGGAACGCAAACGAGAGGCATACCTGGTGTACAATAGTGGTACAAGAACGGGATCGCTGTTTTGGCTCAGAGAAGCATATGTTTCTGGATGACCAGTAAATTTAAAATAAATAGTAAATAAATTTTTAAAAGTTCTGAATGTTTACACTTTATTTTATTTTATTTTTCACCGACAAAGCACTGCTATTTCATTAAAATTTTGTTTACTATTTGTTTTGAATATTCATCCGCCTAGGGTAAAAAAGACAAAATGAAAGCTACATTAAAAATACACTGATTCACAATAGTAAGATCCCAATTATATTTTCTTCATTAAAAATACCACAGATGTCTATACTTCACAGACTTCACATGAGAGTAGAATTGTCGACCAAGTTTGATACACCAAAATTTTAGAATTTTTAAAATTTTCCTAGTATTTTTTAAAATTTACTAATTTTCACATTGATGCACATGAAACCATGTTAAAGCAGCTGAAAGTAATATGAATTTAAGGGAGTACATGAACCTATACTAAACATACAATAGAGGGTAAAGATGTGAGTGGGTGGAGCACCTATGAGCTCCAATGCAATTGGGTTAGAGCGGCACATTATATTACCCGTAACACGAGAGAAGCAGCTGCAATCTCACCGAGTTACTCCACTACAAGTCATATTAACACATGGGCAGCCACATATCCGTCAGCATTGAGCTGACTTCAGCAATCATGATCACTTCGGCAAAACCAGAACTTGCAATTTTAAAGGACACCCATGAAAATTGCTGCGAAATTAAACATACAGAAGATAGTACTACAGAAAATTGAGTCTGTCAAGCAAACTGTTAGAACACGAATGTGCCTTGCTGCGTTGTGGCAGGCTTTGGATACATAACATGAATGATAGACTTTGGAACAACAGTAGTGGTAGACTAAAAGACAACCGTGTCAAGCATGGTACCTAGGGTCTGAACTATGTTCGACGACATCAGATTTGAGACATGCTCTTCTAGATGCTTCTTCGCATCTTGCCGTCCCACATTAGCTATCGCTAATTTCTCAGGGGACAACTCATCCTCCTCTTGCACTGCCTTGTTGTACTTGATGGCTAGGCTCAGCATTTCCTGCACGTAAAAACACGGCCAAAATCTAAGAAACTGCATAGACTTTCACCCTGCATTATATTAACAAAAAGGATCGTCCAGTGGAAGTAGAAAGTTGAATGCTACACACCTGAACAGTCTGCTCATTGGTTTCTGAATGTGCGTCAAATTTCTTCAGAATTAATCCATCAGTCCATTTCTTTTTGTGAAGGTTAAGCAGCATCTTCTCCTCGAGCTCATTTTTGCGGTAATTTATTGCAATAGAGTAGTAGTGTCTATTGAGCCCATGAATAAGAGCCTGGGAGTAAACAGACAGTATAAGCATTTATGAATGAACAATACAGAAATTTCTAAGCTATCATACTAATAGAATCAGCATTTTACCTGAATAGATGGCTTATTCAGGTGCCCAACATTGGATGTTGTCTGACGTGGCTCCTGCCCAAGCATCATGGTCTGAGGGTTAATGAGACGAAATGCATCGATGACCACCTTTCCCTTGACACTCTGGATGGGGTCGATCACGACGGCAACTGCCCTGGGGTTCAAAGCTTCGAAACTCTGCAGGTTCAGTATTCAACATTATAAAACATATAAGCTTTATTACATGTCTGTTTGCCTCAAGACAACAAACTCTTTTCACAAACTTATACTCCCTCCGTTCCAAATTACTTGTCGTGGTTTTAGTTCAAATTTGAACTAAAACCACGACAAGTAATTTGGAACGGAGGGAGTACAAGATAGGCGAAGTATGTGTATGTGTGCACCTGTTGAGTATTGATGTCAACACCCGATAGCCAGCAACCAAAACCAGGATGAGAGTGATACCACCCTACCACCATTTCTGGCCTGTCAAAGTAATTCCAAGTATTAACTGACAAGTTTGTCAAAAAAAGAACATCCAAGGTGGCAATGATATAGCTATTGCCAACAATTTCTTCAAAAAATAATTGCAAAAATTGGGAAACAAAGGGTGCACATGATGTTCACTGCACAGCTGAGCATACATCCTTAGTACTCCATACACGGTAGTTTTTTAAAGGATAATATGTAGTAATTTCTTAACGGAACCTTCAAATAGCTTGTAAGAGACCCGTAACTACAAATAGTTGAACAACCATCTTTAAAGTCCAGGCTCCGGCAAAGACCACATTAAGAGCTAGCATCAGAGCTACTTACTAGAAAGGTAACAGAACCATGGACAGTGTATATGTGCTTAACTATAACACAATAAATTGATGATTACGCGTTGCATTCCTAGAACGGGTTGCAAAATCATTTTTGGAACCAATTCAACATTTATTTCTAATAGAAAGACTGTACGGGAGACCCATACTGTATAAATGTGAGCGGCAGGATTTGAACCCTGATGGGTGGAGTTGTGAAGTCGTGCCCCCAACTCCTCCACCACACCAAAAGGTGGTTCTCAATCAATTTGACAATTGATATTGCTAAAAAGGATATGAAATTATTCTGTTGGCAATGACACAATTCAAGATTCTGCTTGAAGCTATGTTGCTCAGAATCTATTACCGACGTCTTTAACAATATGATGTAAACAATAGTTCCAACTTGCTGGCACAGCTTTGGTTCTATAATGAAACATAGCTGAATTAGTCGAAAAGGCAAACCATAACTGGTTTTAGAGAAGATTACATGTCAAACTCATAGACCTAAGGTACACTTATCTGAACTGTAAACAAAATGAATTCGCATGTACGAAGAAATATTAAGTTTCACAAGTCAGCTGTAGGGCTACCAATATTTCTATGATAAAACACATGAAGACGTATTATCCTAACACATTCAACTGAACACAAGCTCAATTGAGAAAGAACAGAAGCATAATTCAAAACTACCACACGAGTTAAGCCATCTAATCAAAATAAAGTACTATCTGAGTTATGTAATACCCCTGACTTATCCATTCACTAGGCTCATCATCATGCCCATCATATCGTCTATGGAGATCATCATCAACGATGGATGATACATAACCAAGGGTGGAGCTTCTCTAGGGGCAGAGCCTGTTAGAAGCCCGCCAACTCCAGGAAAATTCTTAATTTACAGTTAGATGCTAAGCCAGTACAAACATGTCTTTCTCCAAAAGCGATTCAAGCATATCTTATCAGATTGGTTCACTCGATATTCGCTTCTTCTGTGTATTATGTTACACTATGTATGCAATATATCCCTAGAGCTGGTAAAGTGGTAGCTATGAAAGGGCTGTGAGGAGTATAGTCCAATGGCGGATCCTCCACTGGATCACTGCTGATGAAACCTTGAAATTTTCAACTAGACGATGATAATGAACTGTGCTCCAAGTAACTACATATCTTTCCAAATGCTATAGTGAAAGCATTGAACAAATGGAAGTGTGAAATCAAGCAAGGGGTAAGCAAATAAAGTACCAACAGATACAAGAAGCTTATGGGAACGGACTAGGATACCATGACGTGCATCAGGGCTGACTTTAGTCACTGACATGTGCCTAAGGGAACTATAGCAACTAAGATGTAATTAAGAAAGATATAGCAACAATATACATCAAACAATGATCCAAAATCGTCGTATATAGTACTCCCTCTGTTCACTTTTGTAAGACATTTTAGACAGCTAAAATTGAACTGTTATGGGTGTTGTCTTAAATGTCTAAAACACCTTACAAAAATGAACGGAGGGATTACTCCATATGGCCTATCTTCCACAAATTAACATCTGGAACTAATAGCAAATCAACCACACAAGCCTGAACAAAAAGTATCGGCTCAGGTGCGTAAATCAATTGGCATAATAAGTTGATGAGATCGATCCTTTTCAGCTTATCAACGAGTATGGACAAATTAAGGGCATCAAATCTAGCTCTGGAGAGGGGAAAACGACAGGGCCAACAGATCTACGATCCGGATCGGCGGCCATACCTGCCGGTCTGCTTGAGCATGTCGAGCATGTTGGTCTGGAAGACGTGGTCGACGGCCTCGACGCTGACCCCCGTCCCGCTCTGCGGCATGGCGAAGACGTCGACCACCCGGACCGTGTAGTCGTCGACGAACTCGCCGAGCATGAGGCCCATGACCTCCATCGGCACGCCGGCCCTCCCTGTAATTTCCGACCGGTTAACCCTAGCTTCGTGGAGAGGGAGAAGGGCGTAGATCGGAACCAAAAGGGAGCTAGCTTGAGGGACTGACCGTGCTTGAGCATCTTGAGAAGGGCGAGGGAGGAGATGTAGACCTGCTCGGAGGAGTCGAGCAGCGGCGAGTCCGACGGCGGCTGGCCCATCCCGCCGGCGCCGAAGATCCGCTGCAGCCGCTCCATGGCTTCTCTCGGTTGTTCGATTTGGTTCCTGGGTGAGGGGGACGCTTGGGGAGGACGGCGTTTTTTTTTTCTCGGCTTTGCCTGCTGCTTCCGTCTTCTACTGCGACCCCTGAATTTCTTTCTTCGAGCACACGAAGCTAACACCCAGCTGGGCTTGAAGTGGGCTGGCGTGGCGAACTCTGTCTGTTGCATGGGCTGGCTGGTTTGAATTGGGCTCCCGTGGCGAACTCTGTCTGTTGCATGGGCCGGCTGGTTTGAAGTGGGCTGCCGCGACGAACTCTGTCTGTTGGACCGGATGGTTTGAAGTGGGCTGCCGCGGCGAACTCTGTCTGTTGCATGGGCCGGCTGGTTTGAAGTGGGTGCCGTGGCGAACTGTGTCTGTTGCATGGGCCGTAGTGCCGACCAAGCTGGGCTTGAAGTCTTTCAGATTTCGTCAGGTCTCTTATAATATCTCATGCTTTCCCTAAAGAAAAATATTTTTCCGTTCCAAAGAAATATCTCCTGTTGCGAATGAACCTTTGTCAAGCTTTGGAAATCCCCCATCTTGAAAAAAGCTTACACTCCCATGCTTTTATTGTTGTGTTATATAGTATTACCTCCATCCCCAAATTATTGTTGTGTTATATAGAATTTCTTAATGGAGGGAGTAC
Organism: Triticum monococcum; assembly: GCA_034509565.1. Classification (NCBI taxonomy): domain Eukaryota; kingdom Viridiplantae; phylum Streptophyta; class Magnoliopsida; order Poales; family Poaceae; genus Triticum; species Triticum monococcum. Next base: position 236,424,890 of record CM067843.1, on the reverse strand, counting down.
TGATAAAATATGCAGGTAATTGTAAAGAACTTTCTCAACCATGAACCTTGCAATCTTAATGCTGGAAATCAACTTTCTGTATACAAAGCAATAAAACCAGCTCGCAGAAATGGCATGACATAATTAAAGCATGTACTACATAATTTGTTTTGACAATCGGCATGGCATTATTGCCAAGAAAGGCCACGCTAATTCCCACCAAAATCGCAACCATTCCACGATGGTGTGTTTTCCCCTTTACACCACGGCAGCCGCGCTTCTTTATGTTATCCATCCCCTCTCGCAAGCAAAAGGTGTGCAGCACTTGGGCCACTGAACTTGGATTGGCACCGTTGTCGACGCGAGTGGATATGCTCCGAATGATTCATCCATCCGGCCTTCCCGCCCTTTCCCCACCTTTCTGGTTCTCCTCGTTATTATTTGCCCTCGCCAAAAGCTCGTTGCCCGTCAAATCACAGGGCCTCGACTCGAAGGCAAAGCCTTCTCCACTAGCGACGAGATCGCGGGTGGGGGTTTTGGCCGCTTTTGGGGGCGCCGGCAGAGCACATGAAAAATCTGCTCCGCTCAGCTCTCCTTGCCGAATTGTCGTTCTCACGCCAGACCATGACGATGACATGAGCCTGCAATGAAGATCAAAACGAATTAGGCTAGCGCAACCCGGTGGCGGACGGCAAAGAGCTGACGCGTAACAGTGATTGTTCCTTCTTCCAGCGTGTGAACAAAGCTTGCCCACTGTACTGACAACATCGTCGTCGTCCGCGGCGATCGCTGCTTCTCAACCTAGCTACTCCCTCCGTTCGGAATTACTTGTCGCAGAAATAGATACATCTATTTCTGCGACAAGTAATTCCGAACGGAGGGAATAGAAGATAGAGTAGCTCGATCTGAGCCGACGGCTGGTGTTTGGAGTGCTGGGACGCCGCGGCACGACGCTGCGCGCGGCCGCCGCGATAGCGACGGTGACTGGACGTGTTGAGGTTGCGAGCCGGAAGGGTATGGTGTTGTGCACTTCAAGCATATCTTTCTCGGAAATCAGTTTCTATCTTGCCTCCGACTGTTGAGGTTGAGGAGAAAGAAAACTTGCATTTTTTTTTGTTGAAAGTAAAGAGCATCTTTAACAGTTGGAGTATCTTTAACAGTTGCGCTACGCGCGGCGCACTAAAAACCTTTTACAGCGCGTAGATCATCTGTTTTTGCGCGGTGAGCAGCGCTTGCTCCAACGGCTGCTCAAAAGTTTAGCTCGCGCGAGCCGCTCCAGCAGACGCTGCAAACCTGGACAGCAGGCGCTCTCGTACAAACAACATATACACTCCAGACAAATATAAAACATAAACATAGATTAATAGATAAAAAAATGATACATAGGTAGTTCAGCATAGCGTACATAGTTTATCATAGTATTTTTTTTTAAACAAGGCAAAAGATTTGTCATTTCATTGATTAAGAAGAAGAGTTTGTAAGACATACACCGCCACACCGGCACAACACAAACGAATTACTCTTGCGGCATTATATTACCCAAATGCTTGGCACCTGCAATAGCCCAAAGTGACGCTTCTTCCTTTATAGCATGAACTACCACGGCCACTGGCGCGGCTTTATTCCTAAAGACACGCGCATTTCTTTTTTTCCATATCTCCCATCCAACAAGATGCAGCAGGGAGGACAAAGCCTTCTTTTGATGCACATGGCCGATGACCCCTTCCCACCATGCCTTGACCGTGTGGAAGCTATGCATGGGCGCCGTGTTGACATGGAGATCTAGCCAAGTGAAAATATCGTACCAGACTCGCATAGAGAACCGACACTTGAAGAGGAGGTGAGCCGCCGTTTCCCGCGCTTGGTTGCAGAGAGGGCACCGGCCGTGATTTGGCCATCCCCTACGTTGAAGCCTATCTGCTGTCCAAATTCTATTTTGAATGACCAGCCAAGCGAAGAATTTACATTTTGGGGGCGCCCACACCTTCCAGACCATGGCCTGCATATTGGAGCGAACAAGACCAGCGAACTGGGCTTTGTAAGCCGAAGATGTAGTATAGGTCCCTCCATTAGTGAGCTTCCACATAATAGAATCATTGACCCCCGGTTGGATGGTGACATTGGCTATCATTCCCCATAGCATGGTGAATTGTTGAATGTGTTCAAGCGTCATCCCCTGTTGGGTGTCAATGTGAGTGACCCAAGCATTATCCCCAATCGCCTTGCTCACTGTGGCCCCTTTTTTCCTTGAAATCTCAAAGATTTATGGTGCAATATCTTTGGGCCTCAACCCCTCTAGCCAAGATGACTCCCAGAATTTTGCAATTGTCCCATCACTAATAATAACCTTAGTAGCTGCCACGAAGAGGTCCATGTCGTCCTTATTGCATGGCGTGTCCATGCCGCACCAAGCTCTTGGAGTGGCACCCCATTCAAGCCAAAGCCATCGCAAACGGAGCACAGTAGCAAACTTGGCAAGGTTAAGAATTCCTAGTCCTCCAAACTCCTTGGATTTGCACACTTGCTCCCAATTGATTTTGCATTTACCACCGGACACCTTGTCAGAGCCAGCCCAAAGACAGGCTCGCCTCAAGCGATCAATCTTCATAAGCACCTCCACCGAGAGGTCAAGCGGTGTAAGGTGATAAATTGCCACCGCCGAGAGGACCGCCTTGACTAGGGTCATGCGGCCCACAATAGCCACATGTCTCCTTCTCCATGGTGCAAGCTTCCCGACAGCTTTATCTTCTAAATGTTGCATGTGAACCCTCCTTAACCTTTTAATCGTGAGCGGCAGGCCTAGGTGTCGGATGGGGAAGGATGAACGACAAGCTGGGAAGGACTGCAGGATGTCATCGAGGTCAATGCTCTCGCATCGGATAGGCGCAACAAGACTATTAGCGTAGTTTGTGACCAAGCCGGTAGACTCACCGAAGCACGCAAGTGTAGTGGTGAGGAATTGAACATCCTCCTTTATAGGGGCACAGAAAACCACCGCATCATCGGCGTAGAGTGAAGCTCGAATGCCCGCGTGTCGACCACCAAGAGGGTGAAGCTTCCCTTGATCAGCAGCCTTGCTTAGAATATGGTGCAGCGGGTCAACGGCGAGCACAGAAAGCAAAGGGGATAGCGGGTCACCCTGACGGAGGCCACAACCATGCTTTATCGGGCCTTCGGCAATCCCGTTAAGCAAGACCTGAGAAGATGCCGAGGAGAGGAGGGCCGAGATCCGTCCTCGGAAGCGGGCAGGGAAGCCATGATGATTGAGCATGTCCATCAAATAATCCCACCTAACAGAATCAAATGCCTTCTTGATGTCGAGCTTGAAGAGCATTCGAGCTTCACTCTACGCCGATGATGTTCATCATAGTATATGTCGGCGTTCTGGGAACGGGGGTCCCCAGACCTGCCTGCGGCCCACGGCGTGGCTTCGCTAGCAGGCCCGTACGGCCCATCTTCATCAACAAGGCACTCAAGACCTTCGCGAGGGGCCAAGCCTCGTGAGGCGGACGACAGAAGACCTCCTCAGGAGCGGCCTCACCAGGCTGGCTCGCGAGGGGCGGAGAGTTCAAGGCCAGGCAAACCTCGTGAGGTTCTAGTGACGTGAGCCATGACGACCAAGGCCAGGCGGGCGCCAGCGCGCGCAGTGTCCTTGTTTCCTCTTCGGTGCTAAGGAAGCAAGCGCAGGCGCGGAGTACCGAGGCGTCAAGCAAAGGTTTCCATATCAGTGCAACGAGATCAAGACCAGCAGGACGGCAAGACGGAGGTCACCATGGACATTTTGGGCCGAACGGAATGTTTTTCTGTCATACATATGACATTTCTATGACGATAATTGTGACAAAACCCGGTATCATCATAGATGTGGTGGGCTCCTACTTCTATGACAAAAAATCATGACAGAAAATGAGCTTTTCGTCCTGGGCGGGCCAAAGACGCAGCTGCATGACATTCTTTGGGCCGTTCATGATGGAAAAAACCGTGGTAGAAGCGAGGGCGAGGAAAATTTCGGGGAGTTCCCAATTATGGTGGGAGGTCGGGGGCCGAGCGATGCGCGTTTCTCTCATATATGTACGCGCGTGTGTGCGAGGCGTTGGCTCTAATTAAACCCGAGCGAGGCGTTGGGCTCTAACTGAACCCGAGGCGAGGCCGTGGTGTGGAGGGCTAGATGAACAGTAGACGGTGGAGGGGTGCCCGTATAGGGGTGGTTGAACAGGACCCCGTGGTGTGGAGGGCTGGATGAACAGTAGACGGTGGATGGGTGCCCGTGGAGGGGTGGTTGAACAGTAGCCGGTGGAGTAGCGCGCGGTGGAGGCTGGATGAACAGGAGCCCGTGGAGAATGGAGGAGGTCGACGGTAGCCCGTGGAGGCTGGAGGAGGTCGACGGTGAAGATGAACAGTATCCCGTGGAGTCCCGTTTTGTGGTACGCCACAACCCTCCCGGTGAACAGGACCCCCGTTTTGACCGTAGGAGGTCCGTTTCATCCGTTTTGCGGTACGCCACACCCCCCCGATCAACAGGACCCCCGTTTCGACCGTAGGAGGTCCGTTTCATCCGTTTTGCGGTATGCCACACCCCTCCCGATCAACAGGACCCCCGTTTCGACCGTAGGAGGTCTGTTTCCTTCGTTTTGCGGTATGCCACACCCCTCCCGATCAACATGACCCCGTTCCGAACGTAGGAGGTTCGTTTCCTCCGTTGTGCGGTACGCCAGGCCTTGTTTCCATCGCCTGTTCCGTCCAAGCCCTCCCGATGAACATGACCACGCATTCCGTTCTGACCCAGCCGGTTGGCTCCCACGCGTTCTGTTGCCTCCCGATGAACACGACACATTCTGTTGCCTCCCATGAACACGACGCATTTCGTTGCCTCCCCATGAACACGACAACGATGCTGTTTCTCCGTTCCGACCCGGCCATGTACACGAGCCCTGGCCGTACGTATGCGCGAGTAGGCGTTCGAGACCCCACCCGTATGTACACATATGTGGCCGTATTTTCTTTCTTGCACCCTGGCCACTGTACGTACATGTACATGCTACGTGTGCGCCTCTACTATGACACGTACGCGCCTCTAATACGACACGTGCACGTCTCTACATCCACCAGTATATATGTACGTACACGTTCGCGACCAGAATGACAACGCTACGCACGCTTCGACCAGGTGGGTCTCGACTGTCAGGCACTTCCTTGCTTGCGAAGATGTAGCTGGTGGGTCCCAACAGTCAGGGGGATGAATCGTTTTTTTTGCCTGGACGCACTTCCTTGCATGCGAAGATGTAGTTGGTGGGTCCCAGCAGTCAGGGGCAAACATTTTTTTTGCGAAATACGGTGGCCCGTCCGGTGGGTCCCCGCTGTCAGGTGGAGGAATAATTATTTTGCATGTAATAAGAAGGCACTTCCTTGCTGCGGCCGTGGACCCAGCTGTCAGCCTCTCCACGTACAGTACACGCCCGGTGGAAGCCGTTCCTTGACCATGTTGACCACGCCGCACCGAGAGCACCAGGGCGGTGGACGACGGCGAGGCCTAGGAAGGGGACGACGCGGAGCCGGGGAAGACGCGACAGTGGATGCCCACGCGTAGAGGAGTACGAGGGTTCACTGGTTCGCTGCAGTGTGAGGCTGCCGTCGCCACAGAATAACAGGGGGTGTGGGTGAGTAGAGGGATGGCCTGGCCAGCGGTGGGAGTAGTAGGGGGCGGTGAGGCGTCCGCCGCATCGCAGCCGGCCATGGGAGGCAGGAGCACGAGGCACGACCGGCGCTGGTTTGGGCGGTTGGAGCAAGAAGACCAGAGGTTGAAGAAGCAATACGGCCGTTGGATGGACATTGTACGGTCACTGGAGCTAGAATCATGCATATTGACTAAGTTGACAAAGCCCTCCATCCCCGTCAACTTAGTAGGCCCACAAGTCAGCCTTCCACTATACTGGGTCCCAGCTAACAGGGGGAGTATTCATTTTTTGTGCATAATAAGGAGGCACTTCCTTGCGTGCGAAGATATAGCTGGTGGGTCTGAGCTGTCAACGGAGGTAACGTTTTTTTCGCGAAATATAGAGGCCCTTTCAGTGGGTCCCTGATGTCAGGTGGAGGAATCATTATTTTGCGCGGAATAAGGAGGCATTTCCTTGCGTGCGGCCGTGGACCCAGCTGTCGGCCTCTCCACGTACAGTCCACTTCAGATGCATGTCGGTCATTGACCACGTTGACCAGGCCGCGCCGAGAGCACCAGAGCGGTGGACGACGGCAAGGCCTAGGAAGGGAATGATATGGAGGCAGGGAAGACTCGGCAGTTGTTTCCCACGCGGAGGGGAGTACGACTGTACGAGGGTTTACTGGTTCGTCTGCCATCGCCAAAGAATAACAGCAGGTGTGGGTGAGTAGAGGGATGGCTAGGCCAGCGATGGGAGTACGGTGGGGCGGTGAGACCTGCGCGGCAGCAGAGCCGACCGCGGGGAGGAGGGAGCAAGCAGGCCCACCGGCGCTTGTTTGAGCGGCTGGAGCAGAAAGAGCAGAGATTGAAAAAGCACGACGGCCGCTGGATGGCCATCCAACAGTCATTGCTTGTGCGTCAACCTTTTTTTAGGAAAGCCTTAAATATGTGGAAAACAGCATACAACCCATCTGCCATTATTTCTAATAATTTACAGCCCATTTGCTAATTATTAAGGTTTTTTTGGAGCCCATATTCTTTTTGTTAGCATTTTTTTTGATAGAAAGACTGTAAGGGAACCCCCTACAGTATAATTGGTGCAACAAACCCAAATTGCAAGTACAATGCCTTGAACCTGGGTGGGTGAGAAGGCATCAACCCCTTCACACCACTAGGCTATGCCTTAGTCTGCTCTTTTTGTTAGCATTACAGCCCATATTGTGGCCACGGCTAAAAAATTATACGAAATTTTGCATATTTCGGTGCGGTCCGAACTGTTTTTAATTCCGAAATTTCGACTCACATTCAAACTGATTTTAAAAATAAATGTATATCAATATAAAATCCAACAAATTCTCCACGCATAAAAATTAATGTAATTTAAAATCTCGAAATGAAAAAAAAAGATATTTGAAACTAATTGCCAGTTTGATGTGTTTTAAAAATGTACAGCCCATTTCTCATTACTGATGGGCCATTTTCTCGGCCAGCCGAATGAAAGCTCTCCTCGTCTTGAAAGATTTGCAGCCCAACAGGCCTGACAAAGCGACTTACTTGGCAAATCACAAAAAACTGGGTTGTGCCCGTGGACCCAGCTGTCAGCCTCTCCACGTATAGTACTCTTTCGATGGAAGTCGTTCCTTGACCATGTTGACCACGCCGTGCGGAGAGCACCACGGCGGTGGACGACTGCGAGGCCTAGGAAGGGGACGACGCGGAGCCGGGGAAGACGCGACAGTGGAAGCCCGCGCAGAGAGGAATACGAGGGTTCACTGGTTCGGCTGTAGTGTGAGGCTGCCGTCGCCGCAGGGCCTGGCCAGCGGTGGGAATAGTAGGGGCGGTGAGGCCTCTGCAGCAGCACAGCCGGCCACGGGAGGCAGGAGCATGCGGCACGACCGGCGCTGCTTTGGGCGGCTGGAGCAAGAAGACCAGAGGTTGAAGAAGCACTACGGCCGTTGGATGGACATCGTACGGTCACTAGAGCTAGAATCGTTCATATTGACTAAGTTGACAAAGCCCTTCGTCCCCGTCAACTTAGTAGGCCCACAAGTCAGCCTCCCACCAAGGTGGGTCCTAGCTAGCTAGGGGAGTATTCATCTTTTTGTGCGTAATAAGGAGGCACTTCTGGTGGGTCCGAGCTGACAGCGGGGGGAACGTTTTTTTTGTGAAATACGGTGGCCTGTCAAGTGGGTCCCAGCAGTTAGGGGGCAAACGTTTTTTTCACAAAATATGGTGACCCGTCCAGTGGGTCCCTGCTGTTAGTTAGAGGAATCATTATTTTCCGCGTAATAAGGAGGCACTTACTTGCTGCGGTCGTGGACCCAGCTGAGACTCTCCAAGTACAGTATACTTCCGATGGAAGTCATTCCTTGACCACGTTGACCTCGCCGCGTTCCGTTGCATGCATGCGTCCATGGGCGTGGTGCATCCCCACTGTCAGCCTCTCACGTACAGTCATTTTCCGATGACTCTCGGTTGTTGACCATGTTGACCACACCGTGCCGAGCGCACCCAGACTGGAACGACCCGGAGATGGGGAAGACAGGGTAGTGGAGTCGCAGATGGAGAGGAGTGAGAAACTTCACTGGTTCGGGTGCGCGGCAGCACAGCCGCGGTGCCACCCACAGGAGACAGGAGCAAGAACATAGGTTGAAGAAGGAACACGGCTGCTGGATTAACATCCAACGGTCCAGCTGCTAGAATCATTTGTTGATTAAGTTGACAAAGTCATGCGTACACGTCCGCTTAGTAGGCCCACAAGTCAGTCACCAAATTTGACGTGTCCCAGCTATCAACGGGATGAGTAATTTTTTTCGCAAAACAAGGAGGCACTTCCTTCCGTGCGAAGATACAGCCGGTGGGTCCCAGCTATCAGGTGGAGGAAACATTTTTTTCCAGCTTAATAAGGAGGAACTTTCCTTACGTGCGACCATGGACCTCGTGGGTCCTAGCCGTCAGGCTCTCCACGTACAGTTCTCTTCCGATGACTCTCGTTTGTTAACCACCCCGCACCGAACGCAGTGAGGTGATGGACGACGGCGAGGCCCCGGACAGGAATGACTCGGAGATGAGAAAACGCGGCAGTGGAGTCGCAGATTGAGAGGAGGAGAAGGGTTATAACTTGTTCTATTGCGGCGTGGGGCTGTAGTCTGTGGAGAATAACAGGAGGTGTCGAGGGGTGGAGGGATAGCCTGGCCGGCGGTGGGGTAGCGCTTTGTCGCGACCGGGTTTTCCGGGCATTAAATTCCCAGAAAATGGCCGTCGTGCTCACCAGCTCCAGGATTACTGTTAGCTGATGAGGCATCAACTTGATACAGAAATTCCAAGCAAAATACAAAATCTGCAGTACAAGACCATTGTGGCCTATGAGTATATCAAATGGTTTTCTAGTGGTCGATGGCGGAAGCGGTTTGTGAATCATCAGTGTATGGGACTCCATTTCCCACGGGAACAGCTGACCAGGTTAACTCCTATCTTCGCGAGGCTGCTATCACCGTTGCTTAGTTTCCGGGGCTGTCACCGCAACGTTCCTTTCCATGCAAATATCTGGCCAAGACAATAGCCAGGGACAAGCCAGTGAGTACTTTGAATGTACTCGCAAACATTAAGAACACTGGAATAATATAATTGATAATTATGCACTTAAATATTCTATGATCACATCGTTAGTCACAAATAAAATATCTTTTATGCATGCAAGCGGGTTATTTATATGCAGCATGAACAAGCAATTATGGAGTGGAAATAAAAAGCCACAGTCGGGCGTCTGTGCGACACCGCATAAAGGGCTTATAAGGTAAATAAATAACAAGCAATGCCACAGTCGGGCGTCTGAGCGACACCACATAAAGGGCTTAAAAAGAAATGCCACAGTCGGGCGTCTAAGCGACACCACATAAAGGGCTTAAAAAGAAATGCCACAGTCGGGCGTCTAAGCGACACCACATAAAGGGCTTAAAAAGAAATGCCACAGTCGGGCGTCTAAGCGACACCACATAAAAGGCTTAAAAAGAAATGCCACAGTCGGGCGTCTAAGCGACACCACATAAAGGGCTTAAAAATAAATGCCACAGTCGGGCGTCTAAGCGACACCACATAAAGGGCTTAAAAAGAAATGCCACAGTCGGGCGTCTAAGCGACACCACATAAAGGGCTTAAAAAGAAATGCCACAGTCGGGCGTCTAAGCGACACCACATAAAGGGCTTAAAAATAAATGCCACAGTCGGGCGTCTGAGCGACACCACATAAAGGGCTTAAAAAGAAATGCCACAGTCGGGCGTCTAAGCGACACCACATAAAGGGCTTAAAACTAAATGCCACAGTCGGGCGTCTGAGCGACACCACATAAAGGGCTTAAAAAGAAATGCCATAGTCGGGCGTCTAAGCGACACCACATAAAGGGCTTAAAAATAAATGCCACAGTCGGGCGTCTGAGCGACACCACATAAAGGGCTTAAAAAAAATGCCACAGTCGGGCGTCTAAGCGACACCACATAAAGGGCTTAAAAATTAATGCCACAGTCGGGCGTCTAAGCGACACCACATAAAGGACTTAAAAATAAATAATCACAATGAATATCCAGGAGGTAGGACCATCCCAGGGATACTCGATAATACAATAATGCAACAGGTTAGTCCATCACAAAATAATAATCATGGTTCTCACAAGTCACCAGTCGGTATCCAAGTTTGGTTTAACAATTTCACCTCCGAAGACCGACACTAAGACCAACACTTGACCCATCCCAGACTGTAATCCTTAACCATGGACACGGCTATTCGAATAGGTTTAATCTCTGCAGAGGGTGTACTCTTTACCCACGAGTAACGGATTCCTTTAGTCCATCGGGACTAATTCCGTCTACGGCCTTTTAGTTGAAAACACGCCTAACCTTGCACACACCAGCTTAACTCATCGGTGTCTGGAATCACCCACGACACTTGTTAAGCAAAACTCTAAGTGGGGAGGGTACAACCTCGCGTAGCATGGGATCAAATTTATATCGCGCGCTCTAAGGGGTGGCCTCCCCTCTCGGTCCCAACCGGAAAAACACCCATGCCCCCTGACCAGGTGGCATGCCTACCGGCTACAACCGATATCTTCCACCATGGCCTCTCTGTACTGTGTGTGCTGGAAAGGGGTTGACGACTTACTGAACCGTACCCTACCTGCGGCAGGGACGAGTGGTAGTACGAGGAAAGTATGGGGGTTACTGGAACAAGACTTGATCTGCGGTTGACTCAGAAGTTCCCTGCATGACATATATCTATCAAATATATTACAACCGACGAAATCACCACTCAATGCACCTTTCCCTGCCATACCGGACATAACCGTCCCGACGGGGGCCGGCGACAAGCTCGCGCCTACCCAAGGCCGAGGCTTTCTCGGATTCCCTTCCGGCATGCATGCAAGGCACATGAGGATGATTACCATCACAATCATATTCATTTCCAACAGCAAGGAAATCACTAATATGCTTCCATGCAAATGATCATGTCACATGAAATAACAAGTCCTCCGAAATAAGGTGGTGTTATAAACGTGTCAAATAACACACCAAAAACATTATGCCAGGGTTCAGAATGCTTGCCTTTAAGTTGTGGAGGGGTGAGGTGCTCTCCAAAACTTTTGAAAGTTTCTTCTCTCTCTGCAAAATCCTATTTTAAAATATATTTGAATTAACACACATTTCAAAAACAGTACAAAAAAGTTGTTTGGAAAATTTTGAAATAAATCTTAAAATAAACTAGACCAAATTTGAGGAAGGTAGGAAAAAGAATCAACTCATTTGGAGTTGTATTTAAAAAGTTATAGGCAGTCAAAGTTGTGGTCAAAGTCTGTTTTTTTTTTAAAAAAATAACAGAAAAGAAAACGTTTTAGGAGGAAATACGCTTTCCGAGCGGGGAAAACGTACTGGGCGGATTACGCCTTCACTTACTCTAGTGTGGACGGCGTGCATCTCACTGACAGTGGGCCCGCCTGGCCCACTGGTCAGGTTTGACTAGTCTATTTCTCCCTCCTCTTCCTTCGCCCGAACGGAGGCGGGGCAACGGCGGTCGTCGCCGGCGAACGGCGGCTCCCCGCGGGTTCCAGAGGGTCTAGATGGATCCACAAGACCAAGGCGGTCCTCCCGGTGGTCGTTGGGTCGGTGGGGACGGAGTGAGCTGCCAGCGGCGAGCTTCGCGGCGGAGGAAGTTTCGGTGGCAAAGTGCTTTTGGGGCTGCGGTGGCTCTTGATCAAAATCGAGTAGGGGGTTGGGTCCGTGGAAGGAAGAGGAAGTTCCTGGTGAAGAGAACGGAGAGGGGAGGCCTTGGTGGCGCCGGAATTGCCGAAGCAGTGGCGGCGGCTGCGGTTGTCGGAGTTGGGGAAGACGGCGCTTCCTCGACGATTGCGGGCTGTGGGGGTGCCATGGGGGTAGACTGAGGTCGCCTGCGTGCTCGAATGGTCTCGGGGTGTCCTTAAATAGGCGAGGCAAGGCGGTTCCGCGGTGGCCGTGGATAAGCTCTCCGGCGAACCGCCTCTCTGTAGCTAGGGCGACGTGACGGCGACGAGGGCTAGCAGACACGCTTGCGGATGAGCTCGCACTGCTCCAGGGGCCAGGTGGCGAGCCGGGGTGGCTTGGGCGGCGCCGACATGAGCAGGGGTTGTCGGGCGGCCGTGGCGTGCCGCCAAGGGGACTCTGGTGGTGGCGCTGTTGGCTGCCAGGGCGGCTTGGCGCGTTGCTGCGAGGAGGGTAGCGTGTGGCGTGGCACTGCAGAGCGGGCCCAAACCAGGGGGGCCAGCTTGTCGGCTCGGGCGTGGCATCGTGCAATACGCGCGCTCTGGGCGCGTCCAGTGCACGCACAGGAGATGTTCGACACAATGCCGCGGCATGCTACAGGTCACAGGTGAGGTTGGGGTTTAGCAGATCGAGGTTAGGAGCAACTGGGAGTCTAGTGGACATGCTAGTTTGATCAGAGGTGCAAGATCATAGTGCAATGCCAAGAATCATGCCAAAACAGATCATGCCCATAAGGTGTTTGACAAAATGCCAAGGGCACTTAGGCAAGTCTTGGAGTGGTCAAAAACTCCAGGTCAGTGTCTCCTTAGATGCAAGAGAGAGTGGTAGGGTTAGTTTGGAAAGAGGAGAAACTTGTTAGTGCAAGTTTTACAAAACTTCAATTCTGGACAGGAAATAAATGGCATCATTTCATGAACCAAAAATGATCCAAAGGGTGCATGCTCCTGGACTTAGGGGTTTGGTAGGGTGGTCTACAAGCAGGAAAAGGAATCATGGGTAAAGGAGCAACTTAAGATGTAGTTGCTGTACAAATCCTCAAGTTGGACCAGAATGAAAATGAGGTTGATTCACTCAAAATTTGCAAATAACATCACTGGGTTTTTGCATAAAGCTGAATCATATGATACTACTAACATCCCAAAATTTTGGTGGAGGCTAGAAAGAATTATTTAAATGAGTTGTAGTGCAAAATTGCATTCCGGACCAGAGAAGAAAATTTGTTGTAGAGCTCAAAATATTTCATTAAATAAAGATGTTTTTGCACAAAAGTTATTTAATAACATCACATGACTTCTCCAAATTTTGTGGGAATTTTAAGTGAATTTATCAAATGGTTGTAGTTCAAATATGGCCATTTTAACCTTGAAAAACCATTTTCAAGAAAGTAAAGATCAAGCAACTTAATTATTTAATTAGTTATATTAAACAAGGGAAAGTTTCTCTTGAGAGATTAAACAATTCCAATAACATATTTGAGAGATTTTCACTATGGGAAAAACTCATCATAACAGGGAAGGAAATGATTTAAAAATCAAAATGGAGCTCAGAAATCCAAAGTTTTAATTCCTGGCAAAAATTTTAATTCATTAAAACAAGGCCAAATTTTTTTGGGGTGTCACAACACTACCCCCCTTAAGAAAAATCTCGTCCTCGAGATTTGTCAAAAGCTGTTTCAAGAAAATTTTATGCAACAAAGATGTGGCTACAGTGAGAGGGCAATAAGTGGTGTAAAACCACAGTGTGAATACTGGTGCTGCGTGGAAAAATCTACGGTTCGGGACAAAAACGTGGGATTCCTACGCTGGATATAAATTTAGAATAATTTCTAAATTTAAATGTACGCTGGTCGTACCCGGGAGCACAGTGCTCTCTCTGGCCGACAGGTGGACCCGGGGCCCACAGTCAGCCTCTTCTTCTTCCTCGGGCTCTCTCTTCTCCCTCTCTCCCGCGCTTTCTCTACCGGCGACGCCTAGCGCGTAGGGCATCTAGGCCGTACCGCGGTAGTGCGCGGCGTGCTAGCTGCCAGGGCAGTGTGCACTCACCTCGCGGGCCAGCATGCTGTCGGCACTGCTCGCGGATTCGACTCCGCACACCGGCGATCGGGCGACGAGCGGCGTTGGTGGACTTCGCCCACCGTACACCGAGCTCGAGCTATAAAACGGCCGGGGTGTCCCTCTCTTGTTCCTCACACCTAACCTCACTTCTCCTCCTCCTCCTCCTCCATTACTGCTTACAGAAGCTCGGGTGAGGCTCTAATGGCGGAGGCGATGCCGGACTGGTTTGCGATCCTGATATGCGGAGGGCTGGCGACACTGCTGGGGCTCTCCGTGCTCCTGTGCGCGATGATCCTCGACGATCGTCGCGACGCTGCTGCTCGGGTGTTGGTTCTCCGCGGTGGTGGTGATCACGAGGAGTAGCTGGGGTGTGCCGGGTGCTAACTGTTGTTAGGGGGTGATTAGCTGGATGTAACACCGTTGCAAAGTTTTGCAATCAGTGTATGTGTTCGAATGGTTGTGGTTGCGAGTCTGCTGCGTGGTGCTGTGTGAAATTAATTAATCCACGTCGTGAGAAGGTGCAGATGTAGCAACTCAGGGAAAAGAAATCTCACTCCAGGATTTTGCAAGGGAAAAACAGTTAATTTAAAGGAGCATAAACCACAACAAAAACTACACACATTAGTATAAGCCAAATAATTGACTTGTCGTACAAACTTAGGGTATCATGCATAAGTCAAACACATAAATAAATGTTGCAATAATGAACACCGCAACGACATCTAAAATGGTAACTGGACGGGGTCCCTAGAAAACGTCTCTGGTACTGGGATACACTCCTCTTCTATCGGGGAAAGTGGATTGACCAGTCGATGCACGTGTCTCTCCCGGTCGGGCCTTAGTGCTCTGTCGATGGCGATTTGAGGATTTAAATCTACGAGGCTCTGGAGATAACCCATCACACGTTGGGTTAAACGCTCTTGAGCGATGACGTACTGGACAAGGTTGGCCAGGACTGGGTCTCTCTCAATCCGTCCACCGGGAAAAGATGTCACTCCTCCGGGTTCTGCACGGCTCGGAAAGTAATAATACCCTCGTTCGCTGGCATAGGGTACCGCGAATCGAAGGCGAGCAAGCGCTTCGTATGCAGCAGCTTCTATGGCCATATGTGGGGTTGGCATAGATTTCCCCACGAAGGAGACCTCCGTTGGATCTTGGTTTGAGTTTACGGGAGGAATGTGCACTGCTGCCCAATATCTTGAGGTGGAAGAGGTGATCCTCGATTTGAATAGCTCGTACTGGGGTGGCTGGGTAGCGCCCATGGTACTGCAGGTAAAATCCCACAATAACTTGACAAAACTACCCGGGGTTGCATCTGGGGTTCTCAGGTAAATGCTGGGGCTCGGCATGGCAAGAATTGGTTGTGAGGATGGTGCACAAGACGAGAGGTGTTTGGCAAGGTCACGCGGTGGCCCTCTTATAGCACCGGAGCTGGGTCATTATTACCGTGGTGAATGGTAAAGAAAATTTTCAGCTCTGTTCCAAGGTCGGGGTCAAGCCACAGATTCACACATTTCACTATAGTGATGTGTTACTGTGGGGGTTGTCGGGGAAGGTTTTTGGGTAGTTGTGTTCGGAAAAATATGCAACTGTGTGCTGACATACCCATGCAAGGTTACTATTTAAAACAGAGGCACGACAACAGGCGGCGTTTAAAAACAAGGCCACATGATTACAAAGCAAGGGTACATTGGGACTCGATACGATTTGGGTGACTTAGTCTACCTCGTTTATATCCAAGCTGGCGTGCCTTGAGGATGTCGAGGCTTCTCTTTGGGTCTCATCGTCTGAATTAACTCGAGTGGTCTGAGGGGCTGCAGGCTCGGGGTAGCGATGATGACCATCTCGAGGATTGTTGGCCACAACCCCGTTGGAGTGTGCTTCCAATATGCGACGAAGTACTTCTGGGGTTATCGCAGCACCTTGGCCGATGGCTGGGGCAGATCTCAGGGATCAGGTGTCCAAACAGCACGACTGGGTTGTCGGCGTTGGGCTCGTTCTCTTCTCTTGCCGGGGTTCGACGAACCAGCTCTCCACGAGTTGCGATTAGATCAATCGTGATTTGATCGCACAGTTCCTCTAGTGCACTTACATAGCGCACTAGGTGCAACAATGCAGGATCTGTCTCGTGATCTCCGTTGGCAACTTGGGGTGGTCTACCATACCCTTCACGTCTGGGTAGTAGTGGAACGAGCGACAGTTAACTCTGGGCGACAGGTGCCGGAGATGAACTATAGCTTCTCGAGCAGCTAGTTGGATGGCTTGTGGCTCAAAGGAAGTTGTCCTTCCGGTGAACCTGTAGGGGCGCTCGGGCTCTAGTCCCCTACCATAAATGTGCACAGTGGCCCAGAATTGACGGCTCTCACCGCTCATGGGTCCTTGGTACACAACATATTTTGGGGGCTCTTCTAACGCATAGGCACGGCGGGTGAGGTTTGCGAGTATGGTCACAAAGCCTCCAAGGTTGGTTGCTGTGGTCTCATTGTGCACGACGGGGCCGGGCATTGTGGCTTGGTTTGGGGTAGAGGCTGTGCTGTGCTGAGTTGAGGCTAGCGTGCCCTTTTTATAGGAAAAAGGGGACGGAGTCTTCCTTCCCACGCTTGCGAAAAAGGACTATTTAGGACTTGGTCACTGGTGCATGAGCGACAGGTTGGGTTGATAGGTTGGGCACCGACTGCCAAAAGGTGTCGGGTCACTATGGGGCTATCTTGCATGAGAAGCTTGGTTGGGGTTTGGTTAAGGTCTGGTGGGTTGGTTTACCTAAGTTTATTGACTTGGCTAAGATAGGATTAGCCAATGGTCAGCCTGGCTCTGATACCAAGTCTGTCGCGACCGGGTTTTCCGGGCATTAAATTCCCAAAAAATGGCTGTCGTGCTCACCAGCCCCAGGATTACTGTTAGCTGATGAGGCATCAACTTGATACAGAAATTCCAAGCAAAATACAAAATCTGCAGTACAAGACCATTGTGGCCTATGAGTACATCAAATGGTTTTCTAGTGGTCGATGGCGGAAGCGGTTTGTGAATCATCATTGTATGGGACTCCATTTCCCACGGGAACAGCTGACCAGGTTAACTCCTATCTTCGCGAGGCTGCTATCACCGTTGCTTAGTTTCCGGGGCTGTCACCGCAACGTTCCTTTCCATGCAAATATCTGGCCAAGACAATAGCCAGGGACAAGCCAGTGAGTACTTTGAATGTACTCGCAAACATTAAGAACACTGGAATAATATAATTGATAATTATGCACTTAAATATTCTATGATCACATCGTTAGTCACAAATAAAATATCTTTTATGCATGCAAGCGGGTTATTTATATGCAGCATGAACAAGCAATTATGGAGTGGAAATAAAATGCCACAGTCGGGCTTCTGTGCGACACCGCATAAAGGGCTTATAAGGTAAATAAATAACAAGCAATGCCACAGTCAGGCGTCTGAGCGACACCACATAAAGGGCTTAAAAAGAAATGCCACAGTCGGGCGTCTAAGCGACACCACATAAAGGGCTTAAAAAGAAATGCCACAGTCGGGCGTCTAAGCGACACCACATAAAGGGCTTAAAAAGAAATGCCACAGTCAGGCGTCTAAGCGACACCACATAAAGGGCTTAAAAATAAATGCCACAGTCGGGCGTCTGAGCGACACCACATAAAGGGCTTAAAAAGAAATGCCACAGTCGGGCGTCTAAGCGACACCACATAAAGGGCTTAAAAATAAATGCCACAGTCGGGCGTCTGAGCGACACCACATAAAGGGCTTAAAAAGAAATGCCACAGTCGGGCGTCTAAGCGACACCACATAAAGGGCTTAAAAATAAATGCCACAGTTGGGCGTCTAAGCGACACCACATAAAGGGCTTAAAAATAAATAATCACAATGAATATCCAGGAGGTAGGACCATCCCAGGGATACTCGATAATACAATAATGCAACAGGTTAGTCCATCACAAAATAATAATCATGGTTCTCACAAGTCACCAGTCGGTATCCAAGTTTGGTTTAACAATTTCACCTCCGAAGACTGACACTAAGACCAACACTTAACCCATCCCAGACTGTAATCCTTAACCATGGACACGGCTATTCGAATAGGTTTAATCTCTGTAGAGGGTGTACTCTTTACCCACGAGTAACGGATTCCTTTAGTCCATCGGGACTAATTCCGTCTACGGCCTTTTAGTTGAAAACACGCCTAACCTTGCACACACCAGCTTAACTCATCGGTGTCTGGAATCACCCACGACACTTGTTAAGCAAAACTCTAAGTGGGGAGGCTACAACCTCGCATAGCATGGGATCAAATTTATATCGCGCGCTCTAAGGGGTGGCCTCCCTTCTCGGTCCCAACCGGAAAAACACCCATGCCCCCTGACCAGGTGGCATGCCTACCGGCTACAACCGATATCTTCCACCATGGCCTCTCTGTACGGTGTGTGCTGGAAAGGGGTTGACGACTTACTGAACCGTACCCTACCTGCGGCAGGGACGAGTGGTAGTACGAGGCAAGTATGGGGGTTACTGGAACAAGACTCGATCTGCGGTCGACTCAGGAGGTTTATAAGTTCCCTGCATGACATATATCTATCAAATATATTACAACCAATGAAATCACCACTCAATGCACCTTACCCTGCCATACCGGACATAACCGTCCCGACGGGGGCTGGCGACAAGCTCGCGCCTACCCAAGGCCGAGGCTTTCCCGAATTCCCTTCCGGCATGCATGCAAGGCACATGAGGATGATTACCATCACAATCATATTCATTTCCAACAGCAAGGAAATCACTAATATGCTTCCATGCAAATGATCATGTCACATGAAATAACAAGTCCTCCGAAATAAGGTGGTGTTATAAACGTGTCAAATAACACACCAAAAACATTATGCCAGGGTTCAGAATGCTTGCCTTTAAGTTGTGGAGGGGTGAGGTGCTCTCCAAAACTTTTGAAAGTTTCTTCTGTCTCTCCAAAATCCTATTTTAAAATATATTTGAATTAACACACATTTCAAAAATAGTACAAAAAAGTTGTTTGGAAAATTTTGAAATAAATCTTAAAATAAACTAGACCAAATTTGAGGAAGGTAGGAAAAAGAATCAACTCATTTGGAGTTGTATTTAAAAAGTTATAGGCAGTCAAAGTTGTGGTCAAAGTCTGTTTTTTTTAAATAACAGAAAAGAAAACGTTTTAGGAGGAAATACGCTTTCCGAGCGGGGAAAACGTACTGGGCGGATTACGCCTTCACTTACTCCAGCGTGGACGGCGTGCGTCTCACTAACAGTGGGCCCGCCTGGCCCACTGGTCAGGTTTGACTGGTCTATTTCTCCCTCCTCTTCCTTCGCCCGAATGGAGGCGGGGCAACGGCGGCCGTCGCCGGCGAACGGCGGCTCCCCGCGGGTTCCAGAGGGTCTGGATGGATCCACGAGACTAAGGCGGTCCTCCCGGTGGTCGTTGGGTCGGTGGGGACGGAGTGAGCTGCCGGCGGCGAGCTTCGCGGCGGAGGAAGTTTTGGTGGCAAAGTGCTTTTGGGGCTGCGGTGTCTCTTGATCAAAATCGAGCAGGGGGTTGGGTCCGTGGAAGGAAGGGGAAGTTCCTAGTGAAGAGAACGGAGAGGGGGAGGCCTTGGTGGCGCCGGAATGGCCGAAGCAGTGGCGGCGGCTGCGGTTGTCGGAGTTGGGGAAGACGGTGCTTCCTCGACGATTGCGGGCTGTGGGGGTGCCATGGGGGTAGACTGAGGTTGCCTGCGTGCTCGAATGGTCTCGGGGTGTCCTTAAATAGGCGAGGCAAGGCGGTTCCGCGGCGGCCGTGGATAAGCTCTCCGGCGAACCGCCTCTCTGTAGCTAGGGCGACGTGGCGGCGACGAGGGCTAGCAGACACGCTTGCGGATGAGCTCGCACTGCTCCAGGGGCCAGGTGGCGAGCCGGGGTGGCTTGGGCGGCGCCGACATGAGCAGGGGTTGTCGGGCGGCCGTGGCGTGCCGCCAAGGGGACTCTGGTGGCGGCGCTGTTGGCTGCCAGGGCAGCTTGGCGCGTTGCTGCGAGGAGGGTAGCGCGTGGCGTGGCGCTGCAGAGCGGGCCCAAACCAGGGGGGCCAGCTTGTCGGCTCGGGCACGGCATCGTGCAATACGCGCGCTCTGGGCGCGTCCAGTGCACGCACAGGAGATGTTCGACACAATGCCGCGGCATGCTACAGGTCACAGGTGAGGTTGGGGTTTAGCAGATCGAGGTTAGGAGCAACTGGGAGTCTAGTGGACATGCTAGTTTGATCAGAGGTGCAAGATCATAGTGCAATGCCAAGAATCATGCCAAAACAGATCATGCCCATAAGGTGTTTGACAAAATGCCAAGGGCACTTAGGCAAGTCTTGGAGTGGTCAAAAACTCCAGGTCAGTGTCTCCTTAGATGCAAGAGAGAGTGGTAGGGTTAGTTTGGAAAGAGGAGAAACTTGTTAGTGCAAGTTTTACAAAACTTCAATTCTGGACAGGAAATAAATGGCATCATTTCATGAACCAAAAATGATCCAAAGGGTGCATGCTCCTGGACTTAGGGGTTTGGTAGGGTGGTCTACAAGCAGGAAAAGGAATCATGGGTAAAGGAGCAACTTAAGATGTAGTTGCTGTACAAATCCTCAAGTTGGACCAGAATGAAAATGAGGTTGATTCACTCAAAATTTGCAAATAACATCACTGGGTTTTTGCATAAAGCTGAATCATATGATACTACTAACATCCCAAAATTTTGGTGGAGGCTAGAAAGAATTATTTAAATGAGTTGTAGTGCAAAATTGCATTCTGGACCAGAGAAGAAAATTTGTTGTAGAGCTCAAAATATTTCATTAAATAAAGATGTTTTTGCACAAAAGTTATTTAATAACATCACATGACTTCTCCAAATTTTGTTGGAATTTTAAGTGAATTTATCAAATGGTTGTAGTTCAAATATGGCCATTTTAACCTTGAAAAACCATTTTCAAGAAAGTAAAGATCAAGCAACTTAATTATTTAATTAGTTATATTAAACAAGGGAAAGTTTCTCTTGAGAGATTAAACAATTCCAATAACATATTTGAGAGATTTTCACTATGGGAAAAACTCATCATAATAGGGAAGGAAATGATTTAAAAATCAAAATGGAGCTTAGAAATCCAAAGTTTTAATTCCTGGCAAAAAAATTAATTCATTAAAACAAGGCCAAATTTTTTTGGGGTGTCACACGCTTCGCAGCGATGCGTGCTAAGGAGAGGCGCTAGCCGCCGGAAGCCGGACCAGGCGGTCCCGACGATGCTGGAGGAAGAAGACGAGAGATTGAAGGTGCATGCCGGCCGTTGGATATAAATTCAATGGTTGTGGATGACACAATCATTTGTTGACCAAGTTGACAACGCCATGCATAGGCTTCGACTTATTGGCCCACATGTCAGCCTGTAAAAATGTGGCATATATTTAACCCATGTTTTCTAGAATGTATAGTCCATTTGCTAGGCTGGGTGAACATATAATTTCGCGTTAATCAGGCCTATTTATATTTTCTAAGAAATCCCAGCCCATTTGCACTTCCTTAAAACACACGTATTAGGCGGGCTCGTTATATATATAATGTTATGTTAGAAGGAGCAATTAATATCAAAGAATAAATCGGAGAGGCACATTATATATATATATAATTAAGAAACTAGCGAGTTATTTCTCAAAATAAAAATGAGCGCGTTATTATTAAATTGGTCCTTAAAATCTTCGCAAGCTTTTGTACGCAATCACTAGGATTTTCCTTGCCTGTGAGTCAAAAACAACCAGGATTTTCCTTGCCAACTTCCGTTAAACATTTACTTTTATAAGTTAATAACACGTGGGATGTTTTTATAATGTATATATAAGTCTTTATAAAATATACGGTAATAGTAATAATATAAATATATATAATGTGGTTAGAAGGGAAAACATAAATTGGACACAACATTACTTTTATAAGAGACCTGCGTTTTATACCCCACAGTAGGCATACTAACAAGTTCACACACAAATACAACAGAAAAGGTAAACATTCATATCAAACTCAGGTTCACAGGACACGTTCATATTCATAGCCAACATTCACTATCAACAACTCAAAAGATTCATATATACACAAGCTCAGCATATCTATGCATCCAAATGATTGATAGATCACACGACAATATTCATACATAATTCACAAAAAGATTCAGATATACACATGTTCAGTATGTTTATGCATCCAAATGATTGAGATCACAGCCAATATGATCCATGGACGAACTTTAATTACCTAGGGTACAGACTGGTAAATGGTGTTCAATCGGAGGTACTTCTTGCTAAAATTAGTTCTTGTACGAGTAAACTTTCGAGTACATAAGAGGCAGCACATACAATCTGAACTTTGCTTGTAGGTTTATCCTCAAATGTGGCCTCGTGCTGAGGGAGGTTTGAGAAACTTGGCCACTACTTTCATCCAACTAGTTTACTGGCTCATCTTGGTCATGTATCTCGCCAAAATTCTACATTGCAGACGAGAAAGGAGGCGGTTGAGAAAATGAACCACCCAAATTTTTTGTGCAGTTCAAATGAAATGGAGCATCCTTGGCGTGCAGATTGATTAAGTGCCAGATGAATATACGCGTCAACCAACTTGTCTGGAATCTTTAGACTCCATGTCATATAGTTCGCTACCATATGTGCCGATAACCAAAAGGCACAAGTTGGGACCAAAGACTGGACTGCGTTTTCTGGGCTATGCACCAAGCAATATTTTTGGCGTTCACTCTCCTAATACTTGGAGTTTGACAATTGGTTGACGCCAGTTGATACTCGAATGAATATAGGCACTTCTTGTCAACATCGATGCTTGTCTGAGTGAACTTTGGAGTACATAGCAGCAACATAAGTACCTGTCCATCTAATCATTTTGTGCAGTTCTACTGAAATCACCTGATGTAATGATTTGCCTGCGAGTTCAGGCTCCAAGTTACTCCTTTATGAAATCGGCAAACAGTAGCACAATACCAAATTACCAGTACATATGACAGGCACAATAATTAGGATAAAGACCAGTACCAACCTGTGTGAGGTAGCATATCAATTACTATTTCCTTTGACTGGAAGCCGAGATAAGCCAAGCGACTGACAGCAAAGGAAGAAAGCAAGCGGAGATTAGCGACTGACAGGAAAGGACGGAAGCTGTCGAGGCAATGAAGCACCCAAAGTTTTTGTGCAGTTCCACCAAAATTGAGCATCCCTGTTGGCACATATATTGAGAGAGTGAGATTACTGTAATAGTGGGACTAGTTGATGAAACATACACTAACAAATAGAAGCACCCTCATTATCATAATGGGTAAAGTTAGCAACATAGTAGTCTTGCTTAAAGAGAGGTATTAGTTTATTTAATCAGTGCCAATTAGCTCAACTCAACACTCAAAGCATTGTCATTTATCATAGGTTGCAAAACTTTAACGTGCAAAGATAAAGGAGTTTCTCATGACAGTAGCACGATACAAATAGAGATGACAACAAACTAATATGGATGAAGGCCTTAGGCCCATACCAACCTGAGAAAAAAAGCTTATTCATGTAGTCCCATAAGAGATGATAAAGCACTCACTGGAATCACACAATAGTATATATTTTTGTGCACTTCAAATGTATGGTTGAAATCACTCTTGTTTACCAGTGCTGAGATTATATCGAAAGATTATCAAGAACTTCCAGCAGAGTTAAAGCACTGGTTGGGATATAGTTCATTGTATTGTCTTGTGTAGTTCCACTAAAATGTATGATTGGCACAACATGATCCCTGTTTGCACAAGTAGGAACAAGGTGAAACCTTCATTAGCTTAGTGAGAAAGGATAGGAAGACATTAGCATATTACTCAAACAGTAGCATCAAATTCATGATGGACAATATGCAAAACATTGCCTCATTGAACCAATGGCAATAAATTGACATGCAAAACAATAGCACTATTATGTCATGACACTAATAATATTCCCTCTCTGCTCCACCACATGATTCACCTCCATAGACAAACATACACATGTACATGATTCAGCATAGGGTCCTACTAAAGATTTGTTTAACTCCAATAGGAAAATTAGGCAGTAATAAATTAGTGGTACTTAAGTACTCCTAATTAATTAAGTGAGACAACAGAAGTGGAAGGGCTCCCTGGAGGATCGTCTCACATGTAAGGTAGTCGTTGCCGGAGCCCTTGAATGGCCTCGACTGAGGCCTCTGGCTTCAGCAAGATCGCCTTGGCACTGATTATTCTTCTTCTTCTTCCTCTTCATGCTCTATTTCTCTTTCTCCTCACCAGTTGGTGAAACCAAGTACATGATTGGCCTTCTAATTCAGAATTGGTTTTGTCAGTGAGGGAGTACAAGTGTACTAGTAAAAAACAACATTATTTTCTCATGGCAGTCAGAAAATAGAGATGAACACATGCATTAAATATCATTCTTACCTAAAGGAAGGTTATGGCGCCAATATGGATGATGAGGATTGGAACACATATCTCCCTTTGTGTAGTTCCACCAAAATGAACCAACTATTCCATTCTGACATTCCAGTTAAACAACACAAAAGTCACTTCTTTTAAGAAGAGTTTTGTGCAGTGCAACAAAAGGTCACAATAGCAACCAGGTGAATTGGATATCCCTGTTTGCACAAAAAGGCACAGAGGAAACAGTCAGAGTCTCAAACAATTACAGGCAAAAACATTTGGCTAAACTTGTCATGGCTTATAACAGTGGCATGGCTTCATTTTTACCAGGGACATTAGATTAAGAACATCTAAGGCTGCATTCGGTTCACAGGTTTGGTGCGGGATTTTCGTAGGAACACAATTCCTATGGTATTCTTTCCCTTCCAACCGTTCGGAACACGGGAAAGGTGAATAGTGTTTCATAGGAAAGCTGGTCTGGTAGTAGTGATTCCATATGATTAGAAACATCCACGCGCTGCTCATTTTTTGGGCGGAAGCCCGAGGCAGGCGCTCGCAGCCATGCGTTAGACAGGTTGCTGTGCTGTGTTGCCGGAATAAAAAAATTAACCTATGTGTGGTACGTGAGGTGAGGACAAGAGTAGTCACTATGCAGCTGAATAAACAAATAGCATCTCATACTGCCAAGCATGCTACTCTAAAAAAACAAATCTGTACATTTCATAGTCCATCCGAACACATTCTCTTGAGAGTTTCCTCCGGTTCGATGTTCCATAGTTTTATACCTACATTCCTTTCCTATTCCTCTATTTTCATCAAGACCTATGTTTTCTGCCCCTTTATTCCGAACGAAGCCTAAATATTTGGTATAAGGGCATGGGACAGTGGGTGCACTAGCAGTCCAGCACCATGTACGTAAACATGGGCATAAAGTGGTGATTCATAGTTTGTTGCCCCGAGAAACAAACATCCAAGAAACATATCTGGGTTGGTCCCATTTTTGTTCACTCTAGCCACCTACTCCTATGTGTGGATAGCAAATCTAGTCCTGGTCATACCACTGTGTACAGCGTTACCCCTATATTTCCCTTTTTGACCAAGAGACCGGTTGGATGACCAGTCTGTACTACTTTCACCCCCTTTCCTTCCTGTTTGTACCAAGTCCGATGTACATACTAAATTCCCCCACCCCCACTTTATTTCTTGTTTGAACCAAGTACTCCCTCCTTTCGGAATTACTTGTCATCAAAATGGATGTGTCTAGAACTAAAATACAGCTAGATACATCCATTTCAATGACAAGTATTTTCGGACGGAGGGAGTACAAGATTCGACTCCATGAAGTAGCTTTACCTCTAACAATAGAAGAAAAAAATGTGACGTTGGACCATCCGATCGAGAGGGGCTGAGGGGTAGAAAATGATGCACATGCAGCGACGTAGCAAGCTGGGGAAGTAGACCTAAGGCGGTTTTGAACGAAGATATACCTGAAGGTCGTCGGGATGTGGATAGGTGGGTGGCGGGAGGCCGGATCCGCCCACAGGCAACGACGAAGGGATCGGAGGACCTCCCGCGCCGGCGCTCGGCCAGAGATAATGGTGCGGCCGGCAGTGGGTCTCCTCCCTCGCTGTTGATGACGGCCTAAACGCTGCCCCTCCTCCCCTTCACCGGCGGAGGGGGATACGTCCGGATCTGTAACCAGCGGTGAGGATAGAAAGCCAGTGTTTTTTGAAGGGAGAAAGACAGTGTTACTACCCTTATCTTGTTTAGATCTGGAGAGGATGAGAGTGTGTGAATAGAGCAACCCTAGCAAGCAAGCGCGGAGGCTCCGGCCTATATATACGTAGTGGGGTAGTTTTCCTTTTTCACTCCATCAAAACAATCATTTAAATTTGTGTACTACTACATGCCAGGTCGCGGTTTTTTTAGTTGCTGATTTTTTTGAGATAGCTACCCGCTTGTTCCAAGTGGTGTTACGGTGTGCCAGGTCACACTTCGTATTGTTCAAGTCTGGTACTACAAGTCCCTCCATTAAATGAACAACCACCCCCTCGTAAAAATTGTGAAAAAGCCCACGGCTAAAATTAGCGGAAACATGGGTTGCCCTAATATGCATTATTATTTATATTTTCTACTCCCTCCGTTCCTAAATATAAGTCTTTTTTATTAGCCACACCTAAGACAAGAATTTTTTTATTAGCAATGAACCCCACATGTCATAGACACAAAAATTGTGGCAAGATTCCCTTAGGCAAGCCAAAGTGTGTCTAACAATTTGAGCAACTCAGGTTAGGCAAGTGTGGCAAGTGTGGGAAAAATAATGTGGCAACATAAGACAAACATAGTCACAATCCAAACAGCCCCGTAATTTTTTGTGACATGCATGAAAATTTGGTTAGTTAAATTTATAGTCAAAATTTGGCAAGGTGCATCAAATTAACACATGCAAGTATCAAAAGGAAAGTCACGACATGCATGCATGCGTTGTACTCCCTCCGTTTCCAAATACAAGTCTTTTTAGAGATTGCAACAAATGACTACATACGAAGCAAAATATGTCTACTCCTACATACGAAGTAGCCCATTTGAAATGTGTAAAAAGACTTATATCGAGTGCAGTGCTTTGATGTGTCGCGTCAACTCATACAAGACCCAGAAATTTGATTACTACAACGCCCTCTCCCTCGCGGACTGAGCTCTGGTGCCTTAACTGCACCTGCCTTTGGCTACATGATAGGAGGGCCAACCACCTGTTGGGCTCACCTGTCATAGACGCAAAGGCAGGAGCAGTAAGTAGAAGCTTTCGCTACACGCTATCCCTCCCGGACGAGGTGGACGGACATGCAGCAGTGGATTCGATACTATAGAAGTAGGAGTAACATCATTGTTCGTCTTCTTGAAGAGGCGAAGAGCCAAGCGCAACCCGAACGTGGCAGTTGCAAATGTTCGTGTGGTGCGGTTCCTTGGAGTACCAGCCAGGCTCTTGCATGAGACAAAATTGTTATTGTTTAACAATTAAACTCCATTATCCATTGGTTGATACTCATTCTGCATAGGTCCACGCGCTTAGCACCGTTTCCTCTTGGGGTCACCAATGTTTATTTGCTAATTAATAGCATTGCATGCAATGAACTAGCCATTGCAAGTCATTAAAAGCATGCACACCTCTCATCTCTTATTGGTTGATATGTCAAGAAACAAGAAACTAGGTAGAAGTTAATGCACCGCGCCTAAGTGTTTTGGGACTATTTGGTTTTCGTAAGATGACTTACACACCTAGACGGAGGGATTAGTATAGCCATGTAAACCGGAAAGGAGTATTTGCCTTTCCAGAGATTTCAACAAGTGACTAGACTACACCATGTGCAGTACCCCCTTCCGGTTTATAGGGCTCAAATTTCAAATCTCATGAACCAAGGCATTTTGCGATTGGAGGAATGTATCTCGTACTTTACAAAACTACCCTAATTAAACTCATGCATTAATTACGTAGTTCTCTCGTTTTCCTCTCCACCTTGGTCGCGGTGCACAATATTGAGCACTCCTATATGACTAGCCGCTCTATCTACATGCGGGACATTTCAAAGCATCCGGGCTCGCGTGCCATCCACCAAATCACAGCGAGGTGCTACAGTCGAGACTCACCTGTCACCCCGGTGTGGCCATCATGACCCATCATATCACAAAACCCACACCTTTACCAGCAGTGGTAAGGTGGCCTCCAAGTTGGACTGGACGAAGCAACCATCATTTCACTAGAACACTCGTTCAAGCCCTTTCTTCCCTTTCTTGAAGAAAACCTCACTCCAGGCTACTCACTTCTGCCATTTTTCTTCTGTACCGACGAAGGAAAGGTGGGCGAATCAGTTATGCTGCTATATTTTCATTCCAAGAATCTTCTTTTTGCGAAGCACCGACCGATTCTCACATCCTATTATTTTCCCGTTTTCATTGCGATTGTGGCTTCCTTTCGATTGCTTTTTGTTTGTCAGTTCATTGATGGATCCTGGAGCACTAGGCAAAGAGTTGCCGGCGGACAACCCACTGGAGACAGCGATCTCCAGGAAGCGAGCACCGACCAACGAGTTGACCATGTTGGCGGGCCAACCCATGGAGACGAAGAACTCCAAGAAACAAGCACTGACCAAAGAGTTGAGCACGTTGGCGGACGAACTCCTCAAAGAAAGTTGGAATAACAGCAAGGGCCCCACCGTGCCTACCTTAGGAACTCTGATTTCCACCTATGTGAGGCTCAAGACCGAGTTTGAGGAGATAGTCGCCGTTGAGAAGCAGTATTCCCCTGGCAAGGTGATGGCCCCCATCGAGGACGAGGGGATGGCCCCTGGAGGGATGAGATACCCCGGTGAGCTGCACAAGGTAAAAAATAATGGCTTATTACCATAGTTGTGGTTTTTGATTATTTGCAAGGTGCTTGCTAATATGTTAGGGTTGTGGAGGTGCCGGTGGACGTCCTTGATGATTCCGATGTCGTGGCCCGTCCTGTTGGCATCGCCCCGGAGATCGATTCCGATGCCGCTGTCCATCCTGTGGACATCGCCCCAGAGATCGATTCCGATGTCGCGGTCAGTCCTGTGGACATCACCCCAGAAATCGATTCCCATGCCGCTGTTTGTGCTGTGGTCATTGCCCGAGAGATCGATGACAAGAAATAGTTGGTCGCGCTAATCCTTCAGGGTAGTTTGCATTGCCCTGTGTTTAATTACCAGAACGATGCGTGTTATCAAACCATCTTAGGGCTAGCTAGTGCACTGTCTTGTGTGGGCGGATCTTGCTACTTTTGTTTGATAGTGAATCATGCGATGAATCATGCGAACCCTCTCCGAGTTATGGAAACAGATGTATCCTCACCAGCTTTTGATGTAATATATGGCATGCCTAGATGTAAGTTTGAACTGTTTATCATATTAGCAGGGCTTGTTTGATGATTCTTGGTGTTAGTAGGCTAGCTACTTTGCGGGCTATAGTACTTGCAAAACACTCACCGAAGAGAAACGTTGGGGCTGATGAGCTCGTGGTATGCTTATACTTATCCCTCGTTGATCGACCAATAGCCCTAGCTCCTAAAATTGTAGGCTTAGCGATCGATCAGACAATAGTTGTCGGATTCATGGGTTCCGGCAGACCCTTAAGGTTCGAACACTGGGGTGCGCGCGGAAATCACGCCCTCTACCTCCCCGTCTCACAAAGATCTAAACTACTAAAGGAACTGCACAAGGGACACAAGATTTATACTGGTTCGGGCCACCATTGTGGTGTAATACCCTACTCCAGTGTGTGGTGGATGGATTGCCTCTTGGGGCTGATGATGATGAGCAATACAAGGAAGAACAGCCTCGTGAGGGTCTGTTCTTGGCTGGGGTGATGAACTGCTGGGCGGAGTTCGGTCACCTTCTCTCTCTCTCTCTCTCTCACTTACTCTCTCTGCTTGCTAGTCGGATCCACATGCCGAACCGAACCAACTCCGTGAACCCCCCCTTGCTACGTGGGCGGCCGGTCCTATTTATAGGGGCCCTGGTCCTCTTCCCAAATATCGAGCGGGAAGGGAGCCAACAATGGCGGGCTAATTTGAAGGGGGACATCAAGTACTCTTATCCTGACTAAAGTTGGTCTTCGCCTGCAAAAGACTCTGCGGTGACGCCGTGCTGGGCTCCATGGTGACCTCCGTCTCGTAGTCCGCTTGGTCCTGGTCTCGTTGCACCGAAATGGCAACCTTTGCCTGATGCCTCGGTACTCCGCGGCTGCGCTTGCCCCCTTTGCACCAAAGAGGAAAGAAGGACGCTGCGCGCACTGGCGCCCGCCTGGCACCCTCGATCGTCATGGCTTGCGTCACGGGAACCTCGCGAGGTACCCCGCCTTGATATCTCCGTATCCTCGCGAGCCAGCCTGAGGAGGCTGCGCCTAAGGATGCGCCATGTCGTCCGCCTCGCGAGGCTTGGCCCCTCGCGAGGGTCTTGAATCTTGTGCTGATGAAGATGGGCCATGTTGGGCCCCCATTTGAGCCACGCCGCAGGCCGCAGGTAGGCAAGTCTGGGGACCCACGTTCCTAGAACGCCGACAGTAGCCCCCGGGCCCAAGGCGCGCATGGGCTTGGCCGTGCCGATAGGCGAAAGGGCAAGGGCGAAGCGCCGCGGGCCCTAACAGCCTGCGGCCTTGGGCGCCGCGTGGCGGTTGATTGGACGTGGGCGACTCCACTTCCCCATGACGCCTCGGTGATCGCGTGAGCTGGACAAGTCCCTGCATGCAAATCGTGTCATGATTACCTGTGATCGTGGAGGCCGGCGGTTGGCCTTCGCCGGCTATAAGTACGAAGCTGTGCGTTCCCTTCTAGTCCATTCCTCCTGGCTTCTCCTTCTTCCCGATCCTTGCTCTGCCTTGCTGGGATGGCTCCGATCCGCCGGTTCTCCGCAGCAGAGAAGGGAAAAGCTCCTCGAGAGGGGCCAGACCCGCTCCCGCCGAAGAAACGGCTCGCCCTTTGCAGCCGGGGCGAGGAAGACCGGCAGGTGGAGCGAGGCCCGGGTGCGAGCGGGCTCCGCCGGGGTTCCCGCTTCCTTTGTACGCCCCCGCCGAGGGCCCCGAGGGTGTCAATGCTGATCTCCGCGGCCGGTGCCGTCGTAGGCACCGGCGGGTCACGAAGGCGTGGGTTGTTCCTCCTGGAGTCCACGCCGAGGGCTCCTCCCTAGAGTTCGTGCTCCACGTCGTCGTTCCTCTCCAGTCCTGGATCCGTCTGCCTCCCTTCTTCGCCTCCATCGTCCCTCCAGGAGGGCCTCTGGAGCTCTGGCTACAGCACGCCGGCTGCAGCGCCCTCGCGACCGAGGCTGAGGTCGTGGTCGCCGCCCCGGGCGAGGTCTACTTGTCCCGCGGCTGGAGAGAAGTCGCCCGGGTTTGCAAGGAGAGGGGCGTCTTCGCGGTCCACCTGGAGTATGATGGCGCTGCGGTGATGTTCTTCAAGGTCTTCGACGCGATCGGGCGCCGGCTGGAGTGCTGCCCCGGGAGAGGTGGCCAGGACCTTGCCCTGGTGAGGGCTAGGCCCGTCGACCGCTCCCTTGGCGGAGGCGCCGGGGGGTCCAGCGACTCCAGCGAAATCTTCGCGACTCCGGAGACGAGCGACGATAGCTACGAGCCCCCAAGCCGGCGCCGCTCCTGGAGCAGGGCGGGCTCGTCAGGCCGTCGCCGACCCTGATCTGGATGGGGTTGGCGCCGGTGCCTGACGGCCCACTGTTGATGATTGCATCTTTTGCAGGAGCCCGTGTAGTTAGCACTCCTTAGGATCCGTTCCCTGCGAGGAATCAAAATGCGCCCCACGGGGGCTTGTAAGGTGTCTGTAGTCCCATTTGTTAATACATGACCTCCGCTATGGATTTGTGTGAGTTGCTGATTTTGTCATAGCTTAGTTCTCCCTTTCGAACCTCGCGAGGGCTTGGTGCTCTGTGTCGACAGGTCCCAGTCCCAAGGTGGCATCAGCCGTCGCTGGTATGCTAGGTCGCGATGCCGTGGTCAAGGCCAGGAGGTGAGCGACCCGGGGTCCGGTAAGAGCCCCTGAGTCGCGATGCTCAGGAGGTCCCCTTTGGCACCCAAGCAGTCGTCGCTCGGAGAAAGGGAAACAGTGTTGCTAGTACGGAATTGCTTTAGGTGCGGGGGTAGCGCCACGGTAGCTAGCGCTGTGGGAGGTGACTTATCTCGAGAGTCGGGGATTATTCCTGGTGCGCCGTTGGGTTCGCGCGTCGGTAGGAGCGGAATCGCTCGGCAAGGTCCTCGCGAGCCCCTTCCCCCTCGTCCCTGCTCCCCTTTCTGCTCTATGTCCTCGGGTCCCGGCCCTCAAGCTTGTCTCAGCCATCGCTGGTATGCCAGGTCGCGATGCCGTGGACAAGGCCAGAGGGTGAGGGCTGGAGAGCCAGTAAGAGCCCTGAGTCGCGATGCTCAGGCACCCCCCTTTAACGTGCAAGCAGTTCGCGCGGGCGAGGGTGAAGGGAACCTCGTGAGGGCCTTGGCTAGCGCAGTCCCCTCCAAGGATCCTGCAGGTTCATCACAGAAAGAAGATGGGGTTGCCATGGCAGTCATTAGTCGATCGTTAGTCGCTCAAGAGCTCGCTGGTTGGAGTAGGTGAGGTGCATCTGTGCACCCGTGAGCCAGCGCGGGACTCATGAGGCCCTACCTCTAGGCGGGTTGCGCCTGGCACTGGGCCGTATCTTGAGATGTGTCCCTGCAAAATTTGGTTAGATGCCGGTACTCTACGTCCTCGGGTCCCGGCCCTCGAGCTTGTCTCAGCCGTTGCTGGTATGCCAGGTCGCGATGCCATGGACAAGGCCAGAGGGTGAGGGCTGGAGAGCCAGTAAGAGCCCTGAGTCGCGATGCTCAGGCACCCCCCTTTAACGTGCAAGTGGCCGACATGGAGAAGAAAGGATGCCGCGGACAGGCACCAAGCAATCAAGCGTGATAGGCAATGCATAGTTGGAAATAAGCGCGAGGGAGATACACGCCGTTGGGCCTAGCCCGAACGGCTTGGGGATGATGCAGCCCGAGGGGCGCCCCCCAACAAAGCAAACTAATGACTGAGAAATAAAAGGGGATACATGCCGCGGGGACGGACCCGCGCGGCCTGGGAGTGATGCAACCCTGGGAGGGTGCTCCCAGCTGGGAATGAAGCTTGAAAGATGTCACCTGAGGATGTCGTCAGCGTAGTGGCGTTGGTGCAGCAGACTCGGTGGGCTGCGGAAGCTGATCCTCACGAGCCCCCAGGCCCTGGGGCCACGGGAGGCTCCGGAGGCACTGGTGACTCCTCGCAAGCTGTCTTCATCTCCGCCAAGGCCGCGGTACGCCTGTCTTCCTGAGCCTCCATGATGCCCCTCATGAGGCGCTGGTGCGCCGCAGCCATGCTCGGCAGGCCGTAGGGCATGCGAACATAGCTGTGGGGTGGTCCCCCGCAGCGCCCCACTTGCGAGGGCCAGAGACGCTCTGTCGTGGCGATCTGATTGAGCCCTGGTACGTCGACACAAATGCGCAACCCACCATCCTCGCCTGGATGTAGGGCCACAGCTGGTAGGCGGCGGCAACCTCTCATGATCCTTGACTCCTGTAGTTCTTGAATGGCCTTGTTAACGAACTCCTGCTGGTCTAACCTTCCTTGCCTGGCTCCTGCTCGGGGGAAACATGCTGCGAAGCACGCTTCCACATGGTGCCCAAGCGCCTCCCTCGTGACCCTGGCTAGGTCGGTGGCCCTCCAGGTGAGAGCCCCTGAGCCCTGCCTGAGGAGGGCGCCGGGCGCGCTTTCCTATGTGATGGATGGGGGGTCCCCCTAGGCAGACACGGGCCCTGAGGGACCTGCCTCCTAAGGGGCCAAGCCTGACGATGCCTTCTTCTTCTTGGGGGTGGTCTCAGGAAGCCTCCTGCTTCCGCGATCTGGGTCTTCTAGCGACGCGGCCTAATAGGCCCGCTCTAGGGAACACACTGCATCCTTCTCTTCACAGGGCACCGTGATGATGCCGCCACTTCCTGGCATCTTGAGGACGTTGTAGCCATGGTGAGTCACGGCCATGAACTTGGCCAGCACTGGGTACCCGAGGATGGCGTTGTACTGCAGGCGGATGTGGGCGACGTCGAAGTCGATGAGCTTGGTGCGGTAGTTGCTGCGAGCCCTGAAGGTGACAGGGAGGCGGACCTGCCCGATCGGGACTGTGGAACCGTCGGTGATCCCGGAGAAAGGGTTGGTCGGCTGAAGCTGGTCTTAGGTCACTTGGAGGTTGTTGAATGTTTCCACGGACAGGACGTTGAGCCCTGCCCCTCCGTCGATGAGGGTCTTGGTGACCAGCACGTTGCTGATGACTGGGGAGCAAAGCGTCGGGAGGACTCCTGCCGTGGCCGCGCACTTGAGCTGGTCTATTGAGCTGAACGTGATGGGGCACGCCGACCACCTGAGGGGGCGCGTCGCTTCGGGCTTGGGGAGAACTGCATTCACTTCGCGGGCGAACTGCTTGAAGATGCGTTGAGAGGCTGGGGCTTGAGCTCCGCCCAGGATGCAGGCGATTGCGCGCGGCTCTTGGAAGCCCCCAGCCCCCTCGTCTTGATGGTGGTCTCCGTTCCTCCTTGGCTGAGGCGGCAGCGGAGGTAGGCCTGCGTTGCCGTGAGGGCGATCCTCACGAGGCTGATCTCTCCAGTCTCCCTCGCGAGGCAGGTCCCGCCAGCGGTCCTCGCGAGGTTGGTCGTGCCACCCCTGGCGCGGGCTGCTATCTTCCCAGCGTCCTGGGTTTCTTCCTCCTCCTCGGCCGTAGCCCCGGTCAGCACGGTCAGGGCGACGGCCGATCCTTCCCTCTCACACGGCGCGGAGTTCTTGACATTCGTTGGTGTTGTGGGTGTGGAGTTCGTGGTACACACAGTACCGGTTGCCTCTGGAGGATTCGGGCAGATCCTTGCCCCGCTTGGTGTCTGGTTCTGCGGCGAGCACGACAGCCCCTTTGCGCTTCACGTCCTTGGCCTTGGGCTTCTTCTCTTCTGGGTCCATGGCAGGCAGCTCGAGGAGGGAGAGACGTCCCTCCTTAGCCCTGGCGCACTTGTTCGCCAAGTTGAACAGCTCCAGGGAGGTGCAGAGGTCTTCGTGCATCGCCAGCTCCTCCTTCATCTTAACGTCGCGCACGCCGTCGGAGAAGGCCGAGATGATGGCCTCCTCGGACACCTTGGGGATCTTGAGGCACGCGCTGTTGAAGCGCTGGATGTATTTTTGCAGGGTCTCTCCGGGATGTTGCTTGATGCGACGCATGTCGCTCATGGCGGGTGGCCGGTCGCGAGTACCTTGGAAGTTGGCGATGAAGTGGGCGCGCATATGGTCCCAGGAGGAGATCGTGCCTGGAGCCAGATTCAGGAGCCAGGTTCGAGCTCCTTCCTTGAGCGCCATGGGGAACCAGTTCGCCATGACCTTTTCATCCCCGCTGGCAGTCGTGCCGTCGTAGCGAGGAGGCAGGTCAGGCTTGAACTTGCCGGGCCACGCGACGCTATGCAGCTCGGTGGTGTAGGCGCGACAGCCCGCGGTGGCCACGAAAGGCTTCGGTTGGTGGAGAGCTTGGTCTTGAGGGTCCCCACACGCTGCAGCTAGGAGCTGGGCGGGGTCTTGGCGCGCCGGAGCTGGAGCAGGGTCGCGGTGTGCCGGAGCAGGGAGCGCCCTGGCAGCCCCTTGCGGGCGAGGGACTTCTTGGCAGCTCCGTTCTTGTTGCACTGGCGCCTGACGGAGTGGGTTCCGCCCAGGGGCCAAGCGCCTTGGAGCCATGGCATGTTCTTGGTAGGGAGGCGGCTGGTGCGCCTCTGGAGTTTCGTTACCCGCGCGGGGCGGAGTGCGGCGCAGAGGAACGGACGGCGCGGAAGAGCCCCCTGCGGCGTGGACAAGCTCGGCGACGCGGTCGAGCCACTCTTCATAGACGTCGTCGACGGGGCGGTAGCGCAGGAGCTCGCTTGCCGCGAGGAGCGCAGCTCGAGCCTCCAAGGCTGCGTAGAGCGCGCGGGACGAAGAACCGGCTGGTGCGAGTGATGGAGTAGCGGTGCGGCCGTCTTGGCGCACGGACGGATGCTGAGACGACGCTTGCTGCTCGCCCCCCGCCGGGCCGGTGGCGGCGTTGACGGCGGGCGACGGGGAACGATGAGGACGCCCACCGACGGGGGCCGTCTGGGCGACGCGAGAAGCGATGGCGGCCCGGCGCTCGGCGCGGGCCCGACGAGCGTCGGACATGGATGCGACGGTCGGAGGAGAACGGAGTGGCGGAGGACAGATTCTGGCGCACCCCTACCTGGCGTGCCAAATGTCGGATTCACGGGTTCCGGCAGACCCTTAAGGTTCGAACACTAGGGTGCACGCGGAAATCACGCCCTCTACCTCCCCGTCTCACAAAGATCTAAACTACTAAAGGAACTGCACAAGGGACACAAGATTTATACTGGTTCGGGCCACCATTGTGGTGTAATACCCTACTTCAGTGTGTGGTGGATGGATTGCCTCTTGGGGCTGATGATGATGAGCAATACAAGGAAGAACAGCCTCGTGAGGGTCTGTTCTTGGCTGGGGTGATGAACTGCTGGGCGGAGTTCAGTCACCTTCTCTCTCTCTCTCTCACTTACTCTCTCTGCTTGCTAGTCGGATCCACATGCCGAACCGAACCAACTCCGTGAACCCCCCCTTGCTATGTGGGCGGCCGGTCCTATTTATAGGGGCCCTGGTCCTCTTCCCAAATATCGAGCGGGAAGGGAGCCAACAATGGCGGACTAATTTGAAGGGGGGCAGCAAGTACTCTTATCCTGACTAAAGTTGGTCTTCGCCTGCGAAAGACTCTGCGGTGACGCCGTGCTGGGCTCCATGGTGACCTCCGTCTCGTAGTCCGCTTGGTCCTGGTCTCGTTGCATCGAAATGGCAACCTTTGCCTGATGCCTCGGTACTCCGCGGCTGCGCTTGCCCCCTTTGCACCAAAGAGGAAAGAAGGACGCTGCGCGCGCTGGTGCCCGCCTGGCACCCTCGATCGTCATGGCTTGCGTCACGGGCACCTCGTGAGGTACCCCGCCTTGATATCTCCGTCTCCTCGCGAGCCAGCCTGAGGAGGCTGCACCTGAGGATGCGCCGTGTCTTCCGCCTCGCGAGGCTTGGCCCCTCGTGAGGGTCTTGAGTCTTGTGCTGATGAAGATGGGCCATGTTGGGCCCCCATTTGAGCCACGCCGCAGGCCGCAGGCAGGCAAGTCTGGGGACCCCCGTTCCCAGAATGCCGACAATAGTCGACATACATTCAGGCCTCATTTGGTTCATAGGGTAGGTAAATCGTAGCAAAAGTACAGAGAACGTGCAACACAAAATCATAGCAGTGCAGAGACTTACTCCCTCCGTTCCAAAATAGATGACCTAGGCGGGCTAGTTTGGCCTAGTGGGTTTCAGTGATATGACGTGGTACAGTGCCGTCCAGTCTTCGCGTGTGGTAGCAGTATTACGGGTACAGTAAGTTTTCTTGAAGAAGCGGAATTCAACGAAGTCATGATGGTTCCTTCGTCCGAACAACTTACAGTGGGAAAGGTTGGGCCTGCGATACGACCGGGGTAGACTAGGTTAATTTTGTGCATGGCAGGTGGACCAGGATGGTCGACGTCCCACATGTCGGCGAATGAAAGTATTCTTTCTGATATAGAGGACGAGCAACGAGTATTCATTGTTTATTTTTGATGAAAGCTATTGTCTCCACTGTTACGACGGAGGAGTGTGAAACACGGTAGCCCAGTGAACTTGGCATGTGCACCACTCCGTCCTTCCTCATGTAATGCCCAGGTTACAGCTTTTTCTCACTTTCTCTCTATCTATTTCCTCTCAAATGTTTTTTACCTTTCTTTTTTAAGACACAATTGTTTTTATGCCTTTTTTAGAATTATTTTTTATACCTAGGAGCACGTGTAGAGACGGGCTCTTGCAGAGCCCACTCCTTGACTTTGTCAATGCCTCTCTCTCCACCACATAAGGAGTACTACTTGCTATGCATGCATGCGGCGGGCAGCTGGCGTCTTGAGGGGCCAGGGCGGTGAGAGCAGGCTCCGGAAGCGGTCCAGACTCTAGCATGGCCCACCTCACATTATCACCATATATTTCTTGGAGTCCGTGCACGGCGGGCGGGCGATCTCTTCTCCCTCCCCCGTTTCTCTCTTCTCAGCCGACGCCCGCCGAGCGATTAGATTTCGGCTATCGACTGTTTATTCAATTACGGTCCCACATGTCAGTGAAATTGCAAGACAACACGTGTCCCCTCTGGTGAGCGGCGTGCGAGCCGGACTGTCGGGGTTGCGACGCGTACAAGTCGTAAGTGTGCCGCCTTTTCCTTTAGAACTTGCGAAGCGTAACATTTTCACGCGATCGATCGATAGAAATCCAGAACAAAATGACGAGGGCGGTGCTTTCCCGCTCGTTATGCGGGCTAGTTCGAGTGATATGACGTGCTACAGTGCCGTCCACTTGCTCCATTTTTATGTAAGCAAGAGTTTACACTCTTACGCGGGAGGAGTGCGAAACACCGCGGATCTGATTTTGATCGAGGGATAACTGTTCCCTGCCAAATAATGAAGGATTGTTAGCAATTATAGCATAATAGTTAGGGCATCTCCAACGCTGGCCCACAAATTTACACCAGCATCTGTCCGAGGACACTGATGGATGCCATTCGATGCTGCCCGCATACCTTTTGACAACTATATGAACTAACCGGACGAAATTCGTGCAAACAAAGCAAATTTCAAATTAATCGGATGAAATTCATTACATTTCGAAAACTTTTCCTACAAACTTGACGAAATTCATTACATATTTCGCACAAACCATACTAAAACCTATTGTAAAGCTAATCTAAATGATCGCCGGCACCCGACCACCATGTCCGGCTATGAACCCGAGAAAGCCGGCCATTGCCTTGGCCTCCTCCTCATCCGCCTCGATAACCTCCTCCTCCGGAGCACAAGGTTCTGATGATTTCCGCCTCCACGTCGCCGTCAAGCGGCTAATCGGCCGCCGATGTTTACCCCACCAAGCTTGGCATCGACTGAGTGGAGTAGCGGTGGCCTTTCCGGGACCAGAGCGGCGGCGACCTACCATGTACTACTCTTGCTGCCGGCTGCGCCCGTGCACGCTCGTCGACTTTGTGGTCGTGGCGGCAGAGGGCGGCCGGGGGGGGGGGGTCAGCGATCTCCTTCGTTTGCTCCTGCGACAGTACGTCAAAGAGACCTTTGGAGCACGCCCGGAGCAGAGCCGCCGATGTCCCTCATATGCTCTTGCGACAGTATGTCCAAGAGAGCTTCGGAGCGCCAGGAGGCCATGGTTGAAGTGGTGCCGACAAAAGGAAGGGACCGGAGGAGAATACGTGTGGGTCTTTGGCTATGGCTGGGAGCTGGGGCTCAAGTTAATATAGCGGGCGAATGGCAATGAGCCGCGGCAGACGGATGGACAACTGGCGCCGGAGTAGGTTCGTCGGGCGTGAATACGAATGCTGCTTCAGTGACTTAACTGCAGATGCATTTGGGTTACTGACATGTGTGCCCAATGGGCATCT
This sequence comes from Triticum monococcum, assembly GCA_034509565.1. Taxonomy (NCBI): domain Eukaryota; kingdom Viridiplantae; phylum Streptophyta; class Magnoliopsida; order Poales; family Poaceae; genus Triticum; species Triticum monococcum. The sequence continues at coordinate 236,385,395 of CM067843.1, read as the reverse complement.
GGCCCGCATGTCAGTGACACACCAATTGCACCTGCAGTTAAGTCCGGTGAATGCGGCATTGAAATTCTGGAGAGACGGTGACCGTTTCAGGCGGGAAGCGCGCGCCAGCGATGGAAGGGGTTTCGGTGTGCAGTGGCACTAAGATCGGTCGCTCACGATAGTACATACTCCGTACCATACTACCATAGTACCCTCTCTAGCTTAGGCTATTTTATAGATTATCGTTGTGATGGACGATATACATGAGCAAGGTGGTCCGAGTATGACCGTTGGTGTTGAGCCAGGTGAATACATGCTCGGCGTTCGCGTAGGCCTCCATCAAACGTCTAAACAGTAATGTCAGGCACCGCCGGGGAGCGCAGGTGATGGGCTCGCCGTTGGCGTTGCGTCATGAGCAGGACTTTGATTTAGAGGGCGACGTGCATGCATTAGCATGCTTTGACAGCATGAGCGTGAGTGTCTGACGCGAAGTATTTCATTTTCATTTGGCTGACGAGGGTGCGTTGCAGCGACGAGTCCGTGGTTTGATTCCCCACATACGCATAATTTTGGTTTTTACAGTATTTCTTTCTCCATTGACAGGTAGGCCCGCATAGATAGATAAAGAACACGAGCTGATGAGGCACATGCAGACTGCTTGACTGGTCAACCAGACAAATACGGAGCTATACACTGAGCTAGTGACCGTATAATCACCATATCTCGTATACAATGATCAAAGTGAGCTATCAAGACAAGTTCGATGACCGCCAATGCATTTTACTCGGTAATAAATGACCAAGATTGAAGGGGAATCCAAATTTGCTTCGTCTTCTGTCCTTGAGCTCTTGACAAACCAATGCACTATACGGTTGTCTGGCCACTCCACCCCAGAGCTCTCACCAAGCGCTGTTCATGCCACCGTGCCACACACTAACCGGTAAGGCAGCGATGGCATCCCGCCGCGCCGAGTTCCTCGCCGCCCACGACCGCACACAAAATGGTAGGGAAGCGATGGCATCCCGCCGTGCTGAGTTCATCGCCGCTCGCGACCTCACAACTATGTGGGAGGAATTTGAAGATGCCAAGGCCGAATCGGCGGTAGAGCAAGAGGCGGCCAAAGCCGCGCAGAGGGAGTGGAAAAGTCAAAAAGCACTCAAGAAAAGAGAGGCCCGCCACCGCAAGAAAGAAAAGGACGCACGCGCTGCTGCCGAGAGGTCGGCGGAGATCCAAGCACGGTGGGGTGTCGCCGACAAAGTCGGGAAGGAGAAAGACGGCGTCTGGCCAACATGTGAGAAGTAGTAGTAGTACTAGTAGTTAGTATGTGTGTCTGTGTCTGAGTACGAGCATGTACCAATACTACTAGTTACTACTGTAGTTTTTAGAGAAAATTACCAGTACATTAGCCTAGACTAAATGGAAAAATTCCTATCCTAAGCATCAAATGGCATCTCTTTCTCTATAGGAATTGAGATGCATGTCATCTCACTTCCTATGATTTTCATATTCCTATCCTATGAACGACAGCAGGCCTCTGTTGGAGTAACTACTGTAGCTAGCAGTACTGCTGGTACAATAGTTTTCTTCAAGAAGCGGAATTCAATGAAGTCATGATGGTTCCTTCGTCCGAGCAACTTCAAAGTGGGGAGTGGGCCTGTGATTTGACGGCTCATTAGTCATTGTTACTGCGGCGCGACGACCTAGGTGACTCTCCCTTGGAGTTCTGCGTGCATGGCAAGTGGACCAGGATGGTCGACGTCCCACATGTTGGCGAACGGAAGTATTCTTTCCGATATTGAGGAGCAAGGAAACCACGTGGTATAGTATCACTGCTGATTGGTTCGCAAAAAAAATAGTATCACTGCCGATTTATAATTATTTTTTATTTCTGATGAATGCTAGCATTTCAACTCTTACGACGAAGGGTGCCAAACACGGTACATGAACAACGTGGTAGAGCCCAGCGCAAAAAACAGCGTGGTAGAGCGCCTCCACTTCTTCCACTTCTGGGTCGGAGACCACACATAGTAGTACTTAGTGGTATGAACGATACAAAGTGCGACTTGGAGAGAAAGACACGTCTAGTTGGAAGGTCTCGGGGCATACACGTAAACAAATGTAAAAGTTAATATGTGCCTCCAACTAATATAGTAGTAGTAGATTACTTAGGCACGTGCTCCATAACATCACCATGCATTGCACGTACAACATTTAGTGGTAGTACGTAGTAAGAGACAAATGCCGCCCAAGAGTTCCCTTCTCAACCTACTTTTGGGTGTTTGGTAGAGTGTATGGAGGGTGCATGAGTCCACACTAGTTTAGCACAAATACACTAGAAGCATGCATGAAGAGATCATGCATGAAGAGGGGTGTTGAGTTGAGCATGCATGAAGAGGGAACAACTATGCTGAGACGAGAACGCAACCAAACACACCCTATATGCCACGCATGTTCATACCATTTGTGCCTTTCTACTTCACTTACTGCGCTACATTACTCAGGTTCGTACATCCACTCCTGGGTACATGTCCGTCTCGTAGTTCCAGTCCCACGTGTTCTTCATATAGATGGAACGATCCTTGCATAACACGTGCACCTTGATGCTAGATGTCTCGCGTGTTGGCAAAAGGATGAACAAAGCTCACGTAAAAAAATAGAGTGGAAGAACATAGATTTCGGACGACCGAGAAGGAGCAAGGAACCTCGTGGTGGAGCGTCTACACTCATAATATTTAATATTATTCAGTGATATAAAATTAACCAATCATCTCCACAGTGGACTGGAAGAGTACGAAACACGGCAGCCTAGTGTAGTTACATCATACTAGTACATGGCTAACCCACGCTATCACCATATTTCTTGGCTTCCGTGCGACACCTATCTCTAGTAATCCAGTAGCCTGTATCGCTTCTCCCTCCTCGTCTCTATCAAAGTGCGGCGGGCTGGTGTTTCTGTTGTCTATTGAGGTCGGTTAACTATCACATGTTAGCGACATGCCAAGAGCATTCTAAAAAAATTCCTTTCACGTTCCGTTTTCAAAAAGAAAAAAATCCTTTCATGTACAAATTTTCCTGTATGCTTTGAGCAACTTGCATGTCCTATACTGCTCCTGTTTGATACTCTTGTTGGGGAACGTAGTAATTTCAAAATTTTTCCTACGCACACGCAAGATCATGGTGATGCATAGCAACGAGAGGGGAGAGTGTTGTCTATGTACCAACACAGACCGACTGCGGAAGCGATCACACAACGTAGAGGAAGTAGTCGTACGTCTTCCCGATCCGACCGATCCAAGCACCGTTACTCCGGCACCTCCGAGTTCTTAGCACACGTTGAGCTCGATGACGATCCTCGGGCTCCGATCCAGCAAAGCGTCGAGGAAGAGTTCCGTCAGCACGACGGCGTGGTGACGATCTTGATGTATTACCGACGCAGGGCTTCGCCTAAGCACTGCAACAATATGATCGAGGTGGAATTTGGTGGCAGGGGGCACCGCACACGGCTAAGGAACGATCACCAAGGATCAACTTGTGTGTCTATGGGGTGCCCCCTGCCCCCGTATATAAAGGAGCAAGGGAGGAGGGGCGGCCGGCCTAGGAGTTGGCGCACCAAGGGGAGTCCTACTCCCACCGGGAGTAGGACTCCTTCTTTCCTAGTCCAACTAGGAGAAGGGGGGAAAGGAGGGAAGTGGAGAAGGAAGGGAGAGGTGGGCCGCGCCCCAAATCCTTTGTCCAATTCGGACCGGACTTGGGAGGGGCGCGCGCCACCTCCTGGCTCCTTCCCACTAAAGCCCATTAAGGCCCAATACTCTTCCCTGTATTCCCGTAACTCCCTGGTACCTCCGAAAATACTCGAATCACTCGGAACCTTTCTGATGTCCGAATATAGTCGTCCAATATATCGATCTTTACGTCTCGACCATTTCGAGACTCCTCGTCATGTCCCCGATATCATCCGGGACTCCGAACTCCTTCGGTACATCAAAACTCATAAACTCATAATATAACTGTCATCGAAACCTTAAGCGTGCGGACCCTATGGTTCGAGAACAATGTAGACATGACCGAGACACGTCTCCGGTCAATAACCAATAGCGGGACCTGGATGCCCATATTGGCTCCTACATATTCTACGAAGATCTTTATCGGTCAGACCGCATAACAACATACGTTGTTCCCTTTGTCATCGGTATGTTACTTGCCCGAGATTCGATCGTCGGTATCCAATACCTAGTTCAATCTCGTTACCGGCAAGTCTCTTTACTCGTTCCGTAATACATCATTTCACAACTAACATATTAGTTGCAGTGCTTGCAAGGCTTATGTGATGTGCATTACCGAGAGGGCCCAGAGATACCTCTCCGACATTCGGAGTGACAAATCCTAATCTCGAAATACGCCAACCCAACATCTACCTTTGGAGACACCTGTAGTACTCCTTTATAATCACCCAGTTACGTTGTGACGTTTGGTAGAACCCAAAGTGTTCCTCCGGTAAACGGGAGTTGCATAATCTCATAGTCATAGGAACATGTATAAGTCATGAAGAATAGCAATAGCAACATACTAAACGATCGGGTGCTAAGCTAATGGAATGGGTCATGTCAATCAGATCATTCAACTAATGATGTGACCTCGTTAATCAAATAACAACTCTTTTGTCCATGGTTAGGAAACATAACCATCTTTGATTAACGAGCTAGTCAAGTAGAGGCATACTAGTGACACTCTGTTTGTCTATGTATTCACACATGTATTATGTTTCCGGTTAATACAATTCTAGCATGAATAATAAACATTTATCATGATATAAGGAAATAAATAATAACTTTATTATTGCCTCTAGGGCATATTTCCTTCAGTCTCCCACTTGCACTAGAGTCAATAATCTAGTTCACATCGCCATGTGATTTAACAGCAATAGTTCACATCACCATGTGATTAACACCCATAGTTCACATCGTCATGTGACCAACACTCAAAAGGTTTACTAGAGTCAGTAATCTAGTTCACATATCTATGTGATTAACACCCAAAGAGTACTAAGGTGTGATCATGTTTTGCTTGTGAGATAATTTTAGTCAACGGGTCTGTCACATTCAGATCCGTAAGTATTTTGCAAGTTTTATGTCTACAATGCTCTACACGGAGCTACTCTAGCTAATTGCTCCCACTTTCAATATGTATCCAGATTGAGACTTTAGATTCATCTGGATCAGTGTCAAAAACTTGCATCAACGTAACCCTTTACGACGAACCTTTTTTTTGTCACGTCCATAATCGAGAAACATATCCTTATTTCACTAAGGATAATTCTGACCGCTGTCCAGTGATCTACTCCTAGATCACTATTGTACTCCCTTGCCTAATCAATGCAGGGTATACAATAGATCTGGTATACAGCATGACATACTTTATAGAACCTATGGCCAAGGCATAGGGAATGACTTTCATTCTCTTTCTATCTTCTGCCGTGGTCGGGCTTTGAGTCTTACTCAACTTCACACCTTGTAATACAGGCAAGAACTCTTTCTTTGACTGCTCCATTTTGAACTACTTAAAAATCTTGTCAAGGTATGTACTCATTGAAAAAACTTATCAAGCGTCTTGATCTATCTCTATAGATCTTGAAGCTCAATATGTAAGCAGCTTCACCGAAGTCTTTCTTTGAAAAACTCCTTTCAAACACTCCTTTATGCTTTACAGAATAATTCTACATTATTTCCGATCAACAATATGTCATTCACATATACTTATCAGAAATGCTGTAGTGCTCCCACTCACTTTCTTGTAAATACAGGCTTCACCGCAAGTCTGTATAAAACTATATGCTTTGATCAACTCATCAAAGCGTATATTCCAACTCCGAGATGCTTGCACCAGTCCATAAATGGATCGCTGGAGCTTGCACACTTTGTTAGCTCCCTTTGGATCGACAAAACCTTCTGGTTGCATCATATACAACTCTTCTTTAATAAATCTATTAAGGAATGCAGTTTTGTTTATCCATTTGCCAGATTTCATAAAATGCGGCAATTACTAACATGATTCGGACAGACTTAAGCATAGATACGAGTGAGAGAATCTCATCGTAGTCAACACCTTGAACTTGTCGAAAACCTTTTGCGACAATTCTAGCTTTGTAGATAATAACATTACTATCAGCGTCCGTCTTCCTCTTGAAGATCCATTTATTCTCAATTGCTTGCCGATCATCGGGCAAGTCAACCAAAGTCCAAACTTTGTTCTCATACATGGATCATATCTCAGATTTCATGGCCTCAAACCATTTCGCGGAATCTGGGCTCATCATCGCTTCCTCATAGTTCGTAGGTTCGTCATGGTCAAGTAACATGACCTCCAGAACAGGATTACCGTACCACTCTGGTGCGGATCTCACTCTGGTTTACCTACGAGATTCGGTAGTAACTTGATCCGAAGTTTCATGATCATTATCATTAGCTTCCTCACTAATTGGTGTAGGAGTCACAAGAACAGATTTCTGTGATGAACTACTTTCCAATAAAGGAGAAGGTACAATTACCTTATCAAGTTCTACTTTCCTCCCACTCACTTCTTTCGAGAGAAACTCCTTCTCTAGAAAGTATCCATTATAAGCAATGAATGTCTTGCCTTAGGATCTGTGATAGAAGGTGTACCCAGCAGTCTCCTTTTGGGTATCCTATGAAGACATATTTCTCCGATTTGGTTTTGAGCTTATCAGGATGAAACTTTTTCACATAAGCATCACAACCCCAAACTTTAAGAAACGACTACTTTGGTTTCTTGCTAAACCACAGTTCAGATTGTGTCGTCTCAACGGACTTAGATGGTGCCCCTTTTTAACGTGAATGCAGCTGTCTCTAATGCATAACCCCAAAACGATAGTGGTAGACCGGTAAGAGACATCATAGATCGCACTATATCTAATAAAGTACGGTTATGACGTTCGGACACACCATTACACTATGGTGTTCCTTGTGGCGTGAGTAGTGAAACTATTTCACATTGTTTTTAACTGAAGGCCAAACTCGTAACTCAAATACTCTTCTCTACGATCAGATCATAGAAAATTTATTTTCTTGTTACGATGATTTTTCACTTCACTCTGAAATTCTTTGAACTTTTCAAATGTTTCAGACTTATGTTTCATCAAGTAGATATACTCATATCTTCTCAAATCATCTATGAAGATCAGAAAATAATGATACCTGTCGCGAGCCTCAATATTCATCGGACCACATACATCAGTATGTATGATTTCCAACAAATCTTTTATCGCTCCATTGTTCCGGAGAACGGCGTTTTAGTCATCTTGCCCAAAAGGCATGGTTCGCAAGCATCAAGTGATTCATAGTCAAGTGATTCCGAAAGCCCATCAGCATGGAGTTTCTTCATGCGCTTTATACCAATATGACCTAAACAGCAGTGCCACAAATAAGTTGCACTATCATTATTAACTTTGCATCTTTTGGTTTCAATATTATGAATATGTGTGTTATTAAGATCGAGATCCAATGAACTATTTTCATTGGGTGTGTAACCATGTAAGGTTTTATTCATGTAAACAGAACAACAATTTATTCTTTTACTTAAATGAATAACCGTATTACAATAAACATGATCAAATCATATTCATGCTCAACACAAACACCAAATAACACTTATTTAGTTTGAACACTAATCCCGAAAGTATAGGGGAGTGTGCGATGATGATCATATCAATCTTGGAACTACTTCCAACACACATCGTCACTTCACCCTTAACTAGTCTCTGTTTATTCTGCAACTCCCGTTTCGAGTTACTAATCTTAGCAACTGAACTAGTATCAAATACTGAGGGTTTGCTATAAACACTAGTAAAGTACACATCAATAACATGTATATCAAATATACTTATGTTCACTTTGCCATCCTTCTTATCCGCCAATCACTTGGGGTAGTTCCGCTTCCAGTGACTAGTCCCTTTGCAGTAGAAGCACTTAGTCTCAGGCTTAGGATCAGACTTGGGCTTCTTCACTTGAGCAGCAACTTGCTTGCCGTTCTTCTTGAAGTTCCCCTTCTTTCCTTTTCCCTTTTTCTTGAAACTAGTGGTCTTGTCAACCATCAACACTTGATGTTTTTCTTTGATTTCTACCTTCGTTGATTTCAGCATCACGAAGAGCTTGGGAGTTGTCTCCGTTATCCCTTGCATATTATAGTTCATCACGAAGTTCTACTAACTTAGTGATGGTGACTAGAGAATTCTGTCAATCACTATCTTATCTGGAAGATTAACTCCCACTTGATTCAAGCGATTGTAGTACCCAGGCAATCTGAGCACATGCTCACTAGTTAAGCGATTCTCCTCCATCTTTTAGCTATAGAACTTGTTGGAGACTTCATATCTCTCAACTCTGGTATTTGCTTGAAATATTAACTTCAACTCCTGGAACATCTCATATGGTCCATGATGTTCAAAACGTCTTTGAAGTCCCGATTCTAAGCTGTTAAGTATGGTGCACTAAACTATCAAGTAGTCATCATATTGAGCTAGCCAAATGTTCATAACGTCTGCATCTGCTCCTGCAATAGGTCTGTCACCTAGCGGTGCATCAAGGACATAATTCTTCTGTGCAGCAATGAGGATAAACCTCTGATCACGGATCCAATCTGCATCTTTGCTACTAACATCTTTCAACACAATTTTCTCTAGGAACATATCAAAATAAACATAGGGAAGCAACAACGCGAGCTATTGATCTACAACATAATTTGCAAAATACTACCAGGACTAAGTTCATGATAAATTTGAGTTCAATTTAATCATATTACTTAAGAACTCCCACTTAGATAGACATCCTTCTAATCCTCTAAGTGATCACGTGATCCAAATCAACTAAACCATGTCCGATCATCACGTGAGATGGAGTAGTTTCATTAGTGAACATCACTATGTTGATCATATCTACTATATGATTCACGCTCGACCTTTCGGTCTCCGTGTTCCGAGGCCATATCTGTATATGCTTGGCTCGTCAAGTATAACCTGAGTATTCCGCGTGTGCAACTGTTTTGCACCCGTTGTATTTGAACGTAGAGCCTATCACACCCGATCATCACGTGGTGTCTCAGCACGAAGAACTTTTGCAACGGTGCATACTCAGGGAGAACACTTCTTGATAATTTAGTGAGAGATCATCTTATAATGCTACCGTCAATCAAAGCAAGATAAGATGCATAAAAGATAAACATCACATGCAATCAATATAAGTGATATGATATGGCCATCATCATCTTGTGCTTGTGATCTCCATCTCCGAAGCACCATCATGATCACCATCGTCACCGGCGCGACACCTTGATCTCCATCGTAGCATCGTTGTCGTCTCGCCAATCTTATGCTTCCACGACTATCACTACCGCTTAGCAATAAAATAAAGCATTACATCGCGATTGCATTGCATACAATAAAGCGACAACCATATGGCTCCTGCCAGTTGCCGATAACTTGGTTACAAAACATGATCATCTCATACAATAAAAATCAGCATCATGCCTTGACCATATCACATCACAACATGCCTTGCAAAAACAAGTTAGACGTCCTCTACTTTGTTGTTGCAAGTTTTACGTGGCTGCTACGGGCTTAAGTAAGAACTCATCTCACCTACGCATCAAAACCACAACGATAGTTTGTCAAATAGACTCTGTTTTAACCTTCTCAAGGACCGGGCGTAGCCATACTCGGTTCAACTAAAGTTGGAGAGACAGTCGCCCGCAAGCCATCTATGTGCAAAGCACGTCGAGGGAACCGGACTCGCGTAAGCGTACGCGTAAGGTTGGTCCAGGTCGTCTCGTCCAACAATACTGCCGAACCAAAGTATGACATGCTGGTAGGCAGTATGACTTGTATCGCCCACAACTCACTTGTGTTCTACTCGTGCAAATAACATCAAACCATAAAACCTAGGCTCTGATACCACTGTTGGGGAACGTAGTAATTTCAAAAAATTTCCTACGCACACGTAAGATCATGGTGATGCATAGCAACGAGAGGGGAGAGTGTTGTCTACGTACCAACGCAGACCGACTGCGGAAGCGATCACACAACATAGAGGAAGTAGTCGTACGTCTTCCCGATCCGACCGATCCAAGCACCGTTACTCCGGCACCTCCGAGTTCTTAGCACACGTTGAGCTCGATGACGATCCTCGGGCTCTGATCCAGCAAAGCATCGAGGAAGAGTTCCGTCAGCACGACGGCATGGTGACGATCTTGATGTATTACCGACGCAGGGCTTCGCCTAAGCTCTGCAACAATATGATCGAGGTGGAATTTGGTGGCAGGGGGCACCGCACACGGCTAAGGAACGATCACCAAGGATCAACTTGTGTGTCTATGGGGTGCCCCCTGCCCCCGTATATAAAGGAGCAAGGGAGGAGGGGCGGCCGGCCTAGGAGTTGGCGCGCCAAGGGGAGTCCTACTCCCACCGGGAGTAGGGCTCCTTCTTTCCTAGTCCAACTAGGAGAAGGGGGGAAAGGAGGGAAGTGGAGAAGGAAGGGAGAGGTGGGCCGCACCCCAAATCCTTTGTCCAATTCGGACCGGACTTGGGAGGGGCGCGCGCCACCTCCTGGCTCCTTCCCACTAAAGCCCATTAAGGCCCAATACTCTTCCCCGTATTCCCGTAACTCCCCGGTACCTCCGAAAATACCCGAATCACTCGGAACCTTTCCGATGTCCGAATATAGTCGTCCAATATATCGATCTTTACGTCTCGACCATTTCGAGACTCCTCGTCATGTCCCTGATCTCATCCGGGACTCCGAACTCCTTAGTACATCAAAACTCATAAACTCATAATATAACTGTCATCGAAACCTTAAGCGTGCGGACCCTATGGTTCGAGAACAATGTAGACATGACCGAGACACGTCTTCGGTCAATAACCAATAGCGGGACCTGGATGCCCATATTGGCTCCTACATATTCTACGAAGATCTTTATCGGTCAGACCGCATAACAACATACGTTGTTCCCTTTGTCATCGGTATGTTACTTGCCCGAGATTCGATCGTCGGTATCCAATACCTAGTTCAATCTCGTTACCGGCAAGTCTCTTTACTCGTTCCGTAATACATCATTTCACAACTAACATATTAGTTGCAGTGCTTGCAAGGCTTATGTGATGTGCATTACCGAGAGGGCCCAGAGATACCTCTCCGACATTCGGAGTGACAAATCCTAATCTCGAAATACGCCAACCCAACATCTACCTTTGGAGACACCTGTAGTACTCCTTTATAATCACCCAGTTACGTTGTGAGGTTTGGTAGCACCCAAAGTGTTCCTCCGGTAAACGGGAGTTGCATAATCTCATAGTCATAGGAACATGTATAAGTCATGAAGAATAGCAATAGCAACATACTAAACGATCGGGTGCTAAGCTAATGGAATGGGTCATGTCAATCAGATCATTCAACTAATGATGTGACCTTGTTAATCAAATAACAACTCTTTTGTCCATGGTTAGGAAACATAACCATCTTTGATTAACGAGCTAGTCAAGTAGAGGCATACTAGTGACACTCTGTTTGTCTATGTATTCACACATGTATTACGTTTCCGGTTAATACAATTCTAGCATGAATAATAAACATTTATCATGATATAAGGAAATAAATAATAACTTTATTATTGCCTCTAGGGCATATTTCCTTCAACTCTAACTTAGCTAGAGGTTAGACTAACTCATGACTAACCCTGAACTAACTATAGCCAAAGAGGTGTTTGGGTGACAGGGTTAGATTGACAATAAATGCACTTCATGGAGAGAGAAAAGTGATTTTTCAGTGGTCCCAATGGGAACTATCTCCAGTTAGCACCTCTTGGGTGGGATAGTTTTTTTTGGTGGGTTTGGTGCAAATTGCTCCAATTTAAACCCTCATGCTTGGATACTTTAGGGCTATTTGAGCCCCAACTAGCTCAAACTAACTCTAAACCATGGATCCAAACAGGGCCTATGGCCAGTCTCGACGCAGAGCAGTCGCGTGCACCGGGAAGCGGCGCTCTCTTGGCCGTCGCGTCACTTCAAAGCCGGCGCCAGTGAGAGGTCGCCTCCGCTCTGGCCGGGCATTAATGCGGCGCTGACGCTTCAGGGCGACGCTGACCGTTTCACGCGGGAAGCGCGCGCTGGCAAGGGAGTATAGGTTTTGAACCATTTCAGGTGTAGTACTGGTAGTTTGCAAAACTACTCAATTATTGCACTCAGTTTCCTAAGAAATTGTGGTAAAAAAACGTTACTCCACAGCCCGCTTCCCTTCTCCTTCCTCTTCCACCGCCCGAGCACGTCCGCGGGAAGCGACCGGTCAACCCTTATATAGGAGTGCTAGCACAAAAAGATGCATGCATGACCACTAAAATTTCCATATTAAAGCGCCGCTCCGGCGGGAGTATGGCGTATGTTGTTACCTTCGGCCGGCCCATGTCTACCGGGCGACGGCGACCAGAGAAGAGGCGGAGGGAGGGGAATGAATGCAGCTACTGTTTGGGTTCGCCTTCCAGCTTAAATAAATGCGCAGCATCACGTGTACCCGCGGGTGCACAAATTGTAACATACGTGTCTACTGAAGTGGGTGTCACGTATCTGGTGTGTGTGTGAGAGAGATTCTGAGAGACAGAGTGCGTGTGTGCGACTCTACTCTTCGGACATGTACTCAACCTTTTGCATCGGGATATAAGTATAATGGTATTTACTTTAGCTAGTGATTTATGTGGCCATGTTAACGTGGTTGTGTCAAAAAATGTCACTTCCTGCTCGTGATTTGCGTTATATAATTACAAGCAATATTCTCGTGCATTGCACGGAACATCAATATGCATTTTTTTACAAAACACCTAATGTGATTGACCCATGCAGGAGTAATCCCATGTGTTAAAACTAATGATATCTCGAGAATTTTATCGGAAAACTGGTATCTCAAGAATGTCATCGAAAAAATGAAAGATGAGAGATAAGGCGAGGAGGAGTGGAGCATGGTGGTGACTGGTGGTCGGAATGGGCGGAGGCATGGGGATGGACGGCACCGGCAGGCGGCAGCGGCCACCATGCATGCTAGATTGTTCTAGAGACTTATTCCTTTTTTAATTGCTGAGCAATGAGGTTGCGGGAGATAATGATGTGGAGAGAGGTGCGGGTATCTTTTGTAAAATTATCATAGTTTGTTTTCTATCCTCAGATATAGATCATACGGTCTGTATTACAAGATGGCAGGCACACCATCATCGCCAACTCGTTTTTTATAAGGGTACATATGATAAGTTTGCTGACTACTAAAGTAAAGTGGAATTTGTCCAAGTTATGCAAGTAAATAAAGGTGATTGTTTATCATACGGGTAAGGTTGGATGAAGGGTGGTAGGAACAAATGCTCCGCCTAGAGCATGTGTGTGTGAGATGGAGTCTTAGTGTGTGTGTGGGGTGTGTGTGTGTGAGAGAGAGAAAGAGGAGAGAGAGAGATTGAGTCCTAGTTTGTGTGTGTGTGTGTGAGAGAGAGATGGAGTCTTAGTGTGTGTGTGTGTGGGGGGGAGGGTGCGTGCGTATGTGTGTGTGTGTGTGTGTGTGTGTGTGTTTGTGTGTGTGTGTGAGAGAGAGAGATATGGAGTCTTAGTGTGTGTGGTGGGGGGGGGGGGTGCATGCGTGCGTGTGTGTGTGTGCGCGCGCGTGTGTGTGTGTGTCGCGGGGTCCTCTGTGGCGGATGTAATTTAAGTGTGCATGGCTTCATCATAGAGAGGTGATGTGTATGGCAGAGGCCACCAACGATGGGGTGCAAGAGAGAAAATGCCCGTAGAGAGGGAAGAGAAGGTGTGTGCGTGTGAGAGGAGTCGACATCGAGAGAACGTGTTTGTTCGAGAGACACCAAGGAAGACTACTATATATCGATGGTGCATGTAGGCGGGAATTAAACAAAGGGATGGTCTTATTGGTTTCGGGGATATAGGGGAAGAGTGAGAGGCGGGGGGGGGGGGTAGCTAGAAGGAGATTGTTAAGTGTGAGTGTGTGTTTTACCCATCCAGGCGGAAGTTATGCGCACAAAAGAGGAGAACGATTCGGTGTGGTGTTAGGATTGAGGGTAATTAACTACGTATGGAGACATAGAGACCTTGAACATGCATGTGTGAGAGGTATACATGTATACATGGGATGTGTGTGTGTGCGCGCGCGCGCATGATCGAGATAAAAGAAAGAAGACATAAGTCATAAGATCAACGACATGGGAGAGACAGATCGGTATGACAATATGCATGCATGTGAGAATGCAGGGAAGAAGGCCCGACAATTGATCATGTGTTTTTGTCTTTAAGAGATAGTGGCGTGGGCTGGAGCATGCATCTATGGCGAGCAGAGGGAGTGAGGCGCAGTGATTGTGCAAAAGAGACCAACCTATAAATGCATATGTATGGAGAGACATATATAGTGTGGGTGATAGGAAGCAAGACTCCGTGCGAGAAAGAAATGTTGACGGAGAAACTACAGATAGATATAGAGATGGAGATGCTAGCTAGAGGGACATCCGCTAGTTTGGGTGTTGGAGATGACCGTCGGGTGGTTCAAAGGGTGAAGTTATATATGTGTGTGAGAGGGCACTTGACTGCATGTAGAGAGAAACATATGTAGTGTGCGTGATAGGAATCAAGAGTGAGGGCGAGAAAGAAGGTTGATGGAGAAACAGATAAATAGAAAGATAAAGATGCTAGCTAGTGTGTGTTAGAGATAGGATTCGAGTGGATCAGAAGGCTGGGTTATGTGTGTGGGTGTGAGAGAGATAGAGAGAGGGTGCATGTGAGTCACATACAAACAGATATCAGAGAGAAATGAGATCCAGAGAGACGGAGTTTTGTGTCTGCGAGAGAGAAAGATATTTCACAACGAGAGTGATAGCTAGAGAGACATACGAGGGAACGCAAGATATCTCTAGGGAGAGAGGGTGTGTGTGAGCGACATACAAGAGAACAATGGAGAAATATGAGACCCTGGGAGACAGAGTTTGTGTTTGTGTGTGAGAAAGAGATATTGAAGAGGAAGAGTCATAGGTTCTCATATCTAAGGAGCGAAAGACATCTCCGTATGAGGGGTGTGCGAGTGGCACACATGGAAATAGTAGAGAGAAATAAGACCCCGGGAGACAAAGTTTTGTGTTTGTGTGAGAGAAAGAGATTCCACATGGAGAATCATAGTTAGAGACACATAGCAGGGAGCGAGATATACTTAGAGAGAGATAGAGTGATGAAGGTCGAGGGAGAGAGTACCGTCAGTGTGTTACGAAGATAAAATATCATTGTCGACATACATGTAGCACGAGAGATACCTGAGAGACGATGAACGCGTATAGGTCTAGAGAGATAGTCCTATATAAGCATGAGTGATAGCTATATAAGACGAATATCTGGATTAAAGGGGATTCAAATATTTAAACTGGAGATCACGACATCGATAATATCATAACGCAAATTGGTGTATCAAACATGCATATTCATTTGAATTTGGGCACATGTGTAATGTTATATAGTTTATCAATATTGGTGATCCATATATTCTTCAATTACAAACAATGCATGGTTTATATGCAATTAATGTCTAAACAGGATTGCACTATATATTGTGTGTGTGAAAGACATTATACATGTTTGAGAAGTAAAAAAACCCGCATGAAACACACATTAATTGGAGACAGTTAGCGAGGAATGCATACATTGCATTTCAACATAAAGTGGTTTCAAATATTTGAAAATCCAAATTGATGGATACAACCTTATGAATCTGAGATCATGCCATTTGTAAACCATATTTATGTATAAATGGTGTTGTGCTTTTGAAAGTATATATAAAAAATGATGTATATAGAATGTAATTCCAATTGAAAATGGACCCCCTGAAAAAAATAGAATACAAACGGGATTAGAATTGAGTTGGCACGGCAAACGTGCACTCTGCAAAATTTAAACGAAGCGGGGAAAGTCGTAGTAACCGCCCGAAACCAAAATCTGCGAGATGGAAATCACTACTGCCTATCCCTGCCACGCAAAGCCTATCTGCTGGATTTCTATAGGTTTCGATAGGGGTAGGTTTGTAATTTCACCCAAACGTGACGTAACCGCCTCTCACACAGATTCATACACGGTGGGTGCCAAAACACAGTGTGTCCTCGGCTGAAATCGACTCCCTCCCCAATTCATATTCATACACGGTGGGCGCCAAAAACAAACTCTCGTCGGTAAATATTAGGTGTATGCGAGATTACCGTCCTATCCCCAACCGACTAATGTTGCTGTGATGTAGTAGAAATTTGAAATGGGGGCTAAGTTTGTAAATTTCCTCGCATTTGAGACAAGCGCGCCCTGAATACATGGTCCCCCCTTCCTCTCTACCTCCCTTTTCCCCATTCGTACTCCATGGGCGCCAAAACACCCTCTCCACCCCACCCTCCTCCGCCCGCCGCCGTCCGCCACCCCATCCATCGCCGTCCTCCACCATGCCGGAGCTGATACCCCGACGCCGTCGTCCATTACAAGAGATCGACCTCTCTCATCCATGGCTTCGGACCAAGATCCTTGCATCCCGTCCTCTCGCTTCATCCCTGCCATCGTCCACCTTGCCGGCGCCGCTCCTACGACCGTCTCATCCACCGTGCCCTGCCGCCACCGTCTACCCTCCTAGATCTGCTTCCACGCCGCCGATAGCCATCGCTACCGCAGCACCATCAAATTCTCAGCAGATGCGTACATGGCGCCACACCAGAGGCGGTACTCTTTCGTATCTGCTCATCTTATTTATCGCAGCAAGAAAATAGATCGCCACTGCTTTACTCTGATTTCTTGTCTTGGTTGCGAAGTTTCCTTTGTCCGGTTTGCACCATTAGATCCGCCATGGCATGCTCAACACTATACTCCCAATGCTTATGGTTTTCCCCTTTTATATTCCCCAGTAGTTAAATCATAGTAGACTAAATTTCAAAATTGGGTCGGTCGATTTTTCAGAGCTCGCCGGAGTTCGCCGGTGCGATCGAAGGGGCTCGAGTGGTTGTGGGGCCTCGCTGAACGAAGAAAACTCGATGCGGGTGGGGGTTGGGGTGGGGTGGGGGTGGGGGTGGCAGAGGAACATAGGCGATGGGGGCCGGTGGTCCGGCCGGTGGCCCGTGTGGTGTTCTGTATGGGAAGAATCAGAGACGAGGAAGAAGAAGGGTTAGGAAACGTAGGATCTTCATCCAACCGCCTGAAATGGTCGAGAGACAGCTGGGAGTTGCATTCTTAATGCGCTCTGGTTCATCATGTGTGGGCAGTGCACAACCAACATTTTATTATCCAAAATCTGCTTGCTCTTCTTTACCATGTTCCTTTTCCGTTCTTCTTTAATATGTACTCTCTCCGTTCCTAAATACAAGTCTTTGTATAGATTCCACCATGGACCACATATGGAGCAAAATGAGTGAATCTACACTCTAAAATGTATATGGATACATCTATATGTGATCCGTAGTGGAAATCTCTACCAGGACTTATATTTTGGAACGGAGGGAGTATGATAGTAGTACAGTATGTTCCTTGTACTGAAGATGAGCAGGGACATTTGCAGTGTAGAGGTCTATACGGTCGGTTGTGATGGACACTTTGAGCCTCTTTGTTTCGTAGGATCTTGTAAAGATAGGAATAGGATTTGTAGTGGCCTGCCCACTTGAATCCTATAAGAATAGCAAGGAAATGCGGGGAGCTGTGTCGCCTTTGAGAGTTACATTGATATTAACAGTACCGCACCTTCACTTGAAGAGAGCTGGTATCCGAAGCCTTTCTAGCCGTACCGGCAATACTAGCACATATATTCCAGCAAGTTCCACTTTGCTGATTTTACTCTGATGCTTAAGGTTTTCCCGTTATATCTACACTATGATCTGTGTAGCTGCTTTATGTCGCACTAGCAGCAGTCCACTCTTTAAGCTAAACACTGCAATGACTTACAAAATTGGCACCAAGGCATTGAGTGCCATTCTGGATGCAATGAAACTCATACACTCCCCACCTGTTGATTCTTGTTCAGAATATGATCCTAATGACTATTCTAACCTCGAGGAGTCAAAGGCAGATGGCCTATCCTGTTCACCCATCAAGGTGCATGTTCTAATTTGGCAATGTTTTATTAATTGCGGGTATCTTGCATATGTTGTCTTGCATTTCTTCTACTTTGTTGCACCGCCATCTGCTTAGTTTACTCATCATATATGTCGAGATGCCATGCCCATCCATTATCAATACATATTCCATCTGTCATCATACCATATTTTCCCACTCAAATGCTGTTCTTGTGCATCAGACATCAAAAAGGAAGAGGGTGATTGCCGAACCTGAAGGAGCACCAGCAAAGTCATTGAAAAACATGGTGGTGCCAGAGAAATCAGACAACACCCCACTTATATTGGTTGTACAACCAGTGACACAAAACGTAGGACCGACTCCAGTAGACTGTACCCATACTTCACTGGCCACACTACTAGCCCCACCACACAGGACCCGCACTCCAGCAAAAGGTATACCGATTTCATTTGCCATAGCACCAGCTGTACCACAGAAAAATCCCACTCCAGCAAAAAGTACAGCAAGTCCACTGGCCGAAGACCTATCCCAACTGCAGAGACGGCCAATTCCTGCAGATTGGAACCCCATTCCATTTATTCCCAGTTTAAAAGACAATGCTTTCAATGTTGTTAGGGACTACATGCATATATTCCCATCATGGGAAGATTATTGTGAAGACAAACACCATTTTCACATCTTCCTGTCCAACTTATGTGTAAGTGCTATTATTCATGGTTATTATTTTCCTGTTTTCTGCTAATTGAACACAACAATGATTTACATTACATTGTTGTAACTAGGCGAGGGTCAATCTGGATAGTCATGACGAGCAAAGCTTGCTTGTGCTTTTCAAGGAAGCATTGCAGCAGTATCGGTGTTACCTAAGGAAATCACACTTTGATGGCAAGTCTATAAACAAATATCTGGTGAAGTCTCCTGTGCTAAATTTGGAAGACATTGAATGGAAAAACCTTGTTATGCACTGGTCTCATTCCCAAGATGAGGTACTGTCTATGAAATCACATGACAATTTGAACTTCTACTTTTCCGCATGTGCCTTACAGATATTTTTTGCAGGAAATCTGCTCGAAGAAGAATTCCGGTTTGACAAGAACGACATGATATCGCAAATATGCTGCCCGCTGCTTTGCTCTTGTTAGTACCTGTTGTCCTGTATCACTGTACTTGCATACATACCTGGTTCATTATGTGACAGCAATATGCATGATAGCTTGCTTATCAATTGTTCGCTCCAAATTATCTGATCTATATGAATGGTTACATTAGTGTAGAATATATCCAATGCCAAAGTTTTTTTAGCTCTGCACTGTTCTTGTAAGTACATGCTGTCCTTTATCAGTGTACTTATAATGACAAGTAGTTGTTCATGTACCATCACTCTGCAGCTTATTTTCCTTTGCCCTCCATTTTCTACACATCAGATCTATATTTACTCTTACCATAAGGTTGGTACTGAAGAAGTTTAGCTGTGCATTGCTCTTGGCTGTACCTTTTGCCTGTATCGCTGCACTTACATTTATAGCTACTTGGTTATGTAGCATCACTCTTCATCTTATCTTAAATTCTCCATTTTTTCGTATATTATCACATCTATATTTACTCTTAACAAAATGTAGAATAAAGGCAATGCTTTTGAAGAAGATTATGTGGTAAACTTCTTGAATGGCCCCCATTAGCATGGACAAGGCCTTTATAGAACCCGTCTTCACCAATAATGTAAGTTTGTCCATCTCAAGCCTTCAAACTTTGTTGTATATATTTGGTTAGGCATGAGTGCAACAACTATTTATTTTTGGTGTTTGCATCAAATTGCTTGTTTAAAGTTTATTATGTAGTTCATAAACAAAAGTTTGTCCTTTCTCAATTTAAGTTTTCAGTTGTACAACCAAGTTCCTTCTTCATACCATGTAAATTAAACTATATAGAGCAAGTGATCTTATTTTGCACTGCATGTATGCTTCTGTTCTTCATCCATAATCCAGTGGTGTGGTGAACCTACCCACTACAGCACAATGTCATATTCTGCAATGTCTTAACTATGAACAATGTCATATCATTCTACTATTATTTAAACCGCCTCTTTATTTGCCAATCTGAAATGGTATAAATTGACAGCACACTAACCATTGATACTTATGAGTTCTTGATCTGTAATCCAGTGGTGTCGTGAAGCTGCCAACTCCTTCACAATGTCATTTCGTGCCATGTCTTGACCTGAACAATACGATATTGTGTTAATGCAATTTTAAACTGTGTCACTTTATTCGTTAGTAAGAAATGTGATGAATTGTCAGCATTGATACTTTTATGTGCAAAACCTGTCATCTGTCTACTTGTTTATCTTTCAGAGTGAGGAAGATATAAGTGTTGAACAAGCGCAGTCTCATCATCTTGCTCAGCTGCTTGCGCTGCAGCTCCCCAGCAGGGCTAACCTTTCTTGAACTCTATTGAAGTGTTGTCGGTTTTGTATATTATTTTGTCGGCGTGTTTATTTGCACTGGTGGCGATATTTGATGCCCAGTGTATATAATCTGTTGTCTGCTCGTGCTTTATTATCATAGTGGCGAACTTTGATGCCTAGTGGATGTAATATGCCGTAATTTCTTTATTGTATAGTCTAGGTTTTTTCTTATTCACGATACCGCAGTTATTGTACTGTATATATATCCTGTCTTCGCAGTAAACCGGCCAAACCGTAAAATTACGGTACATAATCGGGCCGTCATGCAATCACGATGTAGGTTGGGCCTGAAACGTGCCGAACAGCTCACGGGCCGGCAGCAACCCGAAATGAACACCGGCCCATGATTGTGCGAATCAAATCACGGGCTTTTAACAGGCCAAAATTGTCTTGGTCCTTGTTTGGCCCAATCAAATATCAGCTGCGAGCAGGCCAGATGCAAACCGGGTCGTAGTTAGGCCCAACTATATGACGGGCTTTTAACAGGCCGAAATTAATATAGGGCTGAAATATTAAACGGGCCCTTAACAGGCCAAAACTAATATCAGGCCAAATTACTAAGTGGGCCTTTAGCAAGTGGGCCCAAAAGCATAGTGTCCAGTTGACGGGCCGAATCTGATATGGGCCATAATTGAGCCCAAAGCCTCTTAACGGGCCGGACCTGATCTGGGCCGTAATTTGGCCCAGAACATGGTAGGCTTTTAACGGGCCGGATCTCATATGGGCCACTATGAGGCATGGAGCGTGGCAGGCCATTAATGGACTAGATCAAATATGGGTCGTCATTTGGCCCAAAACATGGCAGCCAGTTAATGGGCCGGCCTACTAGGGTCCTCAAAATCTTGTGGGCCTACAGCTGGGCCAGCCCATTAATGTCGGCGAAATCTCGTGGGCCTTTAGCTGGGCCGGCCCATTATGATCCACAAGAATCTTGTGGGCCTTTACCTGGGCCAGCCCATTATGGCACACAAAAATCCCATGGGCCTTTACCTGGGTCGGCCCATTATGGCCCGCAAAATCTTGTGGGCCTTTAGCTGGGCCAGCCCATTATGGTCCGCAAAATCTCGTGGGCCTTTAGCT
Organism: Triticum monococcum; assembly: GCA_034509565.1. Classification (NCBI taxonomy): domain Eukaryota; kingdom Viridiplantae; phylum Streptophyta; class Magnoliopsida; order Poales; family Poaceae; genus Triticum; species Triticum monococcum. The sequence continues at coordinate 236,363,751 of CM067843.1, read as the reverse complement.
GGGCCGGCCCATTATGGTCCGCAAAATCTTGTGGGCCTTCAGTTGGGCCGGCCCATTTAAACTTGGTGAGTGACACCTGTGCCAACGCGGACCTGACACGTGTCTCCTCTAGCCAATGATGATTTTACACGTGGAAAATCCACATTGGTCGGGGCTGTTAACGGGTTATCGGATCCAAAACCCGACCCGATAGCTTAACGGTGTTCCGTTACGGTGGATGCCACATGTCGGTAACCCTTGACGAAAGCACTTCTGTGACGCGCGATTTATCATCATGGAAGTGGACACTTCCGTGATGATAATTTTGGTAATATATGGAACACTTCTACGACAGCACAGGTATGACTATCTTGATTTTTTCATAAATTTGTCATGGATGTACATGCATGACAAAAAATGCGACCTACTATGACAAACACGTATCATCACGGAAGTGTATTTTTTTGTAGTGCTACCAGAGCCTTTTGCAGGCGAAGACCACTTTCGTGAGGATAAGCTGTACTAGCTGTCCCCTTTCAAATTGGCCGTTCTTGGCTCCCTTCCCGCTCAATATTTGGGGAGAGGACCAGGGCCTCTATGAATAGGACTAGCCACCACCATAGCTAGGAGGGGTCAGAAAAAGAGAGACCAGAACACACACAAGTTCGCTAAGCACAAGAACACCTCTCCTTAGGAGGCTATTCTTCCCTTTGTACTGTTCATCCTCAGCCCGAGAGACAATCCACCACCACCACACTGGAGTAGGGTATTACACCACAATGGTGGCCCGAACCAGTATAAATCTTGTGTCTTTTGTGTTGCGAGTTCGTCGAGTTAATCCGTAAGATCTTAGCCGAGCTAGGACGTGGATCGGTAGGGGGAGATCTTTGTGCGCACCCCAGAGTTCGAACCTTAAGGGTTTTGCCGGAACCCATGATCCGACATTTGGAGCGCCAGGTAGGGGTGCGCTGAAGCTTCTCTTCCGTCGCTTCGCGTCACGTCGCTTCAGCGTCTCCATGGTGGACGCACGCTGCGCCCGTGCCGAGCTGCCCTCGCCACCCACATTGCTCAGATGGCCCCTGTCAACGGGCCACCCCGTTGCTCTCCGTCGCCTGCCGCCAACACCACCACCGGCCCGACGGGGAACGAGCAGCAAGCATCCTCGCTGCACCCCTCGGTGCGACAGGACGGCCGCACCGCCACTCCATCACTGACTCCCGCTGGTTCGTCGTCTCATGCTTGTCGCGTTCCCACGGACGCATGGGCCGTGCTCCTCATGGCGCATGAGCTCTTGCGCTACCGCCCAGTCGACAGCCTCTACAAGGACTGGCTTGACCGCATCGCCGAGCTTGTCCACGCCGCAGGGGGCTCCCCTGCGCCGTCCCACTCTCTGCCTCGCCCCCTGCCAGCCACGGGTGACGTAGCTCACGAAGCACCCCCACCACCTCTGCACCAAGACAGCGCCCTAGCGCCAAGGCACGCGGCTCCATGGCGCGACCCACCATGTCCGGCGCCCGCGCGTGAAGAAAGAAGCTGTCAAGAAGTCCCTCGACCGCAAGAGAACGCTCCGCCACTCCTCGCAATGCCGTGCCAGGATCGTTTGCTACGGCAAGGCCCCGCGCCGCTTGCCGTAGCGGCGCGCGGGCGCCAAGACCAAGTTCCACCTCCAAGGCGGGCCCCGGTGACTACGGCCGGCTGCCGCACCTTCACCCCCAAGCTGCGTAGCGTCGCCTGGCCAGGCAAGTTCAAGCCAGATCTGCCTCCTCGCTACGACGACACCCCTGACCCCGCGAAGTTCCTGCAACTCTACAAGCTGAGCATCGAGGCGGCCAACGGCGATGAGAAAGTCATGGCGAACTGGTTTCCCATGGCTCTCAAGGATGGCGCCCGCTCCTGGCTCCTGAACCTGCCTCCAAGCTCGATTTCCTCCTGGGACGAGATGCACAACCACTTCATCGCCAACTTCCACGGCACTCACTGAGCGAGTCCTGGATTAGGGGGTCTCCGGACAGCCGGACTATATCCTTTGGCCGGACTGTTGGACTATGAACATACAAGATTGAAGACTTCGTCTCGTGTCCGGATGGGACTCTACTTGGCGTGGAAGGCAAGCTAGGTAATACAGATATGTATATCTCCTCGTTTGTAACCGACCTTGTGTAACCCTAGCCCTTTCCGGTGTCTATATAAACCGGAGGGTTTTAGTCCGTAGGACAACATACAATCATACCATAGGCTAGCTTCTAGGGTTTAACCTCTCTGATCTCGTGGTAGATCTACTCTTGTACTACCCATACCATCAATATTAATCAAGCAGGACGTAGGGTTTTACCTCCATCAAGAGGGCCCGAACCTGGGTAAAACATCGTGTTCCCTGCCTCCTGTTACCATCCGCCTTAGACGCACAGTTCGGGACCCCCTACCCGAGATCCGCCGGTTTTGACACCGACATTGGTGCTTTCATTGAGAGTTCCTCTGTGTCGTCGCCATTAGGCTTGATGGCTCCTACTATCATGTCCAGGGTGAGACTTTTCTCCCTGGATAGATCTTTGTATTCGGCGGCTTTGCACTGCGGGCCAATTCGCTTGGCCATCTAGAGCAAATTGAAAGTTACGCCCCTAGCCACCAGGTCAGGTTTGGAAGCTTAAACTACACGGCCGATATCCGCGGAGACTTGATCTTCGACGGATTCGAGCCTCTGCCTTGTGCGTCACACAGTCACGATGAGTACGATTTAGCTCTACCATCAGACAATGTTCAGGAGATCGCATCGGCAGCCGCTCCGACCCTCAATTTGGAGCCAGTTGCACCGCCCATGGACGGGTGGATGGACCCGCCACGGAGGCCTTACCCTCAGCGGCGATCGAGCCGAACATCGACCTTACCATGCGCGAGAGCCATGTTGTCAGACTGCCTGACCCTTCTCCGGCCACGGACTCCGAACCGCCTGCGCCCGTTCCTAGCGAATCCGATTGGGTGCCGATCATGGAGTTTACCTCCGCGGATATTTTTCAGAACTCGCCCTTTGGCGACATACTGAACTCATTAAGGTATCTCTCCTTGTCAGGAGGATCCTGGCCGAACTATGTCCGGCAGGATTGGGATGCGGATGACGAAGAAATTCGCTGCCCACCCACCACCCACTTAGTAGCCTCTGTCGACGACTTAACCGACATGCTCGACTTCGACTTCGATGACATCGACGGTATGGACGACAATGCGGGAGACGAAGAGGAACCACTGCCCACAGGGCATTGGACAGCCACCTCATCATACGGTATATACATGGTGGACACACCCAAAGAAGGTAATGGCGACGAGACAGCAGAGGATGACCCCTCCAAGAAGCAACCCAAGCGCCGATGTCAGCGGCGCCACTCTAAGTCCCGCCAAAGCAAAAGTGGTGATACCGGCACAGGAGATGATAAAACTCCGGATAGTGCCGAAGATGGCAACAATCCCCTCTAGCACGATCTAGGACAGGAGGATGGAAAGGCCAGCCCTCCAGAGAGAGCGGCAGATGGAGAGGCGGAGGACGATAATTACATGCCCCCCTTCGAAGACGAGGCAAGCCTCAACGATGCCGAATTCATCATGCCAGAGGATCCCGTCGAACAAGAGCGCTTCAAGCGTCGGCTTATAGCAACGGCAAATAGCCTTAAGAAAAAGCAGCAGCAGCTTCAAGATGATCAAGATCTGCTAGCTGATAGATGGACTGAAGTCCTCGCGGCCGAGGAATATAAACTCGAGCGCCCCTCCAAGAGTTACCCAAAATGCAGGTTGCTACCCCGACTGGAGGAAGAAGCGTATGACGCGGCTGATCGGCCACCTCGTGGCCACGATAGAGAGGCATTCCAGGCAAAAACTCAGCCTGCACCCCGACGCCATTCAAAAAAAGGCATGGGGAAATACGCCAGACCTGCGAGACGTATTGGAGGACAAAGAAAAACATGCAAGATCGATCTACGGATCACGAGGGCGCGCCACTATGCAAGACGATAAACGTCACGCCGGATACAGTAAAAGTAAGTCCGGCCGGGCCGACCACAGCGGACACGACTCATTCGAGCTGCGTTGCGACATAGCCTAGTACAGAGGCGCCGCATACCCCCTATGCTTCACAGACGAAGTAATGGATCATCAAATCCCAGAGGGTTTCAAACCCGTAAATATTGAATCATACGACGGCACAACAGATCCTGCGGTATGGATCGAGGATTTCCTCCTCCACATCCACATGGCCCGCGGTGATGACTTACACACCATCAAAGACCTCCCACTAAAGCTCAAAGGACCAGCGCGACATTGGCTTAACAGCTTGCCACCAGAGTCCATTAGCTGTTGGGAAGATCTGGAAGCCGCATTCCTCGACAACTTTCAGGGCACTTATGTGCGACCACCAGATGCCGACGATCTAAGCCATATAATTCAGCAGCCAGAGGAATCGGCCAGGAAATTCTGGACCCGGTTCCTAACAAAGAAAAATCAAATCGTCGACTGTCCGGATGCAGAGGCCTTAGCAGCTTTCAAACACAACATCCGCGACGAGTGGCTAGCCCGGCACCTTGGTCAGGAAAAGCCAAAATCTATGGCAGCCCTCACGACACTCATGACCCGCTTTTGTGTGGGAGAAGACAGCTGGCTGGCTCGAAGTAATAACATATCAAACAACCATGGTACTTCGGATACCAAGGACGGCAATAGCAGGTCACCTCGCAACAAACATAAGCGCCACATTAACAGCAACAATACCGAGGATACGGCAGTCAATGCCGGATTCAAAGGCTCTAAACCCGGTCAACGGAAAAAGTCATTCAAAAGAAGCACTCCGGGCCCGTCCAGTTTGGACCGTATACTCGATCGCTCGTGTCAAATACACGGTACCCCTGACAAGCCAGCCAACCACACCAACAGGGATTGTTGGGTGTTCAAGCAGGCCGACAAGTTAATTGCCGAAGACAAAGATAAGGGGTCACACAACGATGGTGAAGAGGAGCCCCGATAGTCGAACACCGGAGGACAGAAGAGGTTCCCCCCACAAGTGCGGATGGTGAACATGATATACACAACCCACATCCCCAAGAGGGAGCGGAAGCATGCGCTCAGGGACGTATATGCGTTGGAGCCAGTCGCCCCAAAGTTCAACCCATGGTCCTCCTGTCCGATCACCTTCGATCGCAGGGACTACCCCACTAGTATCCGTCATGGCGGATTCGCCGCACTGGTCCTAGACCCAATCATTGACAGATTTCACCTCACTCGAGTCCTTATGGATGGCGGCAGCAGCCTGAACCTGCTTTATCAGGACACAGTGCACAAAATGGGTATAGACCCCTCAAGGATCAAGCCCACAAAAATGACCTTTAAAGGCGTCATACCAGGTGTAGGGGCCCATTGCATAGGCTCAATTACACTGGAAGTGGTCTTCGGATCCCCGGATAACTTCTGAAGCGAAGAATTAATCTTCGATATAGTCCCATTCCGCAGTGGCTATCATGCACTGCTCGGGCGAACCGCATTTGCGAAATTCAATGCGGTACCGCATTATGCATACCTCAAGCTCAAGATGCCAGGACCTCGGGGGGTCATTACAGTTAATGGAAACACAGAGCGCTCTCTCCAAACGGAGGAGCAAACTGTGGCCCTCGCAGCGGAAGCGCAAAGCGGCCTCTCAAGGCAATCCACCAATTCGGCGTTTCAAGACCCGGACACCTTCAAGCGCGCTTGGAGTAATCGGCAACTAGACCGCCTAGCACGATCTGAGATCGTGTAGCAATGCGGCCCCCACCCCAACCCCAGCGAAACGGCGAAATCCGTGCCACGCGTACATAATTACGCATTAAAAATACCATGGGCACAGGTGGGGAGGGGGCACAACTACGGCACGCCCCAAGATGCGGCTTAAACCGCACTAGGGGCTTCCCGCTTTGTTATCTTTCTCTTTTCAGGACTTTAATCTCTGGAAACCCTGACCGGCAGCATGATTGCCGAACACATGATGCATCAACCAAGGAGGCAGAAAGCTACGTCACACCACGGAACTCCCAGGTGGATTACGATAACGAGTGAAATATTTGCTTTAATACTATTCCTCAGCTTGCCCTTGGAAGGGGCATGTCAAATAGTCCTACTTTTTGCTTATTGCACTGCATGTATCATTCTGCTTTAACGCACCTTTTCGAATAAACAATGCATAGCATTAAGACTATTATTGCATTCTTATTTTTATATTTATATGTGTTCATTAATGACACCTTGCAACCGTACACTCTAGTACGGACAATACGCTAGGGGCTTATGCATACCCCATAATACGGCGTGAGAAGTCCGAACACTTTCAACAGTGCGACACCCCGAACTTATAGCATTATATGCATCAGCTCCGAATCATGTCTTTGGTCAATAGTTGGGTTTGCCCGGCTCTTATGTTTTGGTACCTTACGTTCCGATCTATTGGCTAAGGTAGCACTAGGAGAACTATTGCGATTGTGCCTCGGTTCTGCTGGGCTAAGCACCTCAGTAGAGAAAGCTAAAACTGACTGTCATGATAAGGCGAGAGACTGGTCGCTGTTCGAGAGGTTTTCGAGTCCCTAAAGACTTATGCCGCTTAGAGCGAGGAGTCGGTCCTGTCCGGCTCAAAGGCGTGTATCGCGCCCCGAATTCGGCCTTCCGAATACCAGGGGCTTCGCCGAAATTTAAAATTATAGAATGCTATGGCTAAGTGAGAGTGATAAAGCATTATTAGTCTGGTTGCCTTGTTCGTTGTGCTGAGCACCTCCCTCGAAGGACCCAAAAATGGGAACAAGAGTGCTCAGGTTTACCCCGAACACCCCAGCACTCGTGGCATGGGGGCAGAAGCCGAGGACTAGCCATCTCTCAGATTGGATAAATAGCCAAACAGAAGGTAATATTTTAAATTCAAACAAGCATTGCATAGAGCATATGAAACAAGTTTTCATCATACAGGATCACACGAGCAAAGTTTACTCAAATATTACATCCTTTGGACATTCGTCCGCTACAAGACGGGCACCCTTCAGGACACCCTCATAATACATTTTGGGGGTACGATGCTCCTTGCCCCGCGGCGGCCCCTCCTTCACCAGCTTCACAGCGTCCATCTTGGCCCAGTGCACCTTCGCACGGGCGAAAGCCCGGCGTGCACCCTCGATGCAGACGGATCGCTTGATAACTTCCAGCCGTGGGCAGGCTTCTATAAGTCGCCTCACCAAGCCGAAGTAGTTGTTGGGAAGGGCGTCGCCAGGCCACATCCGGACTATGAAGCCCTTCATGGCCTATTCGGCCGCCTTGTGTAGCTCGACCAGCTGCTTCAGCTGGTCGCTCATAGGCACCGGGTGTTCGGCCCCAGTATACTGGGACCAGAACAGCTTCTCCGTTGAGCTTCCCTCCTCGGCCTGGTAAAACTGTGCGGCATCCAACACGCTGCGGGGCAAATCTGCGAATGCCCCTGGAGAGCTCCGGATTCATGTAAGTAATAGGTAATTTACTTTCACATGCTTGCTTTGCATATAGAATGCCTTACCCGCCGCTATTTTCTTCATCGCATCAATCTCCTGGAGGGCCTTTTGGGCTTCAGCCTTGGCATTCTTTGCGCTTTCGAGGGCCGCGGCAAGCTCAGATTCTCGCGTCTTCAAGTCAAGCTCCAACGCCTCTTGCTTTGTCACGAGAGCATGGAGCTCTTGCTGCACCTCGCCCACCCGTGCCTCTTGCTTTTCTCGCTTGGTGCGCTCCTTGGCCGCTTTGTCTTCGGCCTCGGACATCGCTTGCTTTAGGGACGCCACTTCGGTCGTGGCCCCTGGCAAATTCATGATAATCCTGTCATTTGGCAATCGCACCTTTTTTATATATTTATCTCTACAGACAGGGTATTACTTACCTTTGTTCTCCTGGAGCTGCCTCTTGGCAAGGCCGAGCTCATCCTTGGACCCTTTAAGGTCCTGCTTCAGTGCGGCAACCTCCGCAGTTAGTGCGGCAGAGGCCAGCAGCGAAGCCTGCATACACATATTGACATACTTATATTAGACTCCTGCGATATTATTTGATCCTCTATTCGGATTTTCTTCATGAACACCGAACAGAGCATCAGGGGCTACTCTCTATGCGGTAATATTTTTCCCCATATTTCAAAAACTTACCTCAAAGCCTGTTAGAAGGCTGGCACAGGCTTCAGTCAGTCTGCTCTTGGCGGCCTGAACCTTCTGGACCACCGCACTCATAATAGTGCGGTGCTCTTCGTCGATGGAAGCGCTGCGAAGCGCTCCCAGCAGATTGTCCGGTGCCTCTGGATGGACAGAGGTCGCCGGCACAGGCGTCTTGCCCCTCTTGGAAGGAGGCCGCCTGCCTGATTACGGAACCATTGGAGGTTCCAACGCGGTGTTCGGCTGAGGGCCAAACTCAGAGCCCTCGGGAGCCTTGCTCCCGCTGCTCCTGGAGTCCGGAAGGTCGCCTTGAGGTGCCTCCAGGACTGTCTCCCCTCGACCCGGTGCCTCTTGAGACAATACCTCGGTGTTGTCCGCAGGGCAAGGGGAGGTGGCGGTCGGAAGTGGATCGCTATCCATATCCCATGAGCCCAGGGAGCCATCCGACGATACATCGATGCGGGCTCGTGGCCGTCTGCATAATCATAATTCGGTGTTAGGAGAAGCGGTGCGACAAAGGTATGCTATGAACTACTCTGGCATCTGGATACTTACGACTTCGCCAGGGGCTTGGCCCTGAGCAGCCACTCGTCTTCGCCTTCGGCGGCGGTGGTGGAGTAGTCCGGAAGGAGGGTCCTTCCCTTCTTGGACCCTTCGCCCCCCTCGGTTGGGGCGACCTTCCTTTTCTTGTCTCCCCCAGCTGAAGGGGGAGCATCTTCTTCTTCCTCCTCGTCTTCGGGGGAGGAGTGCGCCGAGGAGTCCTCGGATGATGAGTCAGATATCACCTGGCGCCGGGAACTCTTTCATGTTCCCTTGGCCTTCTTGGTCTTCTCCGGCACCTTGTAAGGAGCCGGAGTCAGCATCCTCGTCAGGGGAGCATCCGCAGTGTCTTCGGGCAGAGGGGCCGGACAGTTAATCTGCCCCGACGTCTCCACCCAGTCCTGTCGAAGGCATGGAGATCAGACCCCGCACATGTTCAAGCTAGGGGAAATAAAATATCCTATCGTATGTATAAAACTTACCGGATTCGCATGGCGCTTCCCGCATAGCCCGCGGTCCTCGTAGAGAGAGGGAGGGACCTCGGCGCCCTTGAACAGCACCCTCCAGACGTCCTTGTGCGTCGTGTCAAAGAGCTTACTCAGAGTTTGGTGCTGGGTCGGGTCGAACTCCGATAAATTGAAATCCCGTTGTTGGCACGGGAGGATCCGGCGGAAGAGCATGACTTGGACTATGTTGACAAGCTTAAGTTTCTTGCTTGCCATGTTCCGGATACATTTCTGGAGTCCGTCCAGCTCCACCGATGAACCCCAGGATAGGCCCTTCTCTTTCCACGAAGTGAGCCGCGTAGGGAATCCAGACCGAAACTCGGGGGCCGCCGCCCAGTTGGTGTTGCGCGGCTCGGTGATGTAGAACCAGGCTGATTGCCACCCCTTTATGGTCTCCATGAAGGAGCCCTCAAGCCATGTGACATTGGGCATCTTGCCCACCATGGCTCCGCCGCATTCTGCTTGCTGACCTCCCACCACCTTCGGCTTGATATTGAAGGTCTTCAGCCACAGGCTAAAGTGGGGCCAGACGCGGAGGAAAGCCTCACAGACGATGATGAACGCCGAAATGTTGAGGATGAAGTTTGGGGCCAGATCATGAAAGTCCAGCCCGTAGTAGAACATGAGACCATGGATGAATGGATGAAGGGGAAACCCCAGTCCGCGGAGGAAGTGGTGGAGGAAAACTACCCTCTCATGAGGTTCCGGGGTAGGGACGATCTGCCCCGCAGCAGGCAGCCGATGCGCGATATTCGCGGCTAAGTATCCGACGCCACACAACTTTTTGATGTGCCCCTCCATAACGGAGGAAGCCATCCATTTTCCCTTCGCTCTGGACATGTTTGGATAAGATTGAGGGGAAGGATGTGGGCTTGGACGTTGGAGCTCGAGTGCGCAAGAACGGATGAGCAAGGAGGAAGAAGGCGTGGGTAGAGAAAGGTTAAACCTTATCCCTTTATAAGGGCGGCTGAAACTATGTGCCCCCACTAGCCTGGTAAAACGTGCTTATCCCCCAAGTGTCGTAATCGATGGTGCGGTTGGGTTACCCACGCCCGTGTTGATGAGAATCCCGTAATAAGGGGGACACGATCTCTGCTTTGACAAGACGTGCCAATAAACTACCTCGCGTTATATGCGGGGCTAGTTAAAGGAAATGGTTCGAATAATCACCAGGCGATGACACAATGTCGTGTTGCCAAAACGTGTCAGCAGATTAGATTTGTGGAAATATTATTCTCTCTACGATGGTATGTGGAACTTATTTTGCAGGGTCGGACACTATCCTTGTATTCAAATTCTTCCATGGTGTATTCGGAGGAGGAACCCGCCTTGCAATGCCGAAGACAACAGTGCGCGCCGGACTCATCGTCATTGAAGCCTGGTTCAGGGGCTACTGAGGGAGTCCTAGATTAGGGGGTCTCTGGACAGCCGGACTATATCCTTTGGCCGGACTGTTGGACTATGAAGATACAAGATTGAAGACTTCGTCTCGTGTCCGGATGGGACTCTACTTGGCGTGGAAGGCAAGCTAGACAATACGGATATGTATATCTCCTCGTTTGTAACCGACCTTGTGTAACCCTAGCCCTTTCCGGTGTCTATATAAACCGGAGGGTTTTAGTCCGTAGGACAACATACAATCATACCATAGGCTAGCTTCTAGGGTTTAGCCTCTCTGATCTCGTGGTAGATCTACTCTTATACTACCCATATCATCAATATTAATCAAGCAGGACGTAGGGTTTTACCTCCATCAAGAGGGCCCGAACCTGGGTAAAACATCGTGTTCCCTGCCTCCTGTTACCATCCGCCTTAGACGCATAGTTCAGGACCCCCTACCCAAGATCCGCCGGTTTTGACACCGACACTCGCGACCGCCCCCCGGTTGTGGGTGAGCTACACCGCATCAAGTAACAACCAGGAGAGACCCTGCAGAAGTACATCCAACGCTTCAACAACGCGCGAATCAAGATCCCCAAGGTGACCGACGAGGCCATCATCTCAGCGTTCTCCGACGGCGTCCGCGACGTCAAGATGAAGGAGGAGCTCGCCATCCATGAAGAGTTGTGCACGACCTTGGAGCTGTTCAACATCACAACCAAGTGTGCAAAAGCTGAGGAGGGGCGCCTCTCCCTCCTCGAACTTCCTGCTGCGGACCCAGAGGAGAAGAAGACCAAGGCCAAGGACATGAAACACAAAGGAGTGGCCGTGCTCGCGGCGGAGCCAGACACCAAGCGCAGCATCCTAGCAGCTCAGGAGGCCAGGCACCACGCTGCGCTGACGGAGATGAAGACGGTCCTCAAGGAACCCCCCGGACCCCCAAAGCCTCCCGTGGCTCAAGGCCCCAGTGGCTCATGAGGAGCAGCCCCTTCGCCGCATACCTTCAGCTGCCCCAACTCTCCTTCATCAATAGAACCGGGTGACATTTTCCAAGTTCATTCAGCTGGGAGCGCCCCTAGGGCTGCATCATTCCTAGGCCGTGTGGGTCCGTCCCTGTGGCATGTATCTTTCCTTGTTTATGTCTTTAGCTTACCTTGCTAGGGGCGCCCCTCGGGCTGCATCATCCCCAAGCCGCTCGGGCCAGACCCAGCAGCACGTATCATTATGCATTTACCTGAGCTAGGTTGCCTTTCATGCTTAATCTATCTATGATATCACCTGCTTGATTGTCGCCCACCATGGGAGCCGCGCGCCGGCCGTCTTTATTCAGGACCCTTCGCGTGAGTAAGTTAAGCATGGCGTCTGTGCTCGGGCCCGTCCCTGCAGCGTAGATAAATCCAGTGGCTGAGTGCTACCTCTTGAGCACTTGCGTTGGTTTTCCCTTGAAGAGGAAAGCGTAGTGCAGCGAAGTAGCGTAAGTATTTCCCTCGGTTTTCGAGAACCAAGGTATCAATCCAGTAGGAGGCCACGCACGAGTCCCTCGTACCTACACAAACAAATAAATCCTTGCAACCAACGCGATATGGGGTTGTCAATCCCTACACGGTCACTTACGAGAGTGAGATCTGATAGATATGATAAGATATTTTTTTGGTATTTTTATGATAAAGATGCAAAGTAAAATAAAAGGCAATAAAAATAACTAAGTATTGAAAGATTAATATGATGGAAGGTAGACCCGGGGGCCATAGGTTTCACTAGTGGCTTCTCTCGAGAGCATAAGTATTCACGGCGGGTAAACAAATTACTGTTGAGCAATTGACAGAATTGAGCATAGTTATGAGAATATCTAGGTATGATCATGTATATAGGCATAACGTCCGAAACAAGTAGACCGATTCCTGCCTACATCTACTACTATTACTCCACACATTGACCACTATCCAGCATGCATCTAGAGTATTAAGTTCAAGAGAACAGAGTAACGCTTTAAGCAAGATGACATGATGTAGAGGGATAAACTCATGCAATATGAAATAAACCCCATCGTGTTATCCTCGATGGCAACAATAAAATACGTGCCTTGCTGCCCCTACTGTCACTGGGAAAGGACACCGCAAGATTGAATCCAAAGCTAAGCACTTCTCCCATTGCAAGAAAGATCAATCTAGTAGGCCAAACCAAACTGATAATTCGAAGAGACTTGCAAAGATAACCAATCATACATAAAAGAATTCAGAGAAGATTCAAATATTGTTCATAGATAAACTTGCTCATAAACCCACAATTCATCGGTCTCAACAAACACACCGCAAAAGAAGATTACATCGAATAGATCTCCACAAGAGAGGGTGAGAACTTTGTATTGAGATCCAAAAAGAGAGAAGAAGCCATCTAGCTAATAACTATGTACCCGTAGGTCTGATTTAAACTACTCACACTTCATCGGAAGGGCTATGGTGTTGATGTAGAAGCCCTCCGTGATCGATGCCCCCTCCGGTGGAGCTCCGGAACAGGCCCCAAGATGGGATCTCGTGGATACAGAAAGTTACGGTGGTGGAATTAGGGTTTTGGCTCCGTATCTAGTAGTTTGGGGGGTACGTAGGTATATATAGGAGGAAGGAGTACGTTGGTGGAGCAATAGGGGGCCCACGAGGGTGGAGGGCGCGCCCCCTACCTCATGGCCTCCTATTTGATTTCTTGACGTAGGGTCCAAGTCCTCTGGATCATGTTCGTTCTGAAAATCACGTTCCCGAAGGTTTCGTTCCGTTTGGACTCCGTTTGATATTCTTTTTCTGCGAAACCCTAAAATAGGGAAAAACAACAATTCTGGGTTGGGCCTCCGGTTAATAGGTTAGTCCCAAAAATAATATAAAAGTGTATAATAAAGCCCAATAATGTCTAAAACAGAATATAATATAGAATGGAACAATAAAAAATTATAGATACGTTGGAGACGTATCACTGAGCTCTGTCTAGCGGGCTGGCCCCATTCACGTCACCTCCTGGGGCCATTGGTGCTTGGCTTTCTCACACGATGACCATAGGAGATTCGTTCGGCACAGGTTGTCTAACCACCTCGCAGGACCAAGATAGCGAACAAGAACCAAGACCAGGCACAACCCGCCTTGAGGTAGGGCTTCGTGAGTCCCGCGCTAGCTCACGAGTGCCCAGATACACCTCGTCTAGCCCTGTCATGCAAGCCACGTGTTAGGGCGGGGCTGTACACGCCCCGGGGCTCTCCACAGTAGGGAGTCCCCCACCCACGCACCAGTGGAAGCACCATGCTCCGCACTGGCCGTCGACACTGTCGAGGAGTGGCTATGCCCGTGCACAAGCGGAAGCACTATGCTCCGCGCTGGTGATAAACAACTGAGGGTGGCCTCATGACCGTACCAACCTTAGGGAGCCCCAGAGCTCAGTGTCCGGCCTCACCGCAACGCCTCCCCTCGGGAGAGCCACATGAGGGGGCTGGGCACGGGGGCTGCGCTCGGGTCACAGCCAAGCGTACGTGATACGTCTCCAACGTATCTATAATTTTTGATTGCTCCATGCTACTTTATCTACTATTTTGGACTATATTGGGCTTTATTTTCCACTTTTATATTATTTTTGGGACTAACCTATTAACCGGAGGCCCAGCCCAGAATTGCTGTTTTTGCCTATTTCAGTATTTCGAGGAAACAGAATATCAAATGGAGTCCAAACGGAATGAAACCTTCGGAAATGTGATCTTCGCACCGAACATGATCCAGGAGACTTGGACCCTACTCCAAGAAGTTTCCGGGGAGGTCACGAGGGTGGAGGGCGCCCCCCTGGGCGTGCCCCCTGCCTCATGGACCCCTCGGAGCTCCACCGACGTGCTCCTTCCTCCTATATATACCTACGTACCCCCATTAGACCAAAGACAGAGCCAAAAACCTAATTCCACCGCCGCAACTTCCTGTATCCACGAGATCCCATCTTGGGGCCTGTTTCGGAGCTCCGCCGGAGAGGGCATCCATCATGGAGGGCTTCTACATCAACACCATAGCCCTTCCGATGAAGTGTGAGTAGTTTACTTCAGACCTTCGGGTCCATAGCTAGTAGCTAGATGGCTTCTTCTCTCTTTTTGGATCTCAATACAATGTTCTCCCCCTCTCTCGTGGAGATCTATTCGATGTAATCTTCTTTTTGCGGTGTGTTTGTTGAGACCGATGAATTGTGGGTTTATGATCCAACTTATCTATGAATAATATTTGAATCTTCTCTGAATTCTTTTATGTATGATTGAGTTATCTTTGCAAGTCTCTTCGAATTATCCGTTTGGTTTGGCCAACTAGATTGGTAGTTCTTGCAATGGGAGAAGTGCTTAGCTTTGGGTTCAATCTTGCGGTGTCCTTACTCAGTGACAGAAAGAGTTGCAAGGCACGTATTGTAATGTTGCCATCGAGGATAACAAGATGGGGTATTTATCATATTGCATGAATTTATTCCTCTACATCATGTCATCTTGCTTAAGGTGTTACTCTGTTTTTAACTTAATACTCTAGATGCATGCTGGATAGCGGTCGATGAGTGGAGTAATAGTAGTAGATGCAGACATGAGTTGGTCTACTTGTCACAGACGTGATGCCTATATACATGATCATACCTAGATAACCTCATAACTATGCTTAATTCTATTAATTGCTCAACAGTAATTTGTTCACCCACCGTAGAATATCTATGCTCTTGAGAGAAGCCACTAGTGAAACCTATGGCCCCCGGGTCTATTCTCATCATATCAATCTCCATTACTTTATTTTACTTGTTTTGCTTTTACTTTTCACTTTGCATCTTTATACCAAAAATACCAAAAATATTATCTCTATCAGATCTCACTCTCGTAAGTGACCGTGAAGGGATTGACAACCCCTAAGCGTTGGTTGCGAGTTGCTACCGTTTTGTGCAGGTACGGGGGACTTGTGCGTGACCTCCTACTGGATTGATACCTTGGTTCTCAAAAACTGAGGGAAATACTTACGCTACTGTGCTGCATCACCCCTTCCTCCTCGGGGAAAACCAACGCTAGCTCGAGACGTAGCAAGAAGGATTTCTGGCGCCGTTGCCGGGGAGGCCTACGCCAAGTCAAGTCAAGATTTACTCTCCCGTCAACGAGCCATTTCTAGCGCCGTTGTTGGGGAGGCCTACGCCAAGTCAAGTCAAGATTTACTCTCCCGTCAACAAGCCATTTCTGGCGCTGTTGCCGGGGAAGCCTACGCAAAAGTCAACATAGTAAGTACCCATCACAATCTCTATCTCTCGCATTACATTATTTGCCATTTGCCTCTCGTTTTCCTCTCCCCCACTTCACCCTTGCCGTTTTATTCGCCCACTCTTTCCCCTTGCCTTTTGTTTGCTCGTGTGTTAGTTTTCTTACCTGTTGCTATGTTGAATTCCTTATCTTCTCCGTTATCTCCCGAGAATGAAGTGCTAAATTTTAAACAAAGGGAGGGAGAAGAGAAAATCTAAAAGATGCTTAGTATAGAATTTGCAATGCTCAAAATAGATCTACCAGAAAGCAATCTACTTCAGTCCTTCTTCGCAATTTTTATGTAGGTGCTAATCCTTGGTATAGATATATCCTTGATACCATTACCGGAGGGAATTTTTTGGGTAGCCATACTTTTGATTCCTATAATGTTTTAATAGATTTATTTAGCTCACCTCCCCTTTTGGTTAATGGAACTGTGTTAACCTTGGAGCATGTTATGCAAAGGCTTGAAATTATTGAAAATAAAGTTGCTACCATTGAATCCATTGAAAATCTAGATAAAAAGATTCATAATCAAATTACTCAATATGGATCTAAGGTAGGAATGACTTTGAAAAATATTAAGGAGAAGGAACCCATGGTTAATGAAAAAATAAATCTAGACTCTACTCGAATCGATAAACTTGAGGGTATCATTACCAGCTTGGGAACTACTTTTTCTTCCGTAAAAAGTACTCCCAGTCCTCCCACTAAAATTTCCAAGTTTATGTATGTTCCTAAAAATAAGGGTGAATCATCTAGTAAGGAAAATGCGGATCTTAAATCTATAAGTATTCACCCGATCTTTTTACAATCATTAGGGAACCATTTGCCACAAATGAATTTTTCGATCTTATGCCTAAAAGTTTTATAATCACTAGAAAGAAAGAAAATTCTAAAGGAGGTGGATGCCTCATTGAAGAATTGCCTACCAAAGATGGCAATGCCTAGATCTATCCTTGCTTTTATGCCTAGCTAGGGGCGTTAAACGATAGCGCTTGTTGGGAGGCAGCCCAATTTTATTTTGTGTTTTTTGTTTTTGGTTTTGTTTAGGAATAAATAATCCATCTAGATTCTGTTTAGATGTGGTTTTATCTTTTAATTAGTGTTTGTGCCAAGTTAAACCTATTAGATCTTCTTGTAAGATAGTTATTTGATCTTGCTGTAATTTCCTGAATCTTTGCGCTCAGTGCCCGAATTGTCAAAAATCACCAGAACGTGATAAAATAGTGATTCCAATTGATGCTGATCAATAAACAACTTGTCCAGGTCTTATAATTTTGGTAGAATTTTTTGGGTTCCAGAAGTTTGCGTTAGTAACAGATTACTACAGATTGTTCTGTTTTTGACAGATTCTGTTTTGCGTGTGTTGTTTGCTTATTTTGATGAATCTATGGCTAGTAAAATAGTTTATAAACCATAGAGAAGTTGGAATACAGTAGGTTTATCACCAATACAAATAAATAACAAGTTCACTACAGTACCTTAAAGTAGTCTTTTGTTTTCTTTCTCTAACGGAGCTCACGAGATTTCTATTGAGTTTTGTGTTGTGAAGTTTTCAAGTTTTGGGTGAATTCTTTTGATGGATTATGGAACAAGGAGTGGCAAGAGCCTAAGCTTGGGGATGCCCATAGCACCCCCAAGATAATCCAAGGACACCAAAAAGTCAAAGCTTGGGGATGCCCCGGAAGGCATCCCCTCTTTCGTCCACTTCCATCGGTAATTTACTTGGAGCTATATTTTTATTCACCACATGATATGTGTTTTGCTTGGAGCGTCTTGTATTATTTGTGTCTTTGCTTGTTAGTCTACCACAATCATCCTTGCTGTACACACCTTTTGAGAGAGCCATGTATTAATTGAAATTTGTTAGAATACTCTATGTGCTTCACTTATATCTTTTGAGCCTGATAGTTTACTCTATGTGCTTCACTTATATCTTTTTGAGCGTGATAATTTTTGCTCTAGTGTTTCACTTAGATATTTTAGAGCACGGTGGTGGTTTGTTTTAAAGAAACTTGATCTCTCATGCTTCACTTAGATTATTTTGAGAGTCGTTAATAGCATGGTAATTTGCTTAATGTTAATATACTTGGTATTCAAGATATGTGAAACTTTCTTTTTAGTGGGTTGAATACTAAGATAAGTTTGATGCTTGATAATTGTTTTGAGATATGGAGGTGATAATATCATAGTCATGCTAGTTGAGTAGTTGTGAATTTTAGAAATACTTGTGTTGAAGTTAGCAAGTCCCGTAGCATGCACGTATGGCTAAAGTTATGTAACAAATTTGAAGCATGAAGTGTACCTGGCTTGTGCATCCTTATGAGTGGCGGTCGGGGACGAGCGATGGTCTTTTCCTACCAATCTATCCCCCTAGGAGCATGCGCGTAGTACTTGATTTTTGATGACTTCTAAATTTTTGCAATATGATATGAGTTCTTTTGACTAATGTTGAGTCCATGGATTATACGCACTATTACCTTTCCGCCATTTGCTAGCCTCTTCGGTACCGTGCATTGCCCTTTCTCACATTGAGAGTTGGTGCAAACTTCGCCGGTGCATCCAAACCCCGTGATATGATACACTCTTTCACACATAAATCTCTCTATATCTTCCTCAAAACAGCCACCATACCTACCTATCATGGCATTTCCATAGCCATTCCGAGATATATTGCCATGCAACTTCCATCATCATCATCATCATCATCATCATCATCATCATCATCATGACATGCTTTACTTTTGTCATATTGCCATTGCATGATCTTGTAGTTGACATCGTATTTGTGGCAAAGCCACCATGCATTATTTTTCATACATGTCACTCTTGATTCATTGCACCATCCCGGTACACCGCCGGAGGCATTCATATAGAGTCATATCTTGTTCTAGTATCGAGTTGTAATCATTATGTTGTAATCAATAGAAGTGTGATGATCATCATTATTAGAGCATTGCCCAATCAAAAAAATAAAGGCCAAAAAGAAAAAAAAAGAAAGGCCCAAAAAAAGAGAAAATAAAAAGGGCAATGCTACTATCTCTTTTTCCACACTTGTGCTTCAAAGTAGCACCTTGTTCTTCATGTAGTGAGTCTCATATATTGTGCTTCAAAGTAGCACCATGATTTTCATATAGTGAGTCTCATAAGTTGTCTTGTTCATACTATGGGAATTTTTCATTATAGAACTTGGCTTGTATATTCCAACGATGGGCTTCCTCAAAATGCCCTAGGTCTTCATGAGCAAGCAAATTGGATGCACACCCACTAGTTTTCTTTTGTTGAGCATTCTTAGCTCTAGTGCATCTGTTGCATGGCAATCCCTACTCCTTGCATTAACATCAATTGATGGGCATCTCCATAGCTCATTGATTAGCCTCGTTGATGTGAGACTTTCTCCTCTTTTGTCTTCTCCACATAATCCCCATCATCATATCCTATACCACCCATAGTGCTATGTCCATGGCTCGCGCTCATGTATTGCGTGAAGGTTGAAAAAGTTTGAGATTATTTGAGTATGAAACAATTGCTTGGCTTGTCATCGGGGGTATAGAAGTTGGGAACATCTTTGTGTGACGAAAATGAAGCATAGCCTAACTATATGATTTTGTAGGGATGAACTTCCTTTAGCCATGTTATTTTGACATGACATAATTGTTTAATTAGTATGCTTGAAGTATTATCATTTTATGTCAATATGAACTTTTGTCTTGAACCTTTCGGATCTGAATATTCATACCATGATTAAGAAGATTTACACTGAAATTATGCCAAAGTATCACTCCGCATCAAAAATTCTCTTTTTATCATTTACCTACTCGAGGACGAGCAGGAATTAAGCTTGGGGATGCCTGATATGTCTCCAACGTATCTATAATTTTTGATTGCTCCATGCTACTTTATCTACTATTTTGGACTATATTGGGCTTTATTTTCCACTTTTATATTATTTTTGGGACTAACCTATTAACCGGAGGCCCAACCTAGAATTACTGTTTTTTGCCTACTTCAGTATTTCGAGGAAACAGAATATCAAACGGAGTACAAACGGAATGAAACCTTCGGGAACATGATCTTCGCACCGAACGTGATCCAGGAGACTTGGACCCTACTCCAAGAAGTTTCCGGGGAGGTCACGAGGGTGGAGGGCGCCCCCCTGGTCGCGCCCCCTGCCTCATGGGCCCCTCGGAGCTCCACTGATGTGCTCCTTCCTCCTATATATACCTACGTACCCCCATTATACCAAAGACGGAGCCAAAAACCTAATTCCACCGCCGCAACTTCCTGTATCCACTAGATCCCATCTTGGGGCCTGTTCTGGAGCTCCGCCGGAGAGGGCATCCATCACGGAGGGCTTCTACATCAACACCATAGCCCTTCCGATGAAGTGTGAGTAGTTTACTTCAGACCTTCGGGTCCATAGCTAGTAGCTAGATGGCTTCTTCTCTCTTTTTGGATCTCAATACAATGTTCTCCCCCTCTCTCGTCGAGATCTATTCGATGTAATCTTCTTTTTGTGGTGTGTTTGTTGAGACCGATGAATTGTGGGTTTATAATCCAACTTATCTATGAATAATATTTGAATCTTCTCTGAATTCTTTTATGTATGATTGAGTTATCTTTGCAAGTCTCTTCGAATTATCCGTTTGATTTGGCCAACTAGATTGGTAGTTCTTGCAATGGGAGAAGTGCTTAGCTTTGGGTTCAATCTTGCGGTGTCCTTACTCAGTGACAGAAAGAGTTGCAAGGCACGTATTGTATTGTTGCCATCGAGGATAACAAGATGGGGTATTTATCATATTGCATGAATTTATTCCTCTACATCATGTCATCTTGCTTAAGGCGTTACTCTATTTTTAACTTAATACTCTAGATGCATGCTGGATAGCGGTCGATGAGTGGAGTAATAGTAGTAGATGCAGGCAGGAGTCGGTCTACTTGTCACGGACATGATGCCTATATACATGATCATACCTAGATAACCTCATAACTATGCCCAATTCTATTAATTGCTCAACAGTAATTTGTTCACCCACCGTAGAATATCTATGCTCTTGAGAGAAGCCACTAGTGAAACCTATGGCCCTCGGGTCTATTCTCATCATATCAATCTCCATTACTTTATTTTACTTGTTTTGCTTTTACTTTTCACTTTGCATCTTTATACCAAAAATACCAAAAATATTATCTCTATCAGATCTCACTCTCGTAAGTGAACGTGAAGGGATTGACAACCCCTAAGCATTGGTTGCGAGTTGCTACCATTTTGTGCAGGTACGAGGGACTTGCGCGTGACCTCCTACTGGATTGATACATTGGTTCTCAAAAATTGAGGGAAATACTTACGCTACTGTGCTGCATCACCCCCTCCTCTTCGGGGAAAACCAACGCTAGCTCAAGACGTAGCAGTACGCCACCCAACCAGGTCCCATGGACCTGGTCGTTGCACGCCCCTCCTGAGCCGTGCCTCGGCGAGGGCAAAGGTATGAAGAATATTTGCACGTCAAGGGGGACTCCTAAGCATCGCGACTCAGGAGCCTAACTGGTCACGTAGCCCCTCACTCCTTGGTCCATCCTGGTTTCTGGTCGCCCCAATGGCGGTTGAGGTATGCGCGGGGCCGGGCTCTGCCGACGCAGAACACAAAGCAAATAGGAAGAAAATCGCAAAATCACAAAGCAAATATTACAAGACATATTGTTCTCATAATATCAAACATGAGTTTAATGCCTCCACAAGGCATGGTGCATGTTGCAGGAACAAAACAGAAAAGCAGCCGCAGGTCACCCCTGGACACCGCCAGCACCTGCAAGAGGTGCTCCCTCCTAGGTAGCATCGCTTTCACCTGCATCACCGGTCGAGGGCACGGGGGCGAAGGTGTTGAACTTCTTCAGCAGGGCCTCCACCTGACCCTTCACGGCTGCGGCGGCAGCAGCGCAGTGTTCATCAGCTACAGGCTCCAGCAGCTCGTCAAGATGAGCGCTGGGGTCACGAAGGTGCAGGTGGCTGAAGACCCGCGTCAGCGCGGCTGAGGAAAGGCTGCGAGCCTCTGCCTCCGCCATGGGACCGATGCCCTCCACGACTTCCTCGAGCGCCTTCACCAAGAAGGGAAGCAGCTGAGCAGGGCCATCCTCGTCGTTGGTCAGCGGCTTCTCCAAGCCCTTCTCATAGAGCGACTTCAGGGCCTCGCGAGACCTCTTCTCCAGGAGTGCGAAGGCCGCACGGTCCTCGGCCAGAACCTTCGCTTTGGTGTCAAGATCGACCCCCTTCGCCTCCACCTTCCGCTCCAGCTCCTCCAGCCGGCTGTGTTCAGTGGCGTGCGCCTTCTTCAACTCCCCCAGCTCGGTGTTGCGGTCCTTGATGGCATCCTCCCGGGCCTTCATCTCCTCCTCCTTCGCCTGACGGCCGCGAGCTTCCTCCGCGCGCTCATCAGGCAGACTCTTCAGCTCGTTTTCTAGCGCGCGACAACTGTCGTGGGTGGCTTCGGCATCCTTCATTGCCACCTCGCGATCGGCCGCAGCTTGTGCGACGGCCCGCTTCTCCTTCTCGAAGGTCGTCGCGGCTTGGCTTAGCGCAGCTCGGACTGCTGCGTCAGACTGAAGCCAGCCGGAGGCCAGCTCCAGGCGCCCAGCTGTTAGGTGCAGATCCGCGCTCAGGAGATCTTCCCGCAGCTGAGCCATATCTGAAAGGGCACACTCCAAGACAACAGAGGAGGCAGAAGAACCTGGGAATAATGGCACAGAAGGAGGAAGATGCGTCGTCACCATGTCCTGAGAGGCAGGAGACTCCTGAGCCTCTTGGACCTCAGCACCCGAGCCGGACACCGGCACCTCTTGAGCCAGCGGCGCTTTGGGGGCTAACTCCTCCCGAGGATGCTCCACAGGGCCTCGCGAGGATGACCGGGCTAGAGAAGCACGAGCTCCATCCCCACCTTTGCTCATGGAGAGGGGCGTGGTCGCAGGAGGCTACACGGACTCAAGCGGCACCACCTCGCTCTCCCTTCTCCTCTTCGCCGCAGATGGCAACCTGGTTACGCAACAAGGAAAGAGAGTCGGAAACGAGCATCAACGGCAGTAACAAGGCGAGGCGGGGCACTTACTGGTCCACAACAACATAGTCCACCTTCCGCTTGGTGATCTTGAAGCCTGAGAGCTTCGCGACTCAAGGCACGGGCGCACCAGCCCCAGAAGCTGAAGCAGGAGCAGCGGTTGAGCCGGAAGAAGCTCAAGCCGGCACTGGAGCAGCAGCAGAATCTCGGGAGATCAGCGCTGACCTGCTCCTCGTCGGGATCATGGCCAGTTCCTCCTTCTCCTGGGGAGCGTCGGCCTCATCATCGTCGGGAAAGGTGCGGAGGATGTTAGCCTTACTCAGGGGGAGGTCTCCCCCGTCCCTTCGGGGGTCACCTCCGAGTCTTCCTCCTCCTCTTCTTCCTCCCCACGGGACTCACCAGAAGACAGCTCCACCGGCGTCGGCGCCACAGGGGCCCCGGTGAGCACCAGAGGCACCAGTCCACGCCCGTCAAAGGTCGGCTTGGAGGCCACGATCAGCGCCCCGTCTTTGTGGCGGAACAAGGGCGTAAAGACATTCGGCGGATACTCCTGATCGTCCCCAACCAGGAGGCGGAGAGCTGCGGTCATCTCCTTGTCGGACAAGGCCTCCGAGCTCAAGCGAACCTTGTCCTCTTCATCCCCAAGTTCCCATAAGGGGCGCGTGCGGGCTTGAAGCGGGGCCACACACATCGCCAGGAATTCCCTCGGGAGCATGGCCCCTGTAATCTTCGCCGCCTTCGCGTTGCCAGGCTTCAGGTTGGACTTCATCTGCTCCAGCACCAACATCGCCCGCTCGTCGGTGAGCTTCACGCAGGACCACCCCTTGTCGGACTAGGGCCTCTCCGTTGACAGCGCCAAGCACGGGTGGACGCACTTGGCGCCCATTATGACCCATTTGGCCCTGAGGTTGTCGGCCTTCTTCCCGGTGTTTGAGATCGAGTTGGCCTTGCCGGCCGCGATGAAATTGGCGCACCCAGAGATATGGCCCTCGCTGGGACGGAGGAAGAAGAAGTGGCGCAGCAGAGCCACGGACGGCATCACACCCAGATACGCCTCACAATAGTAGGCGAAGATGGACAAGAGAAGGATGGAGCTGGGATGGAGATGCAGCGCCTGCAGCCCGTAGTGGCCGAGGACCTCATAGAAGAAATCGGAGAAGGGAGGAACCAACCCGGCGGCGATACTGCTCGTGAAGAAGGGGAGGAACGCGCTCCCCTCGGGCTCCCGCACGTCGGAGGCAACCCGGAGCTCCGTCTTCCCCCTTTCATTACTCTCCCCCGCCATCAGCAAGCGCGTGGCGGTGAGGCTCTTCTCTGAGACGTTGGGCGAGTCGAGGGCAGGTTCGTACGAAGCCGGCGACGAGGCGGGCTTGACCCTACGGGGCGCCATTGGTCGCTGATGCAGGAAAGGATGGGAGCAGATCTGGAGAATTTTGGAGGCAGGGCGCAAGAAAGGGGATCTGAGCAAGGCGAAGGAAAGCAGTGAAGGCAAGCGCTGCCATGCCGGCCTACTTGTCAAGTCAGGCAGTTGCCGAGGCAACATAGGGAAGTGGAGACGCCCACGTCCAATCAACCGCCACGCATCGACCAAGGCTGCAGGCTATTGGGGCCCGCGGTGCTCCGCACTTGACCTTTGGATTCGCCTCGAAGCCAAGCCCGAGCGCGCCTTGGGCCCGGGGGCTACTGTCGGCGTTCTGGGAACGGGGGTCCCCAGACCTGCCTGCCTGCGGCCCATGGTGTGGCTTCGCTAGCAGGCCCGTACGGCCCATCTTCATCAACAAGGCACTCAAGACCTTCGTGAGGGGCCAAGCCTCGCGAGGCAGACGGCACAAGACCTCCTCAGGAGCGGCCTCACTAGGCTGGCTCGCGAGGGGCGGAGAGTTCAAGGCCAGGCAAACCTCACGAGGTTCTAGTGACGTGAGCCATGACGACCAAGGCCAGGCGGGCGCCAGCGCGCGCAGTGTCCTTGTTTCCTCTTTGGTGCTAAGGAAGCAAGCGCATGCGCGGAGTACCGAGGCGTCAAGCAAAGGTTTCCATATCAGTGCAACGAGACCAAGACCAGCAGGACGACAAGACGGAGGTCACCATGGAGCCCAAGGCGGCGTCACCACTAGAGCCTTTTGCAGGCGAAGACCACTTTTGTTAGGATAACCTGTACTAGCTGTCCCCTTTCAAATTGGCCGTTGTTGGCTCCCTTCCCGCTCAATATTTGGGGAGAGGACCAGGGCCTCTATGAATAGGAGTGGCCACCACCATAGCTAGGGGGTCAGAAAAAGAGAGACCAGAACACACACAAGTTCGCCAAGCACAAGAACACCTCTCCTCAGGAGGCTGTTCTTCCCTTTGTACTGTTCATCCTCAGCCCGAGAGGCAATCCACCACCACCACACTGGAGTAGGGTATTACACCACAACGGTGGCCCGAACTAGTATAAATCTTGTGTCCTTTGTGTTGCGAGTTCGTCGAGTTAGTCCGTAAGATCTTAGCCGAGCTAGGACGTGGATTGGTAGGGGGGAGATCTTCGTGCGCACCCCAGAGTTCGAACCTTAAGGGCTTTGCCGGAACCCATGATCCGACAGTATAGATAGATAAAAAAACTAGTCCAATATGATAAAATAGATAAAAACTACGGTGCAACTAGAACCTACTCCGAGTCGTCTCATTTTCGCTGGTGTCGTCCGAGGTATCGAGAAACACGTCTTCCCAACGAGGATCGTACTCGTCAAAGAACGACTCGTGTCCTGCGGACACGAGATTGCATTACGTCGACGCGAGTGCCTTCCGCCAACGCATGTCGACCTGGTCCACGCTGTGCCTTGCCGTCCTCTCCGCCCAGAAGGTGTTCTCGTCGGCGACGTCCCGCGGGTAGCGCTGGCGCCACTCCGACATGGCTAGCTCGTCCACCTCGGCGATGAGGAGGCGGTGCTGGCGTCTGCCGTGTTCCTCACGGTCCTCCTCCATTACAAGATGGGCCGATGGCGTGAGGTCCTACGCCTGCTGGCACGTCTGTGCGTCGTGGAAGTTCATCCACGAGCGTGGCCTGCTAAGGCGCCACGTCGCAGCGACTTAGGCATGGGTGGCCTCGTGCACGGTCTCGAACGTCTCGAACGTCCACGTAGAACGCGCTGGAAGGGCAGACACGGATGCCGCGGTAGCCCGAGCTGCTTTGGCGACGCGACGGCATGTCGGCGGCGGGGGAAGGGCGCGGCGACGGTGGGGCGCGGGATGCGAAGAAGAGAGGGGCGGCGAGGGGAAGAAAGGGCCGACGGGAGCGGTCGAGTGTGCGACTGGCGGCATCAGACGCGCACGTTTTGTAGAGCGCGTCGGGTGCCACGCGCCAAATCTAGCGTGCGAAGGGCCGCCTTTTCCTGCGCACGATCTTTTGTCGTGTGCCGAAATTTCCCGCGCCCGCTGGAGTGCGCGAACCCGCTCCGCGTGCGCTAAAACTAACTTTTCCTGCATGTGCGATATTTGCTGCCACTGTTGGAGATGCTCTAAAGCGGTATTTTTGGCTCTCGGAAGCATCTGCACCCATGGATTTTTTACTTTTGCTATTTTCTTGTTTTACTGTTACCGGTGTAGATGAGCCCAGGCACCGAATTGAATACCAGAGGCTTTAGAGCATCTTCAACGACGACCCTCAAACCACCTACAACCGTCCTGGCCAGACGATTCAGACGTGTTTTGTCTCCAACGTGATCCTATATTGGTCCGCACGCTAGTCTGGACACGCTTTTTCCTGCAAAGGGGGGACAAAGTGGGGCGAGGAGCTTTGTGTGCAACTGAATCGCAGCCATGCACGCACCTGACTACCCTGGCCCACCAAAAACTCTCCTCCCGCATTCCCGCCGATGCTAGTCGGCAATGTTACAGAGTGTCGGCGCCGCATCCATGAAGCCCAGAGCGGACACAGCCTCTCATAGGAGCCGGCATTGAAGCGGCATTGGCCGAGAGCGCCGCCGACACCGCTTCTTGGTGCAGGAATCGTCTCTCAACACTCAAAAGGCAATAGTTCGTCTGCCTGCCTCCATTAAATGCACACAATTACCAAGGAATGGCGAGCCGGTGCCACCCGTCTGTCCGTTGGCCTCCTGCCATTAATCACATCGTTGGTCTCCTTGCTATCCTCCCACTATATAAACCGCAGGTCGACTATAGCCGCATCCATCATCCTCAACTCCCTTCGTCATCTCTACACTATGCCCGTCATGGCCTCCTCGAGCTCCAAAGTTGTCTGGGACAGCCTCTCATCAGAGCAAAAAAAGGAGATGACCACCATTGCACTGGCGGGCAGACGGAGGCCGGCGATGCGGACGTCCCAATGGATCACACACCTAAGGATGAGCCACTCCCCTACTCGCCGATGCATGCCAGCATCACCATCGGCAAGACCCATGCCCACTACACGGACATGGTGCTGGGGGAGCGGGAGGCCTAGTTCCAGCAGGCGTGAGCCGGCCAGGCCTACAACCTCCGCGTCCTCGATGAGCACCGGCATGCGGAGGAGCAACTCACCATCAGCACGGCCATAGTGCCGGACATGGACAAGGCGCTGCTCGACTCCTACCACACCGCCCGCAAAATCTGCTACGACCGCTGGTGGTACATATCAGGCGGATTTACAAGTCGCCTACAAGGAGATGGACGAGGCGACGGATGAGGTGTTCGGCAAAAGCGACAACAAGGTGGACATCACCAGCTCCGCCACGACCACGAAGCTGGCACGTCTGGGAGCACCGCCAGCAATGAGGAAGAGTGGAGCATGAGAGGTCGCTGGCGCTTGGGTCCCAGGAAGACCACCGCTCCTCCCCTCCCATTAAAGCCAAGCTTGGTGGGCTCAACATTGTCGGTCGATTAGCCGCTTGGCAGAGACATGGAGATGGATAACTTCACTTCCCGGGGCTCATGGTTACAGAGGTGGAGGCTGCCGAGGTAGAGCTGGTGACTGCGAAGCTTGAGCCGGAGCTTCATTTCATGGTGCTCATGACCGGAAGGACGTCAGTGATCATTTAGATTAGGGTTAGAGTCAGATTTAGTCATAATATCATGAAAATGTAATGAATTTCGTCTGGTATATATGAAATCCAACCGGTTTCCATGAATTTTGTCCGGTTTGTTCAGATCTTGTTTCAGTTGTATGCGGGTAGCGTTGGACGGACGGCTCCAACATCCGTGTCCGCGGACTGCCCCCACCCCTCGATACATCACCAACATATCTCTAATTTATGAAGTATTCATGCTATATTTACATGAGTTCTATATGGTTTTGGTGCATTTTTATATTGTTTTTCTGGACTAACCTATTAATCAAGAGCCCAGTGCTAGTTCCTATATTTTGCATGTTTTTGTTTTGCGGAAAAAAACCATACCAAACAAAGTCCAAACACAATAAAATTTATGATGATTTTTATGGAAGAAAAGAGACCCATGAAGCTCCGGGGAGGAGCCGGAAGATGCCTGCGGGGCCCACAAGCTCAAGGGGCACGCCCCTAGGACGTGTGGGTTGAGCTTGTGGGGCCCTCGAAACTCCGTCTGGTGTGAATCCAACGCTAAAAAAATCATATATATTCATAAACCCCTAAAAAGTAACCTAGAAAATTTACTCTATCGTCGCAAGAATCTGTTTTGAAGCAATCTCATCTGGAGGCCTTTTCCGGCATCCTCTCGGAGGGGGAAGCTATCATAGAGGCCGTCATCATCATCCTTGCTGCTCCATGGTGATGTGTGAGTAGTTAATCTTTGGGGATAAGGGTTTGTACCGGTAGCTATTTGTTTCATCTCTCTCTCTCTCTCTCTCTCTCCCGTTCTTGATGTGACACGATCTTGATGTATCATGAGCTTTATCAATATAGTTGTATCACATGACGTTCACCTCCTCTCTTATTTTCATGGTGAATTGAGTCTTGATCTTTGAGGTTTTTTTGTTGGATTGGATATTTTGGATTTGGGATCACTTGATGCACGTATTAGTCAGGCATTCACGTGGTGACACTGGGGTAATCTAGGTGACATTAGAGTAGAATGATGTGTATCGGTGGTTCATAATATTGATTGGAAACACAACTTTGAGGTGGTTTACTACCTACACAATTTCATCCTAGTTTCTCTGATAGGGATAGAGACTTTGGAGTGATTCTTTGCCACATTTTGAGGGATTTGACGCAACCTTTGATAGACTACCGACGACGTGTATAATTTTTCCAAATCTTTCACGATACAAATTCAGCAACTCCAAGTCCAATCTCAAGTGTACACCAAATAACATGAGAAAGAAACATCAAGCTTACGGTCGTGTAGATGCAAACCAGTCGAAACTACACATACGTCCTCAGATAGAGGAAGTGCGTGGGCGATTCAATAAGAATCGGCAACAAATTAAAGGGTGTCTCATCTAATCTCCTCACCAAGAACACAAACCCTAGATGGATTATCAAAAAAATACGCAGAACTTGGACACCAGAACATGGCATGTTTCTAGTTTAATAACTCAAGCAATCAAAACCGACCCCTAATACACGGCCGGTTGGCCTTATAAATAGTGCGCACAGGCAAAGGGTTGCTCCGACCTAGACTCCTAAAGACTAATTTGACTCGGGCTAGACTTATACTAATAACACATGTACATATTAGTATGATTCAAACTCTCTCTCATATCTTAAATAATCACTAATCACTAGTTAATTAATTAAAAAATTTAGCACGCTGAACAGGAAAGGCCAATATGAACTAGTAGTACTACTCCTTTAGATGCTCAGATAGATGTGTTTGCATGCACGGAGTTCTGAATCGTGGCTCCACGTCCTCTGGTGCAACAAGCTGAACAGGAACATGTCCAATAAAAACATGTGTTGCCGCGTGGCCACATTATAGAAAATTGTCTCTCAATTCAACACTTTGATTGTTGTAATGCACATGCGTAGCTTGTTTCTTTTTCTCATTGCGTTTGGCAAGAAATATATACCTTTTAGTGTTTCTTTGATTCGACTTACAAACAATACTTTTAGCGACAACACATGGAGTCACATCATCCTTCCTCCCTTGAAAGGAAACCGTCCTTGGATTCAACCTATACCTTGTAGATTTTTGCTTGAACACTTTGACGGTACACTTTATATCTTTTGCATCTTTGGGATGAATAGAATAGAAGTCACCCTTATGCACAAAAGTGTACGTATTAGTTCGCCCATGATGAAGAGCGTTAACATCGTGTTGTCACAGATGCCCCAAAATAAGATGACAAGCATGTAATGGAATAACGTCGCATTCCATCTTATCAACATAACCATCAACAGGAAAGGGAACCTTCACCCTGTGAGTAACCTTCACTTTGCCCACATCATTTATCCACTTCATATAGTATGGTTTTGGGTGCTCCCATGTTGGCAAGGAAAGAGACTCCACCAAATCCTTGCTAATCATGTTTCTAGCATTGCCACCATCAATTTATCAGTTTGCACACTTCTCCCTTGATGGTACATGCAGTTTGAAAAATACTCTGTCGATGTCCTGATTCAAAAATGACCCTTGTCATCTCGCTGGACCTTATGTGCTAGCAAACCCCCCTATCACTTTGAGGATAACATAGCATGGTATTGCCATTTCCTCTTTCCGTTTCATCCTCTAAATTAGTTGTCTCATCTTCAGATTCTAAAATATATTCTGCATCAACAAGTAGAACTCTTCTTTGATTAGAACATTCATGCTTCATGTGTCCACGTCCTCCACACTTGTGGCAAATAATATTACGGTGATGAGATGATGTTGCACTAGATGAAACTTGAGAAACCTCCTTTGGCCCAGTAGCCACTTTGGTTTGTTCAATGCTTCCCGACTTATAAGAAGTAGCCGGTTTAGCACTAAAATCACCCTCAATAGGAGAAGAACCACGTCGCCCACTGTTGTAAGTTGGACGAGTCTCTGAAGCTTGCTTCTCCAATACTCAACGTTCAGCATGCTTAGCTTGATGAAGTAACTCATGAATATCATTATATTGCATTAGATCAACATGATCACGAATCTTTTCTTCTAACCCTTCAAATAAACACACCATGTTCGCCTCCGCAGACTCACGCATAGCTGTACTGATCATCAAAACTTGCATCTCTGTATAGTACTCATCAACTGATTGTGTACCTTGCACTAGACGACACAGTCTACTATGAAGCTAGCGAGTGTAAAATGTAGGCACAAAATGTCCCCTCATGATTCGCTTCATGTCAGTCCATATCGCTGGTCACTCGTGAGTACAGTTCTTATTATCCCACCATACAAGAGCAAACTCTGTAAATCCGTTGATGCAACACGAATATTCTTATCTTTGGAGTAGTTGTGACCATGAAAAGTATTATTTATGAACATCTCCCACTCCAAATATTTCTCCGAGTTAGCATAACATCCTGAGAATTCGGCCATGGTTATCTTGATTCTGTCGGCGTTCTGGGAACGGGGGTCCCCAGACTTGCCTGCCTGCGGCCTGCGGCGTGGCTCGAGTGGGGGCCCAACATGGCCCATCTTTATCAAGCACAAGACTCAAGACCCTCGCGAGGGGCCAAGCCTCGCGAGGCGGACGACACGGCGCATCCTCAGGCGCAGCCTCCTCAGGCTGGCTCACGAGGAGATGGAGATATCAAGGCGGGGTGCCTCGTGAGGTGCCCATGATGCAAGCCATGACGACTAGAGGCACCAGGCGGGTGCCAGCACGCGCAGCGTCCTTCTTTCCTATTTGGTGCAAAGGGGACAAGCATATCTGCGGGGTACCGAGGCATCAGGCAAAGGTTGCCACTTCGGTGCAATGAGACCAAGACCAGGAGGACTACGAGACGGAGGTCACCATGGAGCCCAGCCCGGGTCACCACCAGAGCCTTTGGCAGGCGAAGACTGCTTTTGTCAGGATAGACGTACTCGCTGTCCCCCTTCAAATTAGCCCGCCATTGTTGGATCCCTTCCCGCTCAATATTTGGGAAGAGGACCAGGGCCTCTATAAATGGGACTAGCCACCCACATAGCAAGGAGTTCGGTTCGATCGGTCGGTTCGCAGAGTTAGTTGGTCCGGCTAGCAAGTAGAGAGAGATAGAGAGAGAGAGGTGGCAGAACTCCTCCTAGTAGTTCATCACCCCTGCCAAGAACAGACCCTCGCGAGGCTGTTCTTCCTTGTATTGTTCATCATCACCAGCCCCCAAGAGGCAATCCATCCACCACACACTGGAGTAGGGTATTACACCACAACGGTGGCCCGAACCAGTATAAACCTTGTGTCTCTTGTGTGATTCCCTAGTAGTTTAGATCTTTGCGAGACGGGGAGGTTGAGGACGTGATTTCCGCGCGCACCCCAGTGTTCGAACCTTAAGGGTCTGCCGGAACCCGAAATCCGACATTTGGCGCGCCAGGTAGGGGTGCGCCGGAATTCGTCTTCCACTGCTCCGCTCTCCTCCGACCGTCGCATCCATGTCTGACGCTCGTCGGGCCCGCGCCGAGCGCCGGGCCGCCATCGCTTCCCGCATCGCCCAGACGGCCCCCGTCGGTGGGCGTCCTCGTCGTTCCCCGTCGCCCGCCGTCAACGCCGCCACCGGCCCGGCGGGGGGCGAGCAGCAGGCATCGTCTCAGCACCCGTCTGTGCGGCAAGACGGCCGCACCGCCACTCCGTCACTCGCACCAGCTGGCTCTTCGTCCCGCGCGCTCCGTGCACCCTTGGAGGCTCGAGCTGCGCTCATCGCGGCAAACGAGCTCCTGCGCTACCGCCCCGTCGACGACGTCTACGAGGAGTGGCTCGACCGCGTCGCCGAGCTCGTCCGCGCCACAGGGGGCTCTCCTGCGCCGTCCGCCCCATTGCGCCGCACTCTGCCCCACGCGGGTAACGAAGCTCCGGGGGCGAACCAGCCGCCTCCTCTCCAAGAAGATGCCATGGCTCCAAGGCGACTGGCCCCTGGGCGGAACCCGCTCCGCCAGGCGCCATCGCAGCAAGAACGAAGCTGCCAAGAAATCCCTCGCCCGTAGGGGGCTGCCCGGGCGCTCCCTGCTCCAGCTCCGGCACGCCGAGACCCCGCCTTGCTCCTAGGTGCAGCGCGTTGGGACCCTCAAGACCGAGCTCTCCACCAACCGAGGCCTTTCGTGGCCACCGCGGGCTGCCGCGCCTACACCCCTGAGCTGCGCAGCATCGCGTGGCCCGGCAAGTTCAAGCCGGACTCGCCTCCTCGCTACGACGGCACAACTGACCCCGCGGAATTCCTCCAGCTCTATGAGCTGGGTATCGAGGCTGCCAACGGGGACGAGAAGGTCATGGCTAACTGGTTCCCCATGGCGCTGAAGGAAGGGGCGCGCACCTGGCTCCTGAATCTGGCTCCAGGAACGATCTCTTCCTGGGACCAGATGCGCACCCGCTTCATCGCCAACTTCCAAGGTACTCGCGACCGGCCACCCGCAGTGAGCGACATGCGCCGCATCAAGCAACAACCCGGAGAGACCTTGCAAAAGTACATCCAGCGCTTCAACAGCGCGCACCTCAAGATCCCCAAGGTGTCCGAGGAGGCCATTATCTCGGCCTTCACCAATGGCGTCCGCGACGTCAAGATGAAGGAGGAGCTGGCGATGCATGAGGACCTCTACACCTCCCTGGAGCTGTTCAACTTGGCGAACAGGTGCGCCAGGGCTGAGCAGGGACGCCTCTCCCTCCTCGAGCTGCCTGCGGCAGACCCAGAAGAGAAGAAGCCCAAGGCCAAGGATGTGAAACGCAAGGGGGCTGCCGTGCTCGCAGCCGAATCGGACACCAAGCGGGGCAAGGATCTGCCCGAACCCTCCAGAGGTAGCCGGTACTGTGTGTACCACGACCTCCACACCCACAACACCAACGAATGTCAAGAGCTCCACGCCGTACGAGAAGGAAGGATTGGCCGTCGCCCTGACCGTGCTGACCGGGGCTACGGCCGATGAGGAGGAAGAAACCCAGGGCGCTGGGAAGACCGCGGCCCGCGCCAGGGGTGGCGCGACCAGCCTCGCGAGGACCGCTGGCGGGACCTGCCTCGTGAGGGGGACTGGAGAGACCAGCCTCGTGAGGACCGCCCTCACGGCAACGCAGGCCTGCCTCCTCTGCCGCCTCCACCAAGAAGGAACGTAGACCGCCATCAAGACGAGGGGGCTAGGGGCTTCCAGGAGCTACGCGCGATCGCCTGCATCCTGGGTGGAGCTCAAGCCCTGGCCTCCCAACGCATCTTCAAGCAGTTCGCCCGTGAAGTGAATGCAGCCCTCCCCAAGCGCGAAGCAACGCGCCCCCTCAGGTGGTCGGCGTGCGCCATCATGTTCAGCTCAGCAGATCAGCTCAAGTGCTCAGCCACCGCCGGAGTCCTCCCGATGCTTTGCTCCCCAGTCATCAGCAATGTGCTGGTCACCAAGACCCTCATCGACGGAGGGGCAGGGCTCAACGTCCTGTCCGTGGAAACCTTCAACAACCTCCAAGTGCCCTATGACCAGCTCTAGCCGACCAAGCCTTTCTCCGGAGTTACCGACGGTTCCACGGTCCCGATCGGGCAGGTCCGCCTCCCAGCCACCTTCGGGGCCCGCAGCAACTACCGCACCGAGCTCATCGACTTCGACGTTGCCCACATCCGCCTGTCGTACAACGCCATCCTTGGGTACCCAGCGCTGGCCAAGTTCATGGCCGTGACCCACCACGGCTACAACGTCCTCAAGATGCCAGGAAGTGGCGGCGTCATCACGGTGCCCTATGAGGAGAGAGATGCAGTGTGTTCCCTGGAGCGAGCCTTTCAGGCCGCGTCGCTAGAAGACCCAGATCGCGGAAGCAGGAGGCTTGCTGAGACCACCCCCAAGAAGAAGAAGACGTCGTCAGGCTCGGCCCCTCAGGGCCCGTGTCTGCCCAGGGGGACCCTCCTTCCATCGCATAGGAAAGCGCGCCCGGCGCCCTCCTCAGGCAGGGCTCGGGGGCTCTCACCTGGAGGGCCACCGACCTAGCCAGGGTCACGAGGGAGGCGCTTGGGCACCATGTGGAGGCGTGCTTCACAGCACGTTTCCCTCGAGAGGGAGCCAGGCGAGGAAGATCAGACCAGCAAGAGTTCGTTGACGAGGCCATTCAAGAGCTACAGGAGACAAGGATCATGAGAGGTTGCCGCCGCTTGCCGGCCGTGGCCCCACATCCAGGCGAGGATGGTGGGCTGAGCGTCTACATCGACGTACCAGGGCTCAATCAGATCGCCACAACGGAGCGCCTCTGGCCCTCGCGAGTGGGGCGCTGCAGAGGTCCACCCCACAGCTATGTTCGCATGCCTTACGGCCTGCCGAGCATGGCTGCGGCGTACCACCGTCTCATGAGGGGAATCGTGGAGGCTCAGGAAGACAGGCGTTCCGCGGCCTTGGCGGAGATGGAGGTAGCTCGCGAGGAGTCACCAGCGCCTCCGGAGCCTCCCGAGGCCCCGGGGCCTGGGGGCTCGTGAGGATCGGCTTCTGCAGCCCGTCAAGTCTGCTGCACCAACGCCACTATGCCGACGACATCCTCAGGTGACATCTTTCAAGTTCCGTTCTTAGCTGGGAGCACCCTCCCTGGGTTGCATCACTCCCAGGCCGCGTGGGTCCGTCCCCGCGGCATGTATCTGCATTTACCTTTCCGTCGTTAGTTTGCCTTGTTGGGGCGCCCCTCGGGCTGCATCATCCCCAAGCCGTTCGGGCCAGACCCAGCGGCGTGTATCCCCCTAGCGTTTATTTCCAACTATGCATTGCCTATCACGCTTGGCTGCATGGTGCCCGTCCGCGGCATCTTTTCTTCCCATGTCGGCCACTTGCACGTTAAAGGGGGGGTGCCTGAGCATCGCGACTCAGGGCTCTTACTGGCTCTCCAGCCCTCACCCTTTGGCCTTGTCCATGGCATCGCGACCTGGCATACCAGCGACGGCTGAGACAAGCTCGAGGGCCGGGACCCAAGGATGTAGAGTACCGGCATCTAACCAAATTTTGCAGGGACACATTCCAAGATACGGCCCAGTGCCGGGCGCAACCCGCCCAGAGGTAGGGCCTCGTGAGTCCTGCGCTGGCACACGGGTGCCCAGATACACCTCGCCTACTCCAACCAGCAAGCTCTTGAGTGACTAACGATCGACTAATGGCCGCCATGGCAACACCATCTTCTTTCTGTGATGACCCTGCAGGACCCCTGGAGGGAACCGCGCAAGCCGAGGCCCTCACGAGGTTTCCTTCGCCCTCGCCCACGTGAACCGCTTGCACGTTAAAGGGGGGGGGGGCGCCTGAGCATCGCGACTCAGGGCTCTTACTGGCTCTCCAGCCCTCACCCTCTTTCCTTGTCCACGACATCGCGACCTGGCATACCAGCGACGGCTGAGACAAGCTCGAGGGCCGGGACCCGAGGACGTAGAGGAGAAAGGGGAGCAAAGGTGGGGAAGAGGGGGCCTCACGAGGACCTTGCCAAGCGATTCCGCTCCTGCCTACGCACGGACCCAACGACACACCTGGAACGGCCCCTGATCCTCAAGATAAGTTACCACCCACGGCACTGGCTGCTGTAGCACTACCCCCGCACCTAAAGTAACTCCGTACTAGCAACGTTGCTTCCCTTTCTCACTAAGCGATGGCTGCTTGGGCGCCAAAGGGGACCTCCTGAGCATCGCGACTCAGGGGCTCTTACCGGACCTCGGGTCGCTCACCTCCTGGCCTTGACCACGGCATCACGACCTGGCATACCAGCGACGGCTGACGCCGCCTTGGGACTGGGACCTGTCGGCGTAGAGCACCAAGCCCTCGTGAGATGCGAAAGGGAAGGCTGAACTATAACGGAGTTGGCAACTCGCACGGATCCACGTCAAAAGGTTATACATATTAACAAACAGGACTAAAGACACCTTACAAGCCCCCATGGGGCGCATTCTGATTCCTCACCGGGAACGAATCCTAAGGGATGCTAACTACATGAGCTACTGCGGGAGACGCCATCATCAACAGTGGGCCGTCAGGCACCAGCGCCAACTCCATCCAGATCAGGGTTGGCGACGGCCTGACGCGTTCGCCCTACTCCTGGAGCGGCGACGACTCGGGGGCTCGTAGCTGTTGTCGCTCATCTCCGGAGTCGCGAAGCCTTCGCTGGAATCGCTGGACCCTCAGGCGCCTCTGCCCAGGGGGCGGTCGACGGGCCTAGCCCTCACCAGGGCGAGGTCCTGGCCACCTCTCCCACGGCAGCACTCCAGCCGGCGCCCGATCGCATCGAAGACCTTGAAGAACATCACCACCGCGCCGTCGTACTCCAGGTGGACCACGAAGACGCCTCTTTCCCTGCAGACCTGGGCGATCTCCCTCCAGCCGCGGGACATGTAGACCGCGCCCGGGGCAGCGACGACGACCTCGGCCTCGGTCGCGGGGGCGCTGCAGTCGGCGTGCTGCAGCTGGAGCTCCAGGGGCCCTCCTGGTGGAACGATGGAGGCGAAGAAGGGAGGAAGACGGATCCAGGACTGAAGGGGAGTGACGACGTGGAGCACGAACTCATGGGAGGAGCCCTCGGCATGGACTCCAGGAGGAACCACCCACGCCTTCGTAACCCGACGGCGCCGACGACGGCACTGACCGCGGGGATCAGCATCAACACCTCCGGGGCCCTAAACGTGGGCGTACAAGGGCAGCGGGAACCCCGGCGGAGCCCGCTCGCCCCAGGGCCTCGCCGCCGCCGGATGGTCCTCTTCGTCTCGGCTGCAATGGGCGAGTCACTTCTTCGGCGGGAGAGGGTCTGGCCCTTCTCGAGGAGCCTTTCCCTTCTCCGCTGCAGAGAACCGGCGAATCGGAGCCATCACACCAAGACGGAGCAAGAACTGAGGCGAAGGAGAGAGCAACAAGAGATGGACTGGACGGGCACGCGCGGTGCCATACTTATAGCCGGCGAAGGCCAACCGCCGGTCTCCATGATCACAGGTAATCATAACACGTTTTGCATGCAGGGACTTGTCCGACTCGCACGATCACCCAGGCGTCGTGGGGAAGCGGAGACGCCACGT
This sequence comes from Triticum monococcum, assembly GCA_034509565.1. Taxonomy (NCBI): domain Eukaryota; kingdom Viridiplantae; phylum Streptophyta; class Magnoliopsida; order Poales; family Poaceae; genus Triticum; species Triticum monococcum. The sequence continues at coordinate 236,325,867 of CM067843.1, read as the reverse complement.
CCAATCAACCGCCACGCGGCGTCCAGGGCCGCAGGCTGTTAGGGCCCGCGGCACTTCGCCCTTGCCCTTTCGCCTCTCGGCACGGCCAAGTCCACGCGCGCCTTGGGCCTGGGGGGCTACTGTCGGCATTCTGGGAACGGGGGTCCCCAGACTTGCCTGCCTGCGGCCTGCGGCGTGGCTCGAGTGGGGGCCCAACATGGCCCATCTTCATCAAGCACAAGACTCAAGACCCTCACGAGGGGCCAAGCCTCGCGAGGCGGACGACACGGCACATCCTCAGGCGCAGCCTCCTCAGGCTGGCTCGCGAGGAGACGAAGATATCAAGGCGGGTGCCTCGTGAGGTGCCCATGACGCAAGCCATGACGACTCAAGGCACCAGGCGGGTGCCAGCGCGCGCAGCGTCCTTCTTTCCTCTTTGGTGCAAAGGGGACAAGCATATCCGCGGGGTACCGAGGCATCAGGCAAAGGTTGCCACTTCGGTGCAACAAGACCAAGACCAGGAGGACTACGAGACGGAGGTCACCATGGAGCCCAGCCCGGCGTCACCACCAGAGCGTTTGGCAGGCGAAGACTGCTTTTGTCAGGATAGACGTACTCGCTGTCCCCCTTCAAATTAGCCCGCCATTGTTGGATCCCTTCCCGCTCAATATTTGGGAAGAGGACCAGGGCCTCTATAAATAGGACTAGCCACCCACATAGCAAGGGGTTTGGTTCGATCGGTCGGTTCGCAGAGTTAGTTGGTCCGGCTAGCAAGTAGAGAGAGATAGAGACAGAGAGAGGTGGCAGAACTCCTCCTAGTAGTTCATCACCCCTGCCAAGAACAGACCCTCGCGAGGTTGTTCTTCCTTGTATTGTTCATCATCACCAGCCCCCAAGAGGCAATCCATCCACCACACACTTGAGTAGGGTATTACACCACAACGGTGGCCCGAACCAGTATAAACCTTGTGTCTCTTGTGTGATTCCCTAGTAGTTTAGATCTTTGCGAGACGGGGAGGTTGAGGACGTGATTTCCGCGCGCACCCCAGTGTTTGAACCTTAAGGGTCTGCCGGAACCCGAAATCCGACAGATTGACCCATACCATCCTCCTCCTAGGCACCATTGTCGCCATGGTCTCGATGCCGCCCAGCATGGCGGTGAGACCCGGTCTCATGCCGTGGTCAGTGAGGTAAGTTTCCACGGGCATCAGAGTCCTTAGATAAATCACTATCATTATCGTTGTCGTGGTCACGATGTCGTCGTGGTGAGTAGGATTGGCGGGATGCCACATCTCTCACTTGAAGGCGTTGAACTTCTGTAGTGAGTCGATTAAGACTCTCAGTCACCACCTATAGACTATTAGTACACTGTCGGTCATTGGAAGTCAAAAACTCATTCAACCTGTCCTCGACACCTACAATATTTGCAGAAAACTCCTCAACCCTTGTCTGAAGCTTCTTGTTGGCTCCCTTGATCGACATCAGATGGATACGCAAAATCATCACTTATCTCTAGATCCACCGGAAGTTCATCGCCCTCCTCGTGATCAGATTTCTGATAACCCACAAGTATAGGGGATCACAACAGTTTTCGAGGGTAGAGTATTCAACCCAAATTTATTGATTCGACACAAGGGGAGCCAAAGAATATTCTCAAGTATTAGCAGTTGAGTTGTCAATTCAACCACAGCTGGAAACTTAATATCTGCAGCAAAGTATTTAGTAGCAAAGTAATATGATAGTAGCGGTAACGGTAGCAAAAGTAATAGTTTTTGTTTTGTAGTGATTGTAACAGTAGCAACGGAAAAGTAAATAAGCGAAGATCAATATGTGAAAAGCTCATAGGGAATGGATCAGTGATGGATAATTATGTCGGATGTGATTCCTCATGTAATAGTTATAATGTAGGGTGACACAGAAATAGCTCTAGTTCATCAATGTAATGTAGGCATGTATTCCGAATATAGTCATACGTGCTTATGGAAAAGAACTTGCATGACATCTTTTGTCCTACTCTCCTGTGGCAGCGGGTTCCTATTGGAAACTAAGGGATATTAAGGCCTCCTTCTAATAGAGTACAGGACCAAACCATTAACACTTAGTGAATACATGAACTCCTTGAACTACGGTTATCACCGGTAAGTATCCCGATTATTTTCACTTTGGGGTTAACGGATCATAACACATAATAGGTGACTATAGACTTGCAAGATAGGATCAAGAACTCACATATATTCATGAAAACATAATAGGTTCAGATCTGAAATAATGGCACTCGGGCCCTAGTGACAAGCATTAAGCATAGAAAAGTCATAGCAACATCAATCTTAGAACATAATGGATACTTGATACGTCTCCAACGTATCTATAATTTTTTATTGTACCATGCTGTTATATTATCAACCTTGGATGTTTTATATGCATTTATATGCTATTTTATATGTTTTTTGGGACTAACCTATTAACCTAGAGCCCAGTGCCAGTTTCTGTTTTTTCCTTGTTTTAGAGTATCGCAGAAAAGGAAAATCAAACGGAGTACAATTGACCTGAAACTTCACGGAACTTATTTTTGGACCAAAAGAAGCCCACGGAGTATCGGAGTTAGACCAGGAGAGTCTCGGGCTGCCCACGAGGGTGGGGGGCGTGCCCACCCCCCTAGGCGCGCCCCCTGCCTCGTGGACAGCCCGAAGGTCCACCGACGTACTTATTCCTCCCATATAAACCCATATAGCCTAAAAACTTCGGAGAGCACAATAGATCGGGAGTTCCACCGCCAGAAGCCTCCGTAGCCACCGAAAGCCAATCTAGACCCGTTCCGGCACCCTGCTGGAGGGGGAATCCCTCTCCGGTGGCCATCTTCATCATCCCGGTGCTCTCCATGATGAGGAGGGAGTAGTTCTCCCTCGGGGCTGAGGGTATGTACCAGTAGCTATGTATTTGATCTCTCTCTCTCTCTCTCTCGTGTTCTTGAGGTGATACGATATTGATGTATCGCAAGCTTTGCTATTATAGTTGGATCTTATGATGTTTCTCCCCCTCTACTCTCTTGTAATGGATTGAGTTGGATCTTACCTGACTCTTCTAATTTTCCCGGAGCTATCCTCAAATTTTCTTTTTGAAGTTTTACGTAAGAATTATTATCAGTCTTATGTATTTTCTCCAAGACCTATCAAATTCTTTTCACCATTGGCTCAACCTTTCTATTCGTCATCCCGGAGTACCTCAAAAATTCATGGTGGTGTTTCTCATTGTCATTCTCTGCTTTTGAAGACCGAAGAGGACTTTTCTCTTAATCTTGCTCCATTCTCTTCAAGATTCATGGTTCTAGCTTATGCCATCCTCTCATAATTGTTTTCGATTGTGAGAATTCTTTTCACCCATCCGGGGCAATTCAGGAGTCATTTAGCTTAATTCTCCAGAGCCCATCATCTCATAATTATTCATTCTAGCTTTTAGCTCTCGTTATCCAAATCATACCGGTGCATCATTCAAATTTCTCTAATCAGCTCGGGATCTCTTCGTTCACTTGTATCTAAATTCTCTCAAGTATCCTTGTTCGTTTCATAATTCTTCCCGGTGTTCCTTTATCTTTTCTTCGGTCATTTTAATTCTTGTGGTGGTTCGTGCAAGGGTTCTCGTCATTCGTTATCATATCAATTCATTCGTTCTTTTCAATCCTTCCGGTGGATCGTTGAAGAACTTCTCAAGTTTGCGCCATATCTCTTCTTAATCCTTTCTACGAGAATAAGTAGTATGCCAAATCCGTTACTTGTCATCAATTTAAATTGGTGAAGGATAAGCATAATGTGATTCTTATTCTTGTTTCATCGAGTAAATTAAATTCCTTATTCTGGAGGTTCTTCAAATTCTTGATTTCTTTTGTTCATCTTTCTTTTCCCGGAGTTCCAAGCTCTCTCAATTATATCGTCATGAAGCTCCATTTAAATCATCGCAAGGCTTCACCTTGGGTTTTCAACTTCGCTTTCCTTTTGTTTGATCATTCTTTTATTACCGGAGTTCTTCATGGAGGTTCTACATGATGGTTCATCAAGGATTAAATTCCTTCTCGAAGTGTTCATCGAGATTCTTTTCAAAGGAGTTCAAGTATTCTTCATCTTGCATCCCGAAGTGCAATTCTTTCTAACTTATCTTTGAGATGGTGTTATGTCTTTCTTGACAATTTCCTTTCATGTTTCATCATTCAAAACTTGTCAAGAATGAGATATTTTAAATCGACCAATCTTTTCATTGGAGTTATCTTGGGTTATTTTCCACCTAAAGCTTTCCCTAAGGATTGTTGCTAATTATGGTGCTCATAATTGATCCAAGTTCTTCATTTATCCACCCGGTGAAATAAGCTTCTCGTCTCCTTGTTCTTATAAATCCAATCTTGTTTTTGTTAGAGGCAGAATTTCACCTCAAGATTTCGAGAAGTTTTCCATAAGCCCACTACAAGCTTATTCTTTCCGTTGTTGATAATTCAACAATTCCATTCAACCTTTTCTTCGTAAGCATGCTCTTTCAATTTTATTTGCGAGAGTTGTCATTCTTCTTCTCCGTTCTTTTCTTTCCAACCATCTAGTTTTTTTCCATTCAGTCGTTCCGGAGGCATTGTGATGTTTCTCTCTTCAACCCATCTTCTTGTTTTGTCAGGATCGTGTTCTTTTCTTGGTGTATCCATTTAACCAGAGTGTTGTGTCCTCTGCGCAAGTTCTTTCATCTCTTTTCAACCGGAGTGCTACCCGAATCGGTTCTTTCTTATTCCTCTTTCCTAACGGAGTGCTTTCAACTTCGTTCATCTTTGTTGTATTCTTCCTTTTAAATTGTTCAACATCTCAAGGTTCTTTGGTTTCAATCGTTTGTCAAAGAAGCAACTTAGTTTTACCTCTTCTCTTTTCTCTTCCGTTTTTTCCTCCGGTGCCATCCTAGATCTTGGGACGAGATCCTCTCGTAGTGGTGGAGTGTTGTAACGCCCCAAGACCGGAGCTTCAGATGCCTTCCATATGTTCCGGGTTTCGCCGTGTGTTTCATTTGCGTCTGCCCTTTTATTTTTTTGCATTGCATCATGTCATCATGTCATTAATCTTTTGCAACTCAACTAAATAAATGGCATGGATCTGTGATCCATTTAAACCAAGGGAATTCACATGGTGATTCTCTTTACAACATATCCTCCCGATATTAGGGAGCTATATTAAATATTCCATTTTCGGAATCACCCATGAACACACTTGCAAATAATCACATGTCTTTTCTGCTTCGAGTTTGCTCCTCAAACTTTGCCCATAAATTCTTTTATCTTTTTCTGAAGGTCTACCAAAAATCTCAACATTTTGGGACCTTTCTAACGCCCACTTCTTATTCGAACTCATTTGAATTTAATTCAAACAAGTTCCAATCCAAACTTTGTACACACACCCATTTATACTTTTCTTGGATCAAGATCTTTATTGCGAGTCCAGTAAAATTATCCCCATGCCCAGTTTCCACCCCTACCTTCTCTTTCTTTTCCTTATCTTTTCTGTTTTGTTTTGTTTTTAAAATGGGAAAAGGGAGATATTTAGGGAGAGAGGCGGCCTGCACCACTGCCCACCTGGGCCTCCCAACTACCAGCAGTCGCACCAATTGGCCAAGGCCCAGCCGGCGCCCTTCCCACTGGGCCGGCTCCAAGGCCCACTCCCCCAGCCCAGCTAACCTATAAGTCTAACCTAGCCCGATCCCCACTCCCTTCCCTCGTCCTCCCTCCAGCGCCGCCAGGAGAGGGTCGCTTCGCGCTCGACCCCGCCTCCTCTTGATCCTTGCAGCACCCGCGCCCGATGTTTTTCCTCCTCCCGTCAACCTTCCATCGCGCGCCACCGCCTGGAGCTTCACCGCCGCCAGCTCCTCCTCCACCTCGCCTCTCCGCAAACCCCGCTGTTGCTTCTTCCAGCGTTGCAGGATGCGTCCAGGGGACCAATCCCCATGGCACCATCGTCTCAGGCCACGCCGCCGGTGGGATCCCGCGTGCCTCCGCCCGGATCAGCCTGCGCGCCGTTCCCGCCGACCTCGACCTCCAAGGCCCCTTCCCTCGTGCCTCTTCCTCCTTCTCTTTCCCTCCTCCACCTCTCATCTCTCTTGTTCTCTGTAACAGGAGACCAACTCATGGCCGCCGAACCCCTGCCTCGACTCAGTTCTCACCGGAGACGCCGTCGAGCGCCCGGAGCAGCACCTCCCTCCGTTCCCTGCGCCGCTGCATCGCCGAAGCAGAAGCTCCATCCGCCCCGACCTCCGTCTCCAGCAGTTGGCGGTGAGCAAGCCGCTGCCGCCCGCCTCGTTGCGTTCCCCTCCGCTTATGTCCGCCTTGTTTTGTCTCTGTTAGGGCCTGCCTCCTGTCGCTGTTGCGCTGCGGGACCTCAATGCCGAGTGCCACATAGTTGGATTCCTCATGGTCACCACCGAACCCGTTTGTATACTTTTGCTGTCAGATGCGCCAAGTCCAGCCGGTTCGGGACCACCTCAAGTTCGACCACTGCACGGATATGCCAAGTTCGCCTACGAAACGTGCTCCCTACTGTCGAACCCATGGACGTCAAGATCCTCGCCGTGACCTCGAACATCTACGGAATGTGCACGACTACAAAATGGGTACCACTACCGTTGCCGAAGACCCGTGTAACGGAACCGTCAAGTTCGACTACCGTCGTGGGAACAACTACTTCCTATACCATCGCCGAGTACCACTACTTCCCACGACGATCGTGAATGACTACACCGCTTGACCCGAACCACTCCGAGAACACACGCTTCGAAGGTATAACCCCGAGACGATGTCCGTGAACGAATGCTTGCGATGTATGAGATGCTCGTGCTTGCTCCGTGCTCGATTTGTTGGTGCACGTTGCCCTCTTTTACCTTGTCACCGTCATGTGGCAACCCGGTAACCGGGAGCACCCCACCTTCTATCGCATGTCACGCTCCCGTCGCACTTTCTTTTGCACCGGGATCTCAATCGAGTTACCGGAACATTGCCGTGGCACCATTTCCGTTATCGTCGCCGTGGCACCCTTTCTTTCCGCCACGATACCAAATGCTCCATATTATGCTCATGACAACTTTTAATTAAACTTGCATAAACTTGCACATGTCATCCGCATCATGATAACAACTTCAAGGTTGGTTAAAATTGTTGTTTGCATTAAATTACTAATGCATATGGGGATTTACCAGGTTTGTTGTTTATTATACCCGGCCCCATTTAAATTGTTTAGATGGTATAGTTTTGTTATGTATCATCTCTTGACATGCTTAACAACATTTAATATTGTTGGGTACATAACCGAGAGAGTACTAAATAACTGATGTGGTGTTCCATCAATATGCAACGGAGTTGCATATCGAGCTCCACTTAATTCGTAGGATTGCTTGTGCACTTTGCCATGTCATGCATCATTAAACTGGACATGCATCATACTTGATTGTGCATCATGCCAACTTTATGTGATGTTTGTTTACCATGTTGTTTGCTTCTTTCTGGTGTTGCTTCTTCGGGTTAGTTCCGATAACGTCGTGTTGTGAGGATTCGTTCGACTACGTCCGTTTATCTTCTTCATGGACTCGTTCTTCTTCCTTGCGGGATCTCAGGCAAGATGACCATACCCTAGAAATCACTTCTATCTTTGCTTGCTTAGTTGCTCGCTCTATTGCTATGCCTATGCTGTGATACCTACCACTTGCTATATCATGCCTCCCATATTGTCATGCCAAGCCTCTAACCCACCTTGTCCTAGCAAACCGTTGTTTGGCTATGTTTTCGCCTTGCTCAACCCCTCTTATAGCGTTTCTAGTTGTAGGTGAAGATTGAAGTTTGTTCCTGGTTGGAACATGGATATTTTGTTGGGATATCACAATATCTCTTATTTAATTAATGCACCTATATACTTGGTAAAGGGTGGAAGGCTCTGCCTTATGCCTGGTGTTTTGTTCCACTCTTGCCGCCCTAGTTTCCGTCATACCGGTGTTATGTTCCTTGATTTTGCGTTCCTTACACGGTTGGGTTATAATGGGAACCCCTTGACAGTTCGCCTTGAATAAAACTCCTCCAGCAAGGCCCAACATTGGTTTTACCATTTGCCACCTAGCCTTTTCTTTCCCTTGGGTCGGCCGGCTCAAGGGTCATCTTTATTTAAACCCTCGGGCTAGTGCTTCTCTAAGTGTTGGTCCAACCTAGAGCACCGTGCGGGGCCGTCCCTTGGCAACTTGGGTTACGTTGGCTCCCGTACGCTTAGCTTATCCAGTGTGCCCTGAGAACGAGATATGTGCAGCTCCTATCGGGATTTGTCGGCACAGCGGGTGGTCTTGCTGGTCTTGTTTTACCATTGTCGAAATGTCTTGTAACCGGGATTCCGAGTCTGATCGGGTCTTCCTGGGAGAAGGAATATCCTTCGTTGACTGTGAGAGCTTGTGATGGGCTAAGTTGGGACACCCATGCAGGGATTTGAACTTTCGAAAGCCGTGCCCGCGGTTATGGGCAGATGGGAATTTGTTAATGTCCGGTTGTAGAGAACCTGAAGCTTAACTTAACTAAAATGCATCAACCGCGTGTGTAGCCGTGATGGTTTCTTCCCGGCAGAGTTCGGGGAGTGAACACGGTGTTGGAGTTATGCTTGACGTAGGTGGTTCTAGGATCACTTCTTGATCATAGTTTCTCGACCGTGCCTTTGCCTTCTCTTCTCGCTCTCATTTGCGTATGTTAGCCACCATATATGCCAGTGCTTGCTGCAGCTCCACCTCACATACCTTTTACCTACCCATAAGCTTAAATAGTCTTGATCGCGAGGGTGTGAGATTGGAGTCCCAGTGACTCACAAATTACTTCCAAACCAGCTTGCAGGTGCCGATGATATCGTGCAGGTGACGCAACCGAGCTTAGGAGGAGTTCGATGGAGTTTGTGTTCGTTGTGTTGTTTCGTTTCAGTTGATCGGTAGTGGAGCCCAGTTGGGACGATCGGGGATCTGTGTAGCATTTGGGGTAGTCTTCTTTCATTTTGGTTCGGTAGTCGGACCTTATTTGTATCTGGATGTTGTAATGCTTTAATTCATGTTTGGTGTGAAGTGGCGATTGTAAGCCAATTATGTATCTCTTTCCCTTATGTATTACATGGGTTGTGTGAAGATTACCTCACTTGCGACATTGCTTACAATGCGGTTATGCCTCTAAGTCGTGCTTCGACACGTGGGAGATATAGCCGCATCATGGGCGTTACACCTCTGCACTTGGAGGCCCAACAACGTCTATAAGAAGAAGGTTGTGTAGTAGACATCAAGCTCTTTTCTGGCGACGTTGCTGGGGAGGTTAGTGCTTGAAGGTATATCTTTAGATCTTGCAATCGAATCTTTTAGTTTCTTGTTTTATCACTAGTTTAGTTTATAAAAGAAAATTACAAAAAAGATGGAATTAAGGGTACCTCATATGCTTCATCTTTTTAATATCTATCATGAAAATAAGGATTCCGATAATTGTGCTCCAGTGCTAGAGGAAGAATGCATTAGAATGTTTGGCACTAAATCTTTGAATGATGGGCATGATTGCAGTGTTGTTAGTATGAATTCCTTGAATATCTATGATGCTAATGATATGCAAAGCCACAAGCTTGGGGAAGCTATGTTTGATGAAGATGATATTTTTTGTCCCGCAAGTTTTGATGAGAAAATTTATTATGATGAAAGCATGCCTCCTATTTATGATGATTATATTGATGAAAGTGGATTTGGAGAGGTCATGACTTTATTTTGTGATGAATCCACTATTTCGGAAGAGGTTCCAATTGATTATGAGAACAAAGTTGCTATCTATGATGATTATGTGATGACTTGTATGCTATAAAGAATAATGATATCCATGAAACTTGTCATCATGATTTTAGTTTTCAATTGGATTATGCCTCACATGATAATTATTTTGTTGAGTTTTCTCCCACTATTATTCATGAGAGAATTTTGCTTGTGTGGAGAGTAATAAAATTTCTATGCTTGTACATCATGAAAAGAATGCTTTAGGTGCTGTTTATATTGTTGAATTCATTCATGATGCTACTGAAAATTATTATGAGGGAGGAATGTATGCTTGTAGGAATTGCAATAATATCAAGTTTCCTCTCTATGTGCTTAAAGTTTTGAAGTTATGCTTGTTTTACCTTCCTATACAAGTTGATTCTTGTTCCCACAAGTTGTTTGCTCACAAAATCCGTATGCATAGGAAGAGGGTTAGACTAAATGTGCTAGTCATATTCTTCATGATGCTCTCTTTATGTTTCAATTCTTATCTTTTATGTGAGCATCATTGAAATCATCATGCCTAGCTAGGGGCGTTAAACGATAGCGCTTGTTGGGAGGCAACCCAATTTTATTTTTGTTACTTGCTTTTTGCTCCTGTTTAGTAATAAATAATTTATCTAGCCTCTGTTATGATTGAGTTTTTATGTTTTAATTAGTGTTTGTGCCAAGTATAACCGTTGGGAAGACTTGTGGAAAGTCTTGTTGATCTTGCTGTAAAAAGAACAGAAACTTTAGCGCTCACGAGAATTGCTGCCATTTTTTATTGGAGAGTGATATTGAAAGTGCAACTATCCCTAGGTGGTTTTGGTAATTCCTAACAACATATAGCTCATTGAGCCAATGCTATTCCAAGATTAATATTTCAGGAAAAGCTCAATGAATGGCATGGCATGGATGAGGAAAGTGGACCCCTCAAAATACTAAGGACAAAAAGATTGGCTCAAGACTCTACATTTTATATTTTAGTGATGCAAGATCACATTGAGTCTATAGGAAAAGCCAATACTATCAAGGAGGGATGAGGTGTTGCTTGATGAGGTTCTTGCTTCATAGTGCTTAGTGATATCCTCCAAAACCCTCAACTACCTTCCCACATCCACATATGACCTAAACCAAAAGTCAAACTCGGCCCCACCAATTCTTTCTATCCGGCGCCACCGAGTTCAGATGTCATAGCCACTGCCACAAACCCTAGGCAAATCGGTCTCACCGATAGGGATCTCGGTCACACCGAGATGGGGTTGTAATCTCTCTGTTTCCCTTCGTAACGTTTCGGTCCTACCGAGATGAGCGATCAGTCCCACCGAGATTGCAATGTAAACTCTCTGTTTCCCTTTTGTAACATTTCGGTCCCACCAAAATGAGCGATCGGTCCCACCGAGTTTACCTGACCAACTCTCTGGTTAACTTATTACCAAAATTGGTCCCACCGAGTTTGTGTAATCAGTCACACCGAGATTACGTTATGCCCTAACCCTAACCATATCGGTCCTACCGAGTTGCATCTCAGTCCCACCGAAAATCCTAATGGTCACTAGGTTGCTAAATTGGTCCGATCGAGTTTCTCAATTCGGTCTCACCGAGATTGGTAAATTGTGTGTAACGGTTAGTTTTTGTGTGGAGGCTATATATAGCCCTCCACCCACTCTTCATTCGTGGAGAGAGCCATCAGAACATACCTACACTTCCAATACACATTTTCTGAGAGAGAACCACCTGCTCATGTGTTGAGGCCAAGATATTCCATTCTCACCATATGAATCTTGATCTCTAGCCTTCCCCAAGTTGCTTTCCACTCAAATCTTCTTTCCACCAAATCCATATCCTGTGAGAGAGAGTTGAGTGTTGGGGAGACTATCATTTGAAGCACAAGAGCAAGGAGTTCATCATCAACACACCATTTGTTACTTCTTGGAGATTGGTGTCTCCTAGATTGGCTAGGTGTCACTTGGGAGCCTCCGACAAGATTGTGGAGTTGAACCAAGGAGTTTGTAAGGGCAAGGAGATCGCCTACTTCGTGAAGATCTACCGCTAGTGAGGCAAGTCCTTCGTGCGCGATGGCCATGATGGGATAGACAAGGTTGCTTCTTCGTGGACCCTTTGTGGGTGGAGCCCTCCGTGGACTCGCGCAACCGTTACCCTTCATGGGTTGAAGTCTCCATCAACGTGGATGTACGATAGCACCACCTATCGGAACCACGACAAAAACATCTGTGTCTCCAATTGCATTTGAATTCTCCAAACCCTTCCCTTTACATTCTTGAAAGTTGCATGCTTTACTTTCCGCTGCTCGTAGACTCTTTGCATGCTTGCTTGAATTTTGTTAAGAGTTGCTTGACTTGTGCTAAGATAGCTAAAATCTGCCAAAGACTAAAGTTGGGAAAAGGATAGATTTTTAATTGGTCAAGTAGTCTAATCACCCCCCTCTAGACATACTTTCGATCCTACAGATATTTAGTTAATTCTTTTTGCATATGATTAATAGATAAATTACTCACATCCATCAATTTATTTTAGAATTTTTGGGGTTCCAGAAGTTTGCGTTAGTTACATATTACTATAGATTGTTCTGTTTTTGGCAGATTCTGTTTTTCGTGTGTTGTTTGCTTATTTTAATGAATCTATGGCTAGTAAAAGAGTTTATAAACCATAGATAAGTTGTAATACAGTAGGTTTAACACCAATATAAATAAATAATGTGTTCATTACAGTACCTTGAAGTGGTGTTTTGTTTTCTTTCGCTAACGGAGCTTACGAGTTTTCTGTTAAGTTTTGTGTTGTGAAGTTTTCAAGTTTTGGGTAAAGATTCGATGGACTATGGAATAAGGAGTGGCAAGAGCCTAAGCTTGAGGATGCCCAAGGCACCCCAAGATAATATTCAAGGACAACCAAAAGCCTAAGCTTGGGGCTGCCACGGAAGGCATCCCCTCTTTCGTCTTTGTTCATTGGTAACTTTACTTGGAGCTATATTTTTATTCGCCACATGATATGTGTTTTGCTTGGAGCGTCATTTTATTTTATTTAGTTTTGCTTGATGTTTGAATAAAATACCAAGATCTAAAATTCTTAAATGTTAGAGAGTCTTCATATAGTTGCATGATTATTCGACTACTCATTGATCTTCACTTATACCTTTCGGAGTAGTTTGTCGTTTGCTCTAGTGCTTCACTTATATCTTTTTAGAGCACGGTGGTGGTTTTATTTTGAAGAATTAGATGAACTCTCATTATTCACTTATATTATTTTGAGAGTTTTTAGAACATCATGGTAGTTTGCTTTGGTTATGAAACTAGTCCTAATATGATGGGCATCCAAGATGGATATAATAAAAACTTTCATATAGAGTGCATTGAATACTATGAGAAGTTTGATACTTGATGATTGTTTTGAGATATGAGGATGGTAATATTAGAGTCATGCTAGTTGAGTAGTTGTGAATTTGAGAAATACTTGTATTGAAGTTTGTGATTCCCGTAGCATGCAAGTATGGTGAACCGTTATGTGATGAAGTCGGAGCATGATTTATTTATTGATTGTCTTCCTTATGAGTGGCAGTCGGGGACGAGCGATGGTCTTTTCCTACCAATCTACCCCCCTAGGAGCATGCGCGTAGTACTTTGCTTCGATAACTAATAGATTTTTGCAATAAGTATGTGAGTTCTTTATGACTAATGTTGAGTCCATGGATTATACGCACTCTCACCCTTCCACCATTGCTAGCCTCTCTAGTACCGCGCAACTTTCGCCGGTACCATAAAACCACCATATACCTTCCTCAAATCAACCACCATACCTACCTATTATGGCATTTCCATAGCCATTCCGAGATATATTGCCATGCAACTTTCCACCGTTCCGTTATTATGACACGCTTCATCATTGTCATATTGTTTTGCATGGTCATGTAGTTGACATCATATTTGTGGCAAAGCCACCGTTCATAATTCTTCCATACATGTCACTCGTGAGTCATCGCACATCCCGGTACACGGCCGGAGGCATTCATACGGAGTCATATTTTGTTCTAAGTATCGAGTTGTAATTCTTGAGTTGTAAGTAAATAAAAGTGTGATGATCATCATTATTAGAGCATTGTCCCAATGAGGAAAGGATGATGGAGACTATGATTCCCCCATAAGTCGGGATGAGACTCTGGACGAAAAATTAAAAAAAGAGAAAAAAGAGGCCATAAAAAAAGAGAAAAGGCCCAAATAAAAAATAAAATAAAATAAAAAAATGAGAGAAGAAGAGAGAAGGGGCAATGCTACTATCCTTTTACCACACTTGTGCTTCAAAGTAGCACCATGATCTTCATGATAGAGAGTCTCCTATGTTGTCACTTTCATATACGAGTGGGAATCTTTCATTATAGAACTTGGCTTGTATATTCCAATGATGGGCTTCCTCAAAATGCCCTAGGTCTTCGTGAGCAAGCGAGTTGGATGCACACCCACTAGTTTCTTTTCTTGAGCTTTCATACATTTATAGCTCTAGTGCATCCGTTGCATGGCAATCCCTACTCACTCACATTGATATCTATTGATGGGCATCTCCATAGCCCGTTGATACGCCTAGTTGATGTGAGACTATCTTCTCCCTTTTTGTCTTCTCCACAACCACCACTCTATTCCACCTATAGTGCTATATCCATGGCTCACGCTCATATATTGCGTGAAGATTGAAAAGTTTGAGAACATCAAAAGTATGAAACAATTGCTTGGATTGTCATTGGGGTTGTGCATGATTTAAATATTTTGTTTGGTGAAGATGGAGCATAGCCGGACTATATGATTTTGTAGGGATAGCTTACTTTGGCCATGTTATTTTGATAAGACATGATTGCTTTCTTAGTATGCTTGAAGTATTATTGTTTTCATGTCAATATCAAACTTTTGTCTTGAATCTTATGGATCTGAATATTCTTGCCACAATAAAGAGAGATACACGATGAATATGTTAGGTAGCATTCCACATCAAAAATTCTGTTTTTATCATTTACCTACTCGAGGACGAGCATGAATTAAGCTTGGGGATGCTGATACGTCTCCAACGTATCAATAATTTTTGATTGTTCCATGCTATTATATTATCAACCTTGGATGTTTTATATGCTATTTTATATGATTTTTGGGACTAACCTATTAAACTAGAGCCCAATGCCAGTTTCTGTTTTTTCCTTGTTTTAGAGTATCGCAGAAAAGGAAAATCAAACGGAGTCCAATTGACCTGAAACTTCACGAAACTTATTTCTGGACCAGAAGAAGCCTACAGAGTATCGGAGTTGGACCAGGAGAGTCCCGGGCTACCCACGAGGGTGGGGGCGCGCCCACCCGCCTGGGCGCGCCCCCTGCCTCGTGGATAGCCCGGAGGTCCACCAACGTACTTCTTCCTCCCATATAAACCATATACCCTAAAAACTTTGGAGAGCACAATAGATCGGGAGTTCCGCCTCCAGAAGCCTCCGTAGCCACCAAAAGCCAATCTAGACCCGTTCCGGCACCCTGCCAGAGGGAGAATCCCTCTTCAGTGGCCATCTTCATCATCCCGGTGCTCTCCATGACGAGGAGGGAGTAGTTCTCCCTCGGGGCTGAGGGTATGTACTAGTAGCTATGTGTTTGATCTTTCTCTCTCTCTCTCTCTCTCGTGTTCTTGAGGTGATATCATCTTGATGTATCGCGAGCTTTGCTATTATAGTTGGATCTTATGATGTTTCTCCCCCTCTACTCTCTTGTAATGGATTGAGTTTTCCCTTTGAAGTTATCTTATCGGATTGAGTCTTTAAGGATTTGAGAACACTTGATGTATGTCTTGCGTGAGATACTCGTGGTGACAATGGGGTATTCTATTGATCCACTTGATGTATGTTTTGGTGATCAACTTGCGGGTTCCGCCCATGAACATCTGCATAGGGGTTGGCACACGTTTTCGTCTTGACTCTCCGGTAGAATAGATGAAACTGAGATTGTGTGATGCATATCGTATAATCATACCCACGGATACTTGAGGTGACACGGAGTATCTAGGTGACATTAGGGTTTTGGTTGATTTGTGTCTTAAGGTGTTATTCTAGTATGAACTCTAGGGTTATTTGTGACACTTATAGGAATAGCCCAACGGATTGATTGGAAAGAATAACTTTGAGGTGGTTTTGTACCCTACCATAATCTCTTCGTTTGTTCTCCGCTATTAGTGACTTTGGAGTGACTCTTTGTTCCATGTTGAGGGATAGTTATATGATCCAATTATGTTATTATTGTTGAGAGAACTTGCACTAGTGAAAGTATGAACCCTAGGCCTTGTTTCCTAGCATTGCAACACTGTTTGTGCTCACTTTTATCATTAGTTACCTTGCTGTTTTTATATTTTCAGATTACAAAAACCATTATCTACCATCCATATACCACCTGTATCACCATCTCTTCGCCGAACTAGTGCACCTATACAATTTACCATTGTATTGGGTGTGTTGGGGACACAAGAGACTCTTTGTTATTTGGTTGCAGGGTTGCTTGAGAGAGACCATCTTCATTCTACGCCTCCTACGGATTGATAAACCTTAGGTCATCCACTTGAGGGAAATTTGCTACTGTCCTACAAACCTCTGCACTTGGAGGCCCAACAACGTCTACAAGAAGAAGGTTGTGTAGTAGAAATCAATACTAGGGATCAAACCCTAACAAAGCTAACTCGATTACATGATAAATCTCATCCAACCCATCACCGTCCAGCAAGCCTACGATGGAATTAATCACGCACGGCGGTGAGCATCATGAAATTGGTGATGGAGGAAGGTTGGTGATGATTGTGGCGACGGATTCCCCTCTCCGGAGCCCCGAACGGACTCCAGATCAGCCCTCCCGAGATAGATTAGGGCTTGGCGGCGGCTCCGTATCGTAAAACGCGATGAATCCTTCTCTCTGATTTTGTTCTCCCTAAATGTGAATATATGGAGTTGGAGTTGAGGTCGGTGGAGCGTCAGGGGCACATGAGGCAGGGGCGCATGCCTAGGGGGGTAGGCGCGCCGCCACCCTCGTGGGCAGGGTGTGGGCCCCTTGACGTGGATTCTTTCGCCAGTATTTTTTATATATTCCAAAAATATTCTCCGTTGATTTTCAGGTCATTCCGAGAACTTCTATTTCTTCACAAAAATAACACCATGGCAATTCTGCTACAAAACAGCGTTAGTCCGGGTTAGTTCCATTCAAATCATGCAAGTTAGAGTTCAAAACAAGGGCAAAAGTGTTTGGAAAAGTAGATAGATGGAGACGTATCAACTCCCCCAAGCTTAAACCTTTGCTTGTCCTAAAGCAATTCAGTTGACAAACTGAAAGTGATAAAGAAAAACTTTTACAAACTCTGTTTGCTGTAAATATGTAGATCCAGCATTCAAGTTTTCAGCAAAGATTATGAACTAACCATATTCACAATAACATTTAGGTCTCATGTTTACTCATATCAATGACATAATCAACTAGCGAGCAATAATAATAAATCCCGGATGACAATACTTTCTCAAAACAATCATAATATGATATAACAAGATGGTATCTCGCTAGCCCTTTCTAAGACCGCAAAACATAAATGCAGAGCACCCCTGAAGATCAAGGGCTGACTAGAAATTGTAATTCATGGTAAAAGAGATCCAGTCACTGTCATACTCAATGTAAACTAATAGTAATACATGCAAATGACAGCGGTGCTCTCCAATTGGTGCTTTTTAATAAGAGGATGATGACTCAACATAAAAGTAAATAGATAGGCCCTTCGTAGAGGGAAGCAGGGATTTGTAGAGGTGCTAGAGCTCGATTTTGAAATAGAGATAAATGATATTTTGAGTGCTATACTTTCATTGTCAACATAACAACTGAGATATCTTGTTATCTTCCAAGATACAAACATTATAGGCGGTTCCCAAGCAGAATGGTAAAGTTTATACTCCCCACCACCAACAAGCATCAATCCATGGCTTGCCCGAAACAACGGGTGCCTCCAACTAACAACAATCCTGGGGGAGTTTTGTTTGCAATAATTTTGATTTGGTTTGAGCATGGGACTGGGCATCCCGGTGACCAGCCATTTTCTCGTGAGTGAGGAGCGGAGTCCACTCCTCTTGAGAATAACCCTCCTAGCATGGAAGATACAAACAGCCCTAGTTGATACATGAGCTATTCGAGCATACAAAACAGAATTTCAATTGAAGGTTTAGAGTTTGGCACATACAAATTTACTTGGAATGGCAGGTAGATACCGCATATAGGAAGGTATGGTGGACTCATATGGAATAACTTTGGGGTTTATGGAATTTGATGCACAAGCAGTATTCCGGCTCAGTACAAGTGAAGGCTAGAAAGAGACTGGGAAGCGACCAGCTAGAGAGCGACAACAGTCATGAACATGCATTAAAATTAATCAACACTGAATGCAAGCATGAGTAGGATATAATTCACCATGAACATAAATATCGTGGAGGCTATGTTGATTTTGTTTCAACTACATGCGTGAACATGTGCCAAGTCTAGCCACTCGAATCGTTCAAAGGAGGATACCACCTATCATACCACATCACAACCATTTTAATAGCATGTTAGCACACAAGGTAAACCATTATAAACTCCTAGAAAATTAAGCATGGCATGAGCAACTATAATCTCTAATTGTCATTGCAAACATGTTTAATTCATAATAGGCTAAATCAGGAACGATGAACTAATCATATTTACAAAAACAAGAGAGGTCGAGTTCATACCAGCTTTTCTCATCTCAATTAGTCCATCATATATCGTCATTATTGCCTTTCACTTGCACAACCAAATAGTGTGGATAATAATAATAGTGCACGTGCATTGGACTAAGCTGGAATCTGCAAGCATTCATTTCAAGGGAGAAGACAAGGTAATATGGGCTCTTTGTTAGATCAACAATAATGCATATGAGAGCCACTCAACATTTTCATCATGATCTTCTCCTCTCGACCCCCAAAGAAAAGAAATAAAACTATTTACACGGGAAAGATCCCAACAAGCAAAAGAAGAACGGGAAATCTTTTTGGGTTTTCTTTTTAATTACTACTACTACAAGCATGGAAAGTAAACTAGCTAAAAGTTACAACTATTTTTTATTTTTATTAAGGTTTTTCAAACACACAAGAAGAAAGCTTAAAAATAAATTAAACTAGCATGGATAGTACAATGAAAAAGTATGAGCACCGACAACTGGCATGAGTGTGTGAACATGAATGTAATGTCGGTGAGAAATACGTACTCCCCCAAGCTTAGGATTTTGGCCTAAGTTGGTCTATGGCCACAAATCAAAGCTGCCCTCTCCGGTATACTGAGGAGGATCCTCAGGGTGCCACTGGTTAGCGATCTCCTCCGGATCCCACTGATAAACAGATTGACGATGAGGTTCAAGTGGTGGCTCTAGCTCAGGCTCTGGGCTGATGTCAGGCTCCGGTAGGCATGGATGGTGTCTGGCAGAACAAGGTACATTCCTGAAAATATGTTGAACAAATAAGGAGCAGGCAAGGTAATAGTCTCAAAGTAGTGTTTATCAAATATAAGTCTATAGTTAAACATCTTCTTCTTATTCTTAACAATAAAATCATGTGCCACCATACTCTTATAATCTAGAAAAATATGAGGCAACAACTTTTCCTCTTTCTCATAATGCATAATAGGTATGTTAAAGTTTGTAGCAAGGCGCGAGGCGAAGATGCCTCCTAAGACGGGACCCTTTGGATGGTTCAGATTTAACCGTTTAGCAACAATAGCGCCTAAACTAAAAGTGGTATCACGAAACAAAGCATGGCGCAAAATAACAATATCAGCGGCACTAAGATTTCCACTGTTCCCGCGACCAATTAAGCATCTACTAGCAAATATTGCGAAGTAACGTAGAACAGGAAAATGTATGCTAGTGATTCTTGCATCGGAAACTTTCCTTGTTTCCCCTACAACAATCATATCAATAAATCCCTCCACATCATTACGATGTGGTTCCTCTATGCTGCCCTCAAAGGGTATCCTACAAACCTGGCAAAAATCATAAAGTGACATCTCCTTACGATCATCATATAAATAAAATTCCACCGAAGGTGGCGATCTCCTAGCATGGAAATGAAAATTCTTCAAAAAAATATTGGTGAGTAGTAGATACTGTTCACGCTGGTCGTGGAGGAAGTCCGTAAGGCCTGCATTCTCGGCCAAATAATAAAAATCTTCATAAATCCCGGCTTCTCTCAAGAACTCATCACAAGGCCATTCACACGGCCGAACCTTTGCAGTGCGAGGGAGATTATATTTGGGCTTCTTATTTTCTTCAATTTGCTTATCCTTCGAGCTTCGGCTCGAAGAGCCCCTCAAAAATCTCTTCATCTTATTATGAAAATTTCTGAAATTTTTAGTAACCTAAAAATAAAAGTGAACCAAACTCAACAAAATTGATAACAACTACTCCTACAAGTGCCTAGAGGCCAATGTTGGGGATATCGCTTATTAGGAACTTATCGGTCGACCCATGATAAGGGGTAAATCGGCCAGTTTATCGGCATATCGGCCGATTTATCGCCATATCGGCTGATTTATCGGCCGACTTATCTTATCAATCTAACAGCGGTAAGCGATAAATCAGCCGATTTATCGGCATATCGGAAGATATCTTGAACAGTGGTAGAGGCTATATCATGCATTAAAACTACTTTTGACCACATAAATTTGACATGCAAGCTCAAGAACAGGGTCACCTAAGCAGCAAAAATTTGCAATCAATAAAGCACTAAAAAAACTAATTGGACCATTAGAGGAGTCACATACCGAAGAACAATCCCCCAAAGCAGTTTTATGAATGGAGCTTTGAGCAAGGAGATCGAAAATGGCAGCAAGATGAGCTAGAACACGGGTTTGAGCTGGTGGATGATTTTTTTTCTGGAGGAAGACGAAGTGTGTGGGTGCAAGAATAAGTGGAGGGGACCCACATGGGGTCCACAAGGCAGGGGGCGCACCCAGGGGGTAGGGCGCGCCCTCCACCCTCGTGGGCACATGGTGAGGCCCCCTATTGTGTTCTCAGTGCCAATAATTCTTAAATATTCCAAAAAAATTCATATTAAATTTTCAGGCCATTTGGAGAACTTTTATTTTCGGGGTATTTTTTATTACAAGGATAATTCAGAAAATAGACAGAAAATACTATTTTTGCTTTATTTAATCTAGATAACAGAAAGTAAAAAGAGGGTACAGAGAGTTGTGCTTTCTAACTTCATGCATCTCATGCTCGTCAAAAGGAATCCACTAACAAGGTTGATCAAGTCTTGTTAACAAACTCATTCCGAATCTCATGAAACGGAGAAATTTCGAATAACACTAGGTTACCTCAACGGGGATATGCATGTCCCCAACAATAAGAATATCATATTTCTTCTTGACAGTAGGAAGAGGAAATTCAAAACCTCCAATAGTAATTGTAGAAAATTTTCCAATAGAATTGATATTGTGGACTTGAGGTTGTTTCCTCGGAAAGTGTACTGTATTCTCATTACCATTAACATGAAAAGTGACATTGCCTTTGTTGCAATCAATAACAGCCCCTGCAGTATTCAAAAAGGGTCTACCAAGAATAATAGACATACTATCGTCCTCGGGAATATCAAGAATAACAAAGTCCATTAAAATAGTAACGTTTGCAACACAACAGGCACATCCTCACAAATACCGACAGGTATAGCAGTTGATTTATCAGCCATTTGCAAAGATCTTTCAGTAGGTGTCAACTTATTCAAATCAAGTCTATGATATAAGGAGAGAGGCATAACACTAACACCGGCCCCAAGATCACATAAAGCAGTTTTAACATAGTTTCTCTTAATGGAGCATGGTATAGTTGGTACTCCCGGATCTCCAAGTTTCTTTGGTATTCCACCCTTAAAAGTATAATTAGCAAGCATGGTGGAAATTTCAGCTTCCAGTATCTTTCTTCTATTTGTAACAATATCCTTCATATACTTAGCATAAGGGTTCATTTTAAGCATATCAGTCAAACGCATACGCAAAAAGATAGGTGTAATCATTTCAGCAAAGCACTTAAAATCCTCATCATCCTTTTTCTTGGATGGCTTAGGAGGAAAAGGCATGGGTTTCTAAACCCATGGTTCTCTTTCTTTACCATGCTTCCTAGCAACAAAGTCTCTCTTATAATAACGTTGATTCTTTGATTGTGGGTTATCAAGATCAACATCAGGTTCAATCTCTAGATCATTGTCAGTGCTAGGTTGAGCATCAACATGAACATCATCATTAACATTGTTACTAGGTTCATGTTCATTACCAGATTGTGTTTCAACATCAGAAATAGAAATATCATTGGGATTCTCAGGTGTGTCTACAACAAGTTCACTAGAAGCATGCAAAGTCCTATCATTTTTCTTCTTCTTCTTCTTAGAAGAACTAGCTAAATCAACATTAGTTCTCTGAGAATCTTGCTCAATTCTCTTGGTCTGACCCTCATGATACAAAGGTTCCTGAGTCATTTTACCCCCTCTAGTCATAACTCTAATAGCATTATCATTTTTCTTATTATTTAATTCATTGAGCAAATCATTCTGAGCTTTAAGTACTTGTTCTACTTGAGTGGTAACCATAGAAGCATGTTTACTAATAAGTTTAAGTTCACCTTTAAATCTAGACATATAATCACTCAAGTGTTCAAGCATATCAGCATTGCGTTTCAATTGTCTGCCAACATAAGCATTGAAGTTTTCTTGTTTAACAATAAAATTATCAAACTCATATAAGCATTGGCTAGAAGACTTATAACGAGGGATATCACCTTCATCAAATCTATAGAGAGAATTTACCTTTACTACCTGTGTAGGGTTATCAAGACCATGTGTTTCTTCAATAGGCGGTAAATTCTTAACATCTTCAGCTTTAATACCTTTTTCTTTCATAGATTTCTTTGCCTCTTTAATATCTTCAGGACTGAGAAATAGAATACCCCTTTTCTTCGGAGTTGGCTTAGGAGTTGGTTCAGGAAGTGTCCAATAATTTTCATTACTCAACATATTATTCAATAGCAATTCAGCTTGATCAACAGTTCTTTCCCTGAAAATACAACCAGCACAACTATCCAGGTGGTCTCTGGAAGCATCGGTTGGTCCATTATAAAAGATATCAAGTATTTCATTTTTCTTGAGAGGATGATCAGGCAAAGCATTAAGTAATTGGAGAAGCCTCCCCTAAGCTTGTGGGAGACTCTCTTCTTCAATTTGCACAAAATTATATATTCCTTAAAGCAGCTTGTTTCTTATGAGCGGGGAAATATTTAGCAGAGAAGTAATAAATCATATCCCGGGGACTACGCACACAACAAGGATCAACAGAATTAAACCATGTTTTAGCATCACCCTTTAATGAGAAGGGAAACAACTTAAGGATAAAGTAATAGTGAGTTTTCTCGTCATTAGTGCACGGGGTGGCTATATCATTTAATTTAGTAAGATGTGCCACGACAGTTTCAGATTCATAGCCATAAAAAGGATCAGATTCAACCAAAGTAATTAACTCAGGGTCGACAGAGAAATCATAGTCCTTATCGGAAATAAAGATAGGTGAAGTAGCAAAAGCAGGGTCATATTTCATTATAGCATTCAAAGATTTTTCTTTAAGCTTAGCTAATAATTTATTAAGATCATATCTATCATTGCAAGCTAAGAAGTCTATAACAGTTTCTTCATCCATAACATAACCCTTAGGAACAACATGCAATTCATATCTAGGGGGAGAATCTTCATCGTCACTTTCATCAATATTATCAGTTTCAATAATTTCATTCTCTCTAGCCCTAGCAAGTTGTTCATCAAGAAATTCACCTAGTGGCACAGTATTATCAAGCATAGAAGTAGTTTCATCATAAGTATCATGCAAAGCAGAAGTGGCATCATCAATAACATGTGACATATCAGAATAAATAGCAGGAGTAGGTGACGCAAGTTTACTCAAAACAGAAGGTGAATCAAGTGCCGAGCTAGATGGCAGTTCCTTACCTCCCCTCGTAGTTGAGGGAAAAATCTTGGTTCTTTTATCTTTCAAGTTCTTCATAGTGATCAGCAGATATAAATCCCAAGTGACTCAAAGAATAGAGCTATGCTCCTCGGCAACAGCGCCAGAAAATAGTCTTGATAACCCACAAGTATAGGGGATCGCAACCGTTTTCGAGGGTAGAGTATTCAACCCAAATTTATTGATTCGACACAAGGGGAGCCAAAGAATATTCTCAAGTATTAGCAGTTGAGTTGTTAATTCGACCACACCTAGAAACTTAATATCTGCAGCAAAGTATTTAGTAGCAAAGTAATATGATAGTAGTGGTAATGGTAGCAAAAGTAATAGTTTTGTTTTTGTAGTGATTGTAATAGTAGCAACGGAAAAGTAAATAAGCGAAGATCAATATGTGAAAAGCTCGTAGGCAATGGATCGGTGAAGGATAATTATGTCAGATGCGATACCTCATGCAATAGTTATAACATAGGGTGACACAGAACTAGCTCCAGTTCATCAATGTAATGTAGGCATGTATTCCGAATATAGTCATACGTGCTTATGGAAAAGAACTTGCATGACATCTTTTGTCCTACCCTCCCGTGGCAGCGGGGTCCTATTGGAAACTTTGGGATATTAAGGCCTCCTTTTAATAGAGTACCAGACCAAAGCATTAACACTTAGGGAATACATGAACTCCTCAAACTACGGTCATCACGAGTAAGTATCCTGATTATTGTCACTTCGGGGTTAATGGATCATAACACATAATAGGTGACTATAGACTTGTAAGATAGGATCAAGAACTCACATATATTCATGAAAACATAATAGGTTCAGATCTGAAATCATGGCACTCGGGCCCTAGTGACAAGCATTAAGCATAGCAAAGTCATGACAACATCAATCTCAGAACATAATGGATACTAGGGATCAAACCCTAACAAAACTAACTCGATTACATGATAAATCTCATCCAACTCATCACCATCCAGCAAGCTTACGATGGAATTACTCACGCACGGTGGTGAGCATCATGAAATTGGTGATGGAGGAAGTTTGATGATGACGATGGCGACAGATTCCCCTCTTTGGAGCTCCGAACGAACTCCAGACCAGCGCTCCTGAGAGAGATTAGGGCTTGGCGGCGGCTCAGTATCTTAAAACGCAATGAATCCTTCTCTCTGATTTTTTTCTCCCCAAATGTGAATATATGGAGTTGGAGTTGAGGTCGGTGGAGCGTCAGGGGGCTCATGAGGCAGGGGGCGTGCCAGGGGGGTAGGCGCGCCCCCAACCTCGTGGACAGGGTGTGGGCCCCCTGACATGGATTCTTTCGCCAGTATTTTTTATATATTCCAAAATATTCGCCGTTGATTTTTAGGTTCTTCCGAGTACTTTTATTTCTGCACAAAAATAACACCATGGCAATTCTGCTAAAAAAAGCGTCAGTCCGGGTTAGTTCCATTCAAATCATGCAAGTTAGAGTCCAAAACAAGGGCAAAAGTGTTTGGAAAAGTAGATACAATGGAGACGTATCAATTTCTCACAATTTATTTGCTTGTATTCAGGAAGTATATGGTTAATTCCACACCAGTTCAACCTTAGGGTTCGTATCCGGGTGTTCCCTGCTTGTGTGTTCTAGATTTGTTTGAATGTTGTTAGTTGTTACTTACATTGCATTCCTCTAAACTATTACAATTTAGGCACCATACAAGTGTTTAGAATTCATGGTACTTGGTCTAGACATTTGAAAATATGATTAAACGTTGATCTAGGTTAGGAAGAATGTCATTTCACATTTGTATTCCCTATTCATGGACTGACCATGAAGTCATGATGACATATGACACGTCTCCAATGTATCTATAATTTATGATTGTTCCATGCTATTATATTATCTATCTTGGATTATATGCATTATTATGCTACTTTATATCATTTTTGGGACTAACCTATTAACCTAGTGCCCAGTGCTAGTTGCTGTGTTTTCCTTGTTTTTGTCTTTACAGAAAATAAATACCAAATGGAGTCCAAACAAAATGAAACATTTGACGATTTTTCTTGGACCACAAGACACCCTGGAAGCTTCGGGAGGAGGCCAGAAGAGCCGCGACGTAGCCACAAGCTCATAGGGCACGCCCCCAAGCTTGTGCCCCCCATGGCACTTCCAACCCTAATTTTTTTTCTATAAATACCCCAATATTCCCTGTAGACCAGGGGGCACACCAAAAAAACTTTACCGTCGCCACAAGTTTCTGTCTTCGTGAGATCCCATCTGGAGACCTTTTCCAGTACTCTTCGGAGGGGAATTCGCCCACAGAGAGCTTCTACATCAACCTAGCTGCCCTTCCAATGATGTGTGAGTAGTTTACCATAGACCTACGGGTCCATAGCTAGTAGCTAGATGGCTTCTTCTCTCTCTCTCTGATCTTCAATACAAAGCTATATATCTTAATGATGCATAAAAGAGTTCAGAGAAGACACAAATAATATTCATATATAATCTAATCATAAACCCACAATTCATCGGATCTCAACAAACGCACCGCAAAAGAAGATTACATCAAATAGATCTCCAAGAACATCGAGGAGACCATTGTATTGAAGATCAAAGAGAGAGAAGAAGCCATCTAGATACTAGCTATGGACCCATAGGTCTGTGGTAAACTACTCACACATCATCGGAAGGGCAACAAGGTTGATGTAGAGGCCATCCGTGATCGAATCCCCCTCCAGTGGACTACCGGAACATGTCTCCAAATGGGACCTGATAACCCACAAGTATAGGGGATCGCAGCAGTTTTCGAGGGTAGAGTATTCAACCCAAATTTATTGATTCGACACAAGGGGAGCCAAAGAATACTCGCGAGTATTAGCAGTTGAGTTGCCAATTCAACCACACCTGTAATACTTAGTATCTATAACAAAGTATTTAGTAGCAAAGTAGTATGGAAATAACGGTAATAGTGGCAATAGTAACAATATCAGTTTTTTAGTGATTGTAACAGCAACACAACAAAAGTAACTTAGCAAAGATCAATATGTGAAAAGCTCGTAGGCATTGGATCGGTAGTGATAATTGTGTTGGATGATATTCATCATGTAGCAGTCATAACCTAGGGTGACGCAGAACTAGCTCCAATTCATCAATATAATATAGGCATGTATTCCGTATATAGTCATACGTGCTTATGGAAAAGAACTTGCATGACATCTTTTGTCCTACCCTCCCATGGCAGCGGGGTCCTTATGGAAACTAAGGGATATTAAGGCCTCCTTTTAATAGAGAACCGGAACAAAGCATTACACTTAGTGAATACATGAACTCCTCAAACTACGGTAATCATCGAAAAGGATCCCAATTATTGTCACCTTGGGGTATGCAGATCATAACTCGTAATAGGTGTCTACAACTTGCAAGATAGGATCAAGAACACACATATATTCATGAAAACATAATAGGTTCAGATTTGAAATCATGGCACTCGAGCCCTAGTGACAAGCATTAAGCATAGCAAGGTCGTAGCACCATCAATCTCAGAACATAGTGGATACTAGGGATCAAACCCTAACAAAACTAACTCGATTACATGATAAATCTCATCAAACCCATCACCGTCCAGCAAGCCTATGAAGGAATTACTCACTCCCGACACTGAGCATCATGAAATTGGCGATGGAGGAAGGTTGGTGATGATGATGGCGGCGGATTCCACCCTCCGGAGCCCCGAACGGACTCCAGATCAGCCCTCCCGATGAAGAACATGAGGTGGCGATGGCTTTGTATCGTAAAACGCGATGAATCCCTCTCTCTGGTTTTTTCTCCATGAATAGGTACTTATAGAGTTGGAGTTAGGGTTGTAGGCGGTCCACGGGGCCACAAGCCTGGGAGGCGCGCTCCCAGGGCTTGTGGCCTCTAGGTGGCCCCCCTCTTGTATCTTTTTATGCCAATATTTTTTATACATTCCAACAAATTTCTCTGTAAATTTTCAGGTCTATCCGAGAACTTTTATTTCTGCACAAAATAACACCATGGCAATTCTGCTAAAAACATCGTCAGTCCGGGTTAGTTCCATTCAAATCATGCAAATTAGAGTCCAAAACAAGGGCAAAAGAGTTTGGAAAGGTAGATACGACATATCAACTCCCCCAAGCTTAACCCATTGCTTGTCCTCAAGCAATTCAGTTGACAAACTGAAAGTGACAAAGAAAAACTTCTACAAACTCTGCCTGATTATGAACTAACCATATTCACAATAACACTCTGGTCTCACATTTACTCATATCAATAGCATAATCAACTAGCGAGTAATAATAATAAATATCTGATGACAACACTTTTTTCAAAACAATCAAGATATAATATGACATAATGGTATCTCGCCAACCCTTTCTGAGACAGCAAAACATAAATGCAAAGCACCGCTGAAGATCAAAGACTGACTAGACATTATAATTCATGGCAAAAGAGATCCAGTCACACTCATACTCAACATCTACTACTGCAGGATGCTGCTAACGCGACACTACGATCAGAGACCCTTCGATGAAATTGTGTGTGATGCCATAATCACAAACAGTGGTGTAAAAAACCGTCAAAAAAGGTGCAAAACGTTTGCGATGGAGGATGCATCAAACATGGTTTAGATTTTAGTTGCGTGTGTGATTCAGGGCATATGGTTCAGTTCAATTAACTATTTTCGATAAGGAGGAACAAAAGAAACGGGCAGCCAGATGAAGGCGTGTGCGATGTACATCATACGGTTGACTCGGATGAATTTTTTGTGATTAGGTAACACAAAAGAAACGGGCAGCCAGATGAAGGTGTGTGCGATATACAACATATGGTTCACTCAGATGAACTGTTTCTGATTAGGCAACACAAAAGAAACGGTCAGCCAGATCAAGGTGTGTGTGATTGAGGACATACGCTTCAGAAGGATTAACTGTTTGCGATTAGGCAACATAACAGAAATGGGTAAGCCAGATCAAAGTGTCTACGATTGATGGCATACACTTCACATGGATGAATTGTTTGCGATTAGCCACAACAAACTGAAACAGTTAGATAGATCAACGTGTGTGCGCTAGATGGGCACACCCATTCTAATTAAAAGAAGCGTGCGCAATGGTAATAACGAGCGCACACGGTTGTTGGAACAAGACGTGTGCAAGGCGTGCGTGCCCACGTTACGTCTTCCGGGAATAGTGTCGTACTTATAACCATCAGTAAATTTTGAGCATGCGTCCCGTCACAATTTTTTTAGAAGAACAGGGAGGCCGCGTCCCGTCACATTCCGAATTGCAAACCTGCTCACACCGATCAAAACCTAAACGGTTTCCCACTTAGGAGCGTATTACTACGCGGTTATAAATACTACTACTCCAAGATGACTGCACATTCCTCCTCAACTCCTCATCCACAAAAAGTCAAAAACAAACAACTCATTCATCATCGTTCCCTTGTGTCCGCCATGGCTAGCGTGAGTTCTGGGTCGAGAGATTGCCACTAGGGAGAGGCGAGCCTGGAAGCGAAAGCATGAGAGATGTCCTGCCTCGCCGCAAAAGCAGCCAACATGTCCTGCCGCACGGCCGTAGCAGCAGAGAGGTCCCACCGTGCCGCCGAAGCAGCACGGAAGATCCGCCGCGCTGTCGATGCAGCAGACTGGTCCGGCCGCGCCACGGAAGCATAAGAGATGTCCCACCGTGCCGCGAATGCAGCAGAGATGTCCTCCCGCGCTACGACGGCTTGGGAAATGTCTCGCAGGCAGGTGACGACTCTTACAGGCGCATGCGTGCCCTTGTCCTTAAGCAGATGGATCAGATCTCCAGGTGGGCGAGGTTGCAGGATGACCTGAAAGCCTTGTTTGAACACTCTACCGACGTCATCCGGCAACTAAATGAGAGCAATGCGAAGCTCCGGGCCAAGCGCGACCTGCTGAGGGCGAAGATCGTCGGAAGTGCGGAGCAACAGGAGTAGACCACTGCCTTGTTGAAGAGGACCGGCGTCATCGTCGAGAAACTTATGGACAAGAATGCCATGCTGCGCATCGAGCGCAGAAGGCTGGTGGAGGAATCTATGGATGCTCTCAAGAAGCATCTTGAGGACAAGAAAGTGCTCGTCGCCGCTCGCCATGGAGACTAGTTCCCATCCGTATCATGGTGAGCAAATCTCGCAAGACCAGATAGCAGCAACAAGGGTGTCTTGAAAAGCTTAGGCCTCGCTTCGACGATGGCTCTGTGCATGCCCCTCGAGCATGCAGCCAGCCGCAGGGCGCTCAACATATCCATACATGAACAACAGAGGTCGAGGACGTCATTGGGGAGATTGCTCCAATCGCGGCTCACATGGATGCTGCGCGGTTCACGTTCGGCCATGGTGGAGTTTGGAAGGTGGGATTTTGGGGGGCTTGATTTATGGGGGATAAGGCTCTCAGTGCTGGAGCGGCTAGCGGGGGAATAGTGGTACTGGGGGAGGCGAGCGAGGCAAGGGTACGTGGGGGCATAGTGATATGATGAAGAGTGACCTGAGGATCTCCGGCGAGACGGAGATGGAGATGGAGGGAGAGGAAGACGAGGTGAGACATGCTATACAGCGGCGCTGACAGTGACTGCATAGTGCACAAGGTCAGGCTGACTTTGGTAACCCGGACACGCCGCCTAGACTGGTGCCACCTTGGGCGCAGGGTCCTGTCATTTCACTATGAGGACCGGATGAATAATAGTATTTTGACCATCAAGTGTACCACAGTTGTACTACTACTAGTAGTAGGAGTAGTAGGAACATGAGTAGTACTCCCTCCTTTCCGGTTTATAGGGCTTATCTCAAAATTTTAGTTTTTCCATTTTATAAGGCCCAATTTGATTATTCCTCATCACAAGTTCAGATTCCAAGGTGCATTAAATAATTGCATGCAAGTATTAAGAGAAAATTGACCAATGCATGTACTTTATGCATCCATGCATTGCAATTAATACATTGGTAAACATAAACTTTTGAGAAAAACAAGAGCATTAATTGGGTGCTTGTACAAATTACAAAAAATATTTCACCACTCACCATCTACATGCCATAGAGGGACACATGTAGCAATGTTCAAAACAAGGGACACATGTAGCGCTAGAAGGATGGGCATGTACAGGGACATGCCCCACTCCTTAGTCTACCCGCATAGCCTTTTCATTTAGTCTACCTAAACATCTAATCAACTATCTGCATGCCACTTCTCCCATTTACTTCTCCATCAGGAACCGATTTTCCTCGGCTTCTTCACTACTCCTTCATCTTCATTTGCATCCAAACCACACTGCATTCACATTGATTTAACCTCTTCACATCCTCCTGGAGTAATTCTGAAGCCCCTATAAATAATAATCTTCTTCAGTTAGACTAGCCATCTAATCCTAATTCTCCAAACCATAGCCCTCCGGTCCAGCGGTTCCAAGTGGCGAAAGAGATCAAGATGCAGGTTTTTAGCGTCCAACATGTCCTCGTCAAAGGCTCGTTGAGCATAGTTGCCACAGTCACCAACTACCCAAGGATTGTTCGGAAGTGGATCAACAATGTATCCAACTCCCTCCAAAAGGTGGAGATGAAGGTCATCGGTCTCGACGCAGAGTATGCGGAGCATGCCACTGGGAAGATCCAACGCGCCGCCGTCCTTTAGTTGTACCTCGAAGATGATGTTTTGGTGTACCACATCATACACGCGCCCTCCATACCAGGTGAGCTTCATGATTTCTTGTCTCTGGAGGACATATACTTCTGTGGGGTAGCCATCGCAGGAGACAAACAGAAGTTGGAGCCGTACAACCTTGATTTGAAAAGCATCACTGACGTACAAACCAAAATAAAGATTCATGTAGAAGATTGTGATAACCGAAACAATCCCTGTTCGAAGTAACAAATTTTGTGCTCTAAACAAATCTTCATAAGGGTGACGAGACACTGGCATTAAGGTTGTCTGGATGGGAGAATTATCCCTTGACGTACGAGCGGATAAAATATGTTGCCCTCGATGCCCGTGTGAGTTTCGAGATAGCTACAAGGTCCAGAGAGCTTGTTGCGAAGCTGTCTCCCACAAAAAATGAGAACAACAAGAATAAGAAGAACAGGAAGAAGAAGAAGAAGCTGCACCAGCAGCAGGGCATTATGGATGGATGAACTATTTCCTCTCTTGTAAAAAAAATTTCCCTCTCTGTGTATATTGATATAGATGGACTATTTTGATGGTGTGCATGTCTTTGAAACAAGTAGTAGCGTGGGTCCGGTTGACTATACGGAACTATTTATCCCCCTAGCTTTTTCTACTACTACTCCTTCCAGTGATCGGTATGCAATGCATGTGTCCGTACACATGACAGCTTGTCCATGGAAGTTCAACTACGGTGACCATCACGTTTCATCCACTACCACTCGTGATTCCCACGACGTTGCTCCAACCCACGGCACCACGTCCCCCGACGTGCGCCTCACCCCTCTCGGCCACACCGCCCCTCTGCCTTTGTGTGCTTGACATGTGGGCCACCTGAAATGTGGCGAGCATCAAGTTTCTACCACAGCCACACATGATTCCCACGACGCCGCTCGAACCCATGACACCACACATCCCCCGACTTGCGGCTCACCCCTCTCGGCCCCACTGCCCCTCTACCTTCGGGAGCATTACATGTGGACCAGCCACCTATTGGGTCCACATGTTATTGACTCAAAGGTAGGTGTAGTAAGGCGCAGAAGCTCAGTCCCGAGGGCCCCGAGAGGGAAATGTAACTCCTTTGCGAGGCCTTGTGGTGCTACCATTGCACGAACTCATGCCAAACTCGAGATTTTTTTCTTTACTATACATGCACGCAACGATTTAATGTACATTGTAATCTCACCATGTCATGGGGAGCTCTAAATTTGTATTTGAAACTTATAAAACAAAAAAAAATCAAAACAAACTCTGTTTTCGTTATTAATAATGGAATCGGGGGGCGTTCACCCTCCTATTATTCTAAAAAAATTCAAAATAGATAAACTGGGAGAGAGCGAGTATACCGTAGGATGTGTCCCATACAAAACAAGTCCCCTGGTTTGTCACCGCGAAGATGCGGTTAGAAAGGAGCACAACGTCTTGGTACTCATACAGAAACAAATTGGCCACAGACAGCATGATCCACCTTTGACCGCCATGTGCAAGGTTCGTGCTATCTTCTTCAATCTCACCGTGGTTCCATCGTAACAATTTCGTCGGTGGCCCGTTGCATGGCTAATCCCAATGTTGGACAAAGGTTCTACGGGAACGGTGTCACCATTGTAAATGTTGTGCAAATTGATGTTGGTACCTCCCGTACATATGCAAGCCAATCTCCACTCGCACCGAGCCTAACCTGTGAAACAGTGGCCAGGGGGAGAATTAGGAAATGGACATGGAAGTAGTCTTTAGAATGCATTTACTATGTGATCAAACTCATCTTACCTGCTCATCAGACAAAATCCGGGTGCCCCTCAACGTCGGCATCTCAAGGGGAGTCAACTTGCAACTACGGCCACGCCGCGCTGGAGAGACTCCCAAGGAAACATCCTTGTGTGTTGCACGAAACATCAAGATGCATTTGTATGAGTAGTTTATCTTGTGAGAGAGAAGGATGAACGAGGGAAGGCCTTATTTGCGAATGTGGAGAGGGGTGTGCCAAACATCGGCCACGTTGCGCTGAAAGAAAATTGAGTTTGGGTCAGTGGCACACCCTGCGGCAAGATGCCCGTGTGGGCTTCTTCTATAACTAGCAATATGCCTGTGCATTGCAGGGATCATCAAGATGCATTTTTTTACAAAACACCTGTTGTGATTGACCCGTGCAGGAGTAATCCCATGTGTAAAAACTAATGATATCTCGAGAATTTTATCGGGAAAATGGTACCTTTGGAACAAGTTTTCTCTACTACTGCTGCTTGCAGTGAGCGGTATGCAATGCATGTGTCGGCAGACATGACAACTTGTCCATGGAAGTTGAACCACGACGACCATCACGTTTAGGGCCTCTTTGATTCATAGGATTGCAAAAACACAGGAATAGGAAAAACGCAGGATTGGAATGGCATGTCCATTGGATCCCTATAGGATTTGAGTTTGTTTGATTGGGTCAAGGAAAAAACAAAGGATTTCTTCCAAGAGGTTTGAGTGGATGCTAGAATTCCTATGAAATGTAGGGGCTGTTTGGTTTGAGACTAAGTTTGTCTAAGGTTGCCACACCTAAGGTTAGGCAAGTTTGACCAACTTGGGTGGGTGTTTGGTTCAAGCCACACCTTAGGCAAGCCATACTAGGGTCCCACATCACATACACTCAAAAAGTATGGCAAGATTCCCTTAGGCTTGCCAACTTGTGGCTCTCATTTTGAAGAACTAACCTTAGGCAAGTGTGGCAACATTGAATGGCAATGTGTGGCATGGTTAGGCCTAGAACCAAACAACCCCATAGTACAAATGAATCCTTAGGAAAAAATCCTACATGATTCAATCCTACGAATCAAACAATCAACATAGGAAAAATTCGTAAGGATTCTAATCCTTCAAAGATCATATGAAAATCCTTTGAATCAAAGAGACCCTAATTATTTCTACCACTGCCACACCCACACATGATTCCCACGACGCTGCTCCAACCCACCGCACGACGTCCCCCGACGTGCGCCTCATCCCTCTCGGCCCCACCGCTCCTCTGCCTTTGTGTGCATGACATGCGGGCCAGCTAAACTGCAGCGACCATAAACTTTGTACCACAGCCACACCCGATTGGACATGTTTTGCCTGCTCCGATCCGTACTCCCACACCATCGAATTTTCATCCAGCGGCTGTGACACATTTCGTCCCAGGCATCAATCCTCAGCTGGAGTACTTCTGTACTACAGGTAGTACCCGCTGGTGTGGGGCCGGCCCCGATGTGGCCATCTACGCCTCGTAACGCCTCGATGCCTAGTTGTGGCACCCTCGCCACGACCATGCCACCACCGGCCGGTTCATCTCGAACGAGTGAGTTGCGAACCACGCCACCACCATGAGAATGACATGTGGGCCAGCCGCATTTAAGGTCCGCATGTCATTGACTCCTAGGCCGGTGCACTAAGCCACTAAAGCTCGGTCCCGTGGGCCCCGAGAGGGAAATGTAACTCCTGTGGCAGGCCTTATGGTGCTCCCGCAGTACGAGCTCGTGCCAAACCCGGAATTTGTTTCTTACTGCTACCAACTACTGCCGAACCCGAAGTAGTAAGGTACACGTGCATTGCACGCATGAGACTTGGTAACCAAATTATGAATAAATAACATAGTATAGCATGTAAGATTTGAGTCATATATGCATGATGTAGATGTTCGTTTAATTCTTATAGTTCATCTAGTTCAAAATCGATTAGTTTTATAAAAAATTATTTTAAGATTCATGGAATTGTGCATTGTAAAGCATAAAGTAAAAATAAATAGTGACAATTCATTTTGAAAAAAGAAGTTTGGGCAATTAAGATATCATTAGTTTTTACACATGGGATTACTCCTGCATGGGTCAATCACAACAGGTGTTTTGTAAAAAAATGCATCTTGATGTTCCGTGCAATGCACGGGCATCTTGCTAGTCTCTACTCTTATAAAAAACGAGTTTGTGATGATGGCGTGCTTGTCATCCTGCAATATGGACCGTCCGATCTATATCTGATGGATAGAAAGCAAACTATGACAATTTTGCAAAAAGATACCCGCACCCCTCTCCACATTTGCAGATAAGGACTTCCCTCGTTCATCTTCGTCTCCCATGAGATAAACAGCTTGTATAAATGCATCTTGATGTTCCATGCAACGCATGGGCCTGTTGCTAGTTATTGTTATCTCTACTCTTATAAAAAGCAGAGCTGGTGATGATGGTGTGCCTGCCATCCTAGAATATAGGCCGTCCGATCTATATCTGACGGATAGGAAGGAAACTATGACAGTTGACCCGCACTCCTCTCCACATTTGTAGATAAGGCCTTCCCTCGTTCATCCTTTTCTCCCAGAAGATAAATTACTCATACAAATGCATCTTGATGTTCCGTGCAATGCACGGGCATCTTGCTAGTTATTATTATATATAAAAAACGGAGTTGGTGATGATGGTGTGCCTGCCATCCTGCAATATAGGCCGTCCGATTTATATCTGATGGATAGGAAGGAAACTATGGCAATTTTGCAAAAAAAGTACCCACACACCTCTCCACATTTTCAAATAAGGCCTTCCCTCGTTCATGCTTTTCTCTCACAAGATAAACTACTCATAGAAATGCATCATGATGTTCCGTGCAATGCATGGGCATCTTGCTAGTAGGGGTATAGATGTGCCGACCCATGCGTTGCAATGGATCCAAAGTATATCTATTTAGTGGAGTGCACTCTAAACACATTATCTATTTATTTTTCTCTGACCTTTCATAGCCATGCAACCGAGCCACATAAGCTTCATGGGTGCCCCCACATCATATTATTCATACTACGTTGACTGAAAAAAGATAAATCACCCAAAATAAGATCTTCCCATTTTTTGTTCCTACGATGTTGTGCCGTGCACGTACCTAGTTGTATAGTGGTAGTACTAGTTGTAGTAAAAACGTCTTACTAGTAGGAGTAGTTGTATGGAATGCACCTACTCTATCAATGAGGCCCATCAGACACCAAATTTCTTGGCTTCCGTGCTATAGCTAGATCTTCCCCTCGTTTCTGTTTTCCAACCTGGTGGTGGGCGGGGTGCGGTTTGCTAATAGTCGACGCTCCCACATGAAAGTGAAAATGCTAGGCAACACGCCTTCCCTAACTATGTGGCGTGCCGGACGGGCCGTGGAGTACTCCTGATTCTCGGGCATGTGGGGGTGCGACGTGAACGCGACATGCCTTTTCCTTTTACTAGCAATGTGCCCGTGCATTGCGACGGATCCCAAGTGTAGAATAGTAGTACTTGTTCACAAACTTGAAAGAAATCACTCTTGTTTTGATATACTCCTAATATATTACTATTCACTCAAAATATATTTCTCAAGCTGTTTTGATGAGGTGAGGGAGGGATGTGGTTGCTTTCAAGATAATAATGGTTTTATTTAAATTGGAGCAGAGAACTGGGCTATTGTTGCAAAAATGCCACAAGTTACCTCACAGCCGTTAGATGCAGATCTAATGGTCAGAAATGACGGATGGCAGATACACCACCATCACCAACTGAATATTCTATAGGAGTTTTTGTGACATGGAGTCTTCTATAGGAGTTGGAGTAGAGAAACATGTATAAATTGTAACATTCGGTTCTGCTCCTTGGCACGATCGATAGATATAAATAACGATTGGAAACGATAGGGCGGGGCTATTTCCACTAGATAAGCAGGGTACGTAGTAGCTATAGGTTGGCGCATCGTCAGTTTGGTCACATGCGGTCTGACATGTTCTAGTGTTTCTAGCAAGATGCCCGTGCGTTGCACGAAGTTGATGGAAAAGGTAAGCACATCTTATAAATTGACAGATGGAGTACTAGTTAAAGTGATGCATATTATTAAGCAAAGGGATCGCACATGTCGGTATTGACTGGAATGAGAATGCAATAGCACAAAAATAATTAAGGCCACGATGATGCGATCGCAGTGGTGGTTATAGGAGGCAAGAAGAAAGATGCATCCATCAATGTACGACCTCCTCCTCCTCCTCAACTTAGTGCGCCAGGCCACCGACCGATGGCCAAGGAGCGACGACTTTTGTGGCGAGGTCAAGCTGCTTCTCAGCAAAGGCATCTGAGGCTTCCAGCCGGTTGAGGAAAGCCAACCTCGTAGCAACCTCACTGGCCTTGTATATACCTATGTACATGATTTTCTCGTACACGTGAATGTGTAGGTCGACGAATTCTTGCAGGGCGAGGCGCCTCGTGGTGAGCGCGACCTCCAGGTGGACATTCTTCGTGGCATCGGCGGGCAGTCGCAGGGCTACCGGTGCTTGAAAGAGGTTCCGACCATGGAGACCGATTAGGGTGGCAGGCAAGGAGGAGCCCGGGCGCGCGGGCTGGAGGAATACGGAGATGTCGTCCACGAGCTTCTTGAGGATGGTGAACTTGTTTGTGCTGGCAACGATCATCTGGTCCAACTGAGAGTTGTAGTTGGCGTCAACAGCAGCCATCCACCAGCCGGTTGCCAACACCGTCTGGAGACGATCCTCGGCGCCATGTGATGACCCACAAGTATAGGGGATCTATTGTAGTCATTTCGATAAGTAAGAGTGTCGAACCCAACAAGGAGCGGAAGGAAATGATAAGTGGTTTCCAGCAAGATATTCTCTGCAAGTACTGAAATAGGTGGTAATAGATAGTTTTGTGATAGGATAATTTGTAACGAGCAACAAGTAACAAAAGTAAATAAAGTGCAACAAGGTTGCCCAATCGTTTTTGTAGCAAAGGACAAGCCTGGACAAACTCTTATATAGAGAAAAGGGCTCCCGAGGACACATGGGAATATCATCAAGCTAGTTTTCATCACATTCATATGATTCGTGTTCGGTACTTTGATAATTTGGTATGTGGGTGGACCGGTGCTTGGGTCCTGTACTTACTTGGACAAGCATCCCACTTATGATTAACCTCTATTGCAAGCATCCGCAACTACAACAAAAGTATTAAGGTAAACCTAACCATAGCATGAAACATATGGATCCAAATCAGCCCCTTACGAAGCAATGCATAAACTAGGGTTTAAGCTTCTGTCACTCTAGCAACCCATCATCTACTTATTACTTCCCAATGCCTTCCTCTAGGCCCAAATAATGGTGAAGTGTTATGTAGTCGACGTTCACATAACACCACTAGAGGAGAGACAACATACATCTCATCAAAATATCGAACGAATACCAAATTCACATGGCTACTAATAGCAAGACTTCTCCCATGTCCTCAGGAACAACCGTAACTACTCACAAAGCATAATCATGTTCATAATCAGAGGGGTATTAATATGCATATAGGATCTGAACATATGATCTTCCACCAAATAAACCAACTAGCATCAACTACAAGGAGTAATTAACACTACTAGCAACCTACTAGTACCAATCCCGGACTTGGAGACAAGAATTGGATACAAGAGATGAACTAGGGTTTTGAGAGGAGATGGTGCTGTTGAAGATGTTGATGGAGATTGCCCTCTCACAATGAGAGGAGCGTTGGTGATGACGATGGCGATGATTTCCCCCTCCCGGAGGGAAGTTTCCCCGGCAGAATAGCTCTGCTGGAGCCCTAGATTGGATCCGCCAAGGTTCCGCCTCGTGGCGGCGGAGTTTTGTCTGAGGAGATGGCTTATGATTTTTTCCTCATCGAAAGACTCCATATAGCAGAAGATGGCTATCAGAGGGCCACCAGGGGGACCACGAGGTAGGGGGCATGCCCAGGGGGTAGGGCACGCCCCCACCCTCGTGGGTAGAGTGTGGCCCCATGGTGAACTTCTTGTGCTCAGTATTTTTTATATATTCTGAAAATGTCTTCCGTGAACTTTCAGGAATTTTGGAGCTGTGCAGAATAGGTCTCTAATAGATGCTCCTTTTCCAGCCTGAATCCCAGCTGCCGGCATTCTCCCTATTTATGTAAACCCTGTAAAATAAGAGAGAATAGGCATAAGTATTGTGAGATAATGTGTAATAACAGCCCATAATGCAATAAATATCGATATAAAAGCATGATGCAATATGGACGTATCAACTCCCCCAAGCTTAGACCTCGCTTGTCCTCAAGCGAAAGCCGAAATCGAAAAATACCTCCACATGTTTAGAGATAGAGGTGTCGATAAAAGTAAAATACGGACATGAGGGCATCATGATCATTCTTAGAACATCAACTTACATAATTCTTTTCATATGATTTCTTATGATAGAGTAATAATTCAATCACAATTTCAAGTATGAATCGTAAACTTCATTGAAAACTAACAAACTATAATCTCAGTCATTGGAGCAATTGCAATTTATCATAACATAGGAAAGAGTCAATATATAAGAGCTTTTCAGCAAGTCCACATCCTCAACTATCATATAGTCTTTCACAATTGATGACACTCACGCAATACTTATGGGTATGGAGTTTTAATCGGACACAGAGAAAGATATGGGCTTATAGTTTTGCCTCCCAATGTTTTACCTCAAGGGTAATGTCAACAATAATAGTTCATGAAAACTCACATCCAATTAGCCATATATACCACGATCTTTCCAACATAGTGTGCTTGCCAAAGGATAAAATGTAAAAAGGAAGGGTGAAGATCACCATGACTCTTATGCAAGGTAGGAGATAAGAGTAAAAGATAGGCCCTTCGCAGAGGGAAGCAGAGGTTGTCATGCGCTTTTATGGTTGGATGCACAAAATCTTAATGCAAACGAACATCACTTTATATTGCCACTTGTGATATGGACCTTTATTATGCAGTCTGTCGCTTTTATTTCTTCCATATCACATGATCGTATAAAGCTTATTTTCTCCCACACTAGTAAGTCATACATATTTAGAGAGCAATTTTTATTGCTTGCACTGATGACAACTTGGAGGATCTTACTCAATCCATAGGTAGGTATGGTGGACTCTCATGGCAAAACTGGTTTAAGGGTATTTGGAAGCACAAGTAGTTCTCTACTTGGTGCGATGAATTTGGCTAGCACGAGGGAGAAAGGCAAGCTCAACCATGTTGGATGATCCATGACAATATAATTTATCTTAGATGTAAGAAAACATAACCCATTACGTTGTCTTCCTTGTCCAACGTCAACTCTTTAGCATGTCATATTTTAATGAGTGCTCACAATCATAAAAGATGTCCAAGATAGTATATTTATATGTGAAGACCTCTCTTTCCTTATTACTTCCTATTAATTGCAACGATGACCAAAACTATGTTTGTCAACTCTCAACAACTTTTATTCATTATACTTTTTCTATGTGAGCTCATTACTCTCCATAAGATCCATATGATTGCTTTGTTTATTTTTTATTTATTTCTCTTTTCTTTTATTCACTTAGGATCATGGCAAAATAATCAAGCCCTTGACTCAACACTAATCTTTATTATATATAGCTCATGGACTCGATTACATAGAGGGATCATAAAGCAAAACTCAAAACTAGATCATGCCATAAACTTTATTCTACTAGATCAAGATATTACCAAAAGGATCGAACTAAGAAAAACAGTAAAGATAAAAGTGATGGTGATACGATACCGGGGCACTCCCCCAAGCTTGGTAGTTGCCAAGGGGAGTGCCCATACCCGATGCTCAGTTCTTCTTTGTTGGTGGAGAAGATGGAGATGATGATGGATAGTCACACATAGAGCATAAGAGGTCCTCCAGCTTGCGGATAATGCCCTTGAGTGCAACAATATGCTCCTTCAACAAAATATTTTCACGTGTGAGATACTTGTTCTGTATATGAGCTAACTCAATCATCTTGAAAGCTTTGATCTCAGTTGGGGTAAGAAGATTGTGATCAAGTTGAAGGATGTCTTCTGCTGCCGGAGCGTGATCCTCCGTGGCCTTCTTGATCCCTTCATCCTTGTTGATCTCCATGGGTTCTTCCCTCTTCAGCTCTATCTTCATTAGCCAAGCATCGTTGTCACCATTGTTGGAGGAGGGGGACGACATGATGCCTGGCCTTGATGACCCTGACAGGAAACAGATCGAAACAAGAACAGAGGATATTTGCGTGATACAGGAGTCAAAACCTTCGGGAGATTATATAATGAATTTTTACTGACCAAATTACGTGTAATGTAATAAAACGGAGTCCAGAAAGCGCACGAGGTGCCCACGAGGTAGGGGGTGTGCACAGTAGGGTAGGGCGCTCCCTCCACCCTCGTGGAGGCCTCGTGTCCTTCCCGGACTGCTTCTCATTTTTGTATTTTTCTAAATATTCCAAAACGGAGAAATATTGCCTTAAAAACTGTTTTGGAGTCGGTTTACTTACCGTACCACATACCTATTCCTTTTCGGAGTCTGAAACATTCCGAAAAGTGTCCCTTATGTATTCCTCCGGGGTTATGGTTTCAATAAAATTGGTTTCAACATTTATGGGATTACCTGAGATATAATGTTTGATTCTTTGACCGTTCACCACCTTCGAATTTGTGCCTTCGAAGTTGTTGTTTTTTATGGCACCGGAACGATAGACCTCCTCGATAACGTAAGGACCTTCCCATTTAGAGAGAAGTTTTCCTGCAAAAAATCTTAAACGAGAGTTGTATAGCAATACATAATCACGTACATTAAACTCACGCTTTTGTATCCTTTTATCATGCCATCTTTTAACTTTTTCTTTAAACAACTTGTCATTTTCGTAGGCTTGGGTTCTCCATTCATCGAGTGAGCTAATATCAAATAACCTCTTCTCACCGGCAAGTTTAAAATCATAATTGAGCTCTTTAATAGCCCAATATGCCTTGTGTTCTAGTTCGAGAGGTAAGTGACATGCTTTTCCATAAACCATTTTATACGGAGACATACCCATATGATTTTTATATGCAGTTCTATAGGCCCATAATGCATCATCAAGTTTCTTGGACCAATTCTTTCTAGACCGATTGACAGTCTTTTGCAAAATTAATTTGAGCTATCTATTACTCAATTCTACTTGACCACTAGACTGAGGGTGATAAGGAGATGCAATTCTATGATTAACATCATACTTAGCAAGCATTTTACAGAAAGCACCATGAATAAAATGTGAACCACCATCAGTCATTAAATATCTAGGGACTCCAAATCTTGGAAAATAACTTCTTTAAGCATTTTAATAGAAGTGTTATGATCAGCACTACTAGTTGGAATAGCTTCTACCCACTTAGTAACGTAATCAACAACAGCTAAAATATGTGTATATCCATTAGAGGCAGGAAAAGGTCCCATATAGTCAAAGCCCCAAACATCAAATGGTTCAATAACGAGTGAATAGTTCATAGGCATTTCTTGATGTCTACTAATATTACCAATTCTTTGACATTCATCACAAGATAAGACAAACTTATGGGCATCCTTGAAGAGAGTAGGCCAATAAAAACCAGATTGCAATACCTTATGTGCAGTTCTATCTCTAGCATGGTGTCCTCCATAAGCTTCAGAGTGACAGTTGCGTAGGATCTGTTCCTGTTCATGCTTAGGTACACAACGTCTAATAACACCATCTACTCCTTTATAGAGATGTGGGTCATCCCAAAAGTAATGCCTCAAATCATAGAAGAACTTTTTCTTTTGCTGGTATGTGAAACTAGGTGGTATGAATTTGGCAACAATGTAATTAGCATAATCAGCATACCATGGAGTAGTATGAGAAGCATTTATGACATTTAATTGCTCGTCAGGAAAGCTATCATCAATAGGTAGTGGGTCATCAAGCACATTTTCTAACCTAGA
Source organism: Triticum monococcum (assembly GCA_034509565.1). Taxonomy (NCBI): domain Eukaryota; kingdom Viridiplantae; phylum Streptophyta; class Magnoliopsida; order Poales; family Poaceae; genus Triticum; species Triticum monococcum. The sequence continues at coordinate 236,282,629 of CM067843.1, read as the reverse complement.
CAAGTTGTCTGCAACGGGGTTCTCAGCTCCCTTTCTATCAACAATATGTAAGTCAAATTCTTGTAGCAAGAGAACCCATCTAATAAGTCTAAGTTTAGTATCTTTCTTTTCCATAAGATATTTAATAGCAGCATGATCAGTGTGAATAGTTACTTTAGAATCAACAATATAAGGTCTGAACTTATCACAAGCAAATACAACTGCTAAGAATTCTTTGTCAGTAGTAGCATAATTTCTTTGAGCATTGTCTAGGGTTTTACTAGCATATTGAATACCGTTTAATTTCTTATCAACTCTTTGCCCTAGAACAGCACCTATAGCATAATCACTAGCATCACACATAATTTCAAATGGTAAATTCCAATCAGGTGGCTGAACAATAGGTGCAGAGATCAATGCTTTCTTAAGTATTTCAAATCCTTCTACACAATCATCATCAAAGACAAATGGTATATCTTTTTGTAATAAATTAGTCAGAGGCCGAGAAATTTTTGAAAAGTCCTTAATGAACCTCCTATAAAATCCGGCATGACCAAGGAAACTTCTTATACCTTTGATGTCCTTGGGGCATGGCATCTTTTCAATAGTATCAACCTTGGCTTTATCAACTTCAATACCTCTTTCAGAAACTTTATGCCCCAAGACAATACCTTCATTAACCATAAAGTGGCACTTTTCCCAATTCAAGACAAGATTAGTTTCTTCACATCTCTGCAAAACTCGATCAAGGTTGCTCAAGCAATCATCAAAAGAAGATCCATAGACGGAGAAATCGTCCATGAAAACCTCACAAATCTTTTCACAAAAGTCAGAGAATATTGCCATCATGCATCTTTGAAAGGTAGAAGGTGCATTACATAAACCAAAAGGCATATGTCTATAAGCAAAAGTACCAAAAGGGCAAGTAAAAGTAGTCTTTGATTGATCCTTGGCTGACACATGTATTTGAGAGAAACCAGAATAACCATCTAGAAAGCAAAAATGTGTATGTTTGGATAATATTTCTAGCATTTGATCGATAAAAGGTAAGGGGTAATGATCCTTTTTAGTGGCCTTATTTAATTTGCGGAAATCCATTACCATCCTATAATCTATAATAATTCTTTGAGGAATCAATTCATCTTTATCATTAGGAATGATAGTAATACCTCCCTTCTTAGGGACACAATGGACAGGACTTACCCACTGACTATCAGCAACGGGATAGATTATACCTGCCTCAAGGAGCTTAAGTATTTCCTTTCTTACCACTTCTTTCATTTTAGGATTCAGCCGTCGTTGATGATCACGAACTGGTTTAGCATCTTCTTCCAAATTTATTTTATGTTGACATAGAGTGGGACTAATGCCCTTAAGATCATCAAGAGTATACCCAATAGCAGCACGGTGCTTCTTCAGAGTTTTCAATAATCTCTCTTCCTCATGCTCTGAAAGGTTAGCACTAATAATAACATGATATATCTTTTTCTCATCAAGATAAGCATATTTAAGAGTATCAGGAAACGGTTTAAGCTCAAACACGGGATCACCCTTTGGTGGAGGAGGATCCCCTAGGATTTCAACAGGCAAATTGTGTTTTAGAATAGGTTCCTGTTTAAAGAATACTTCATCTATTTCCCTTCTTTCATTCATAAACATATCATTTTCATGGTCTAGCAAATATTGTTCTAAAGGATCACTAGGAGGTACGGCAATAGAAGCAAGACCAATAATTTCATCCTTACTAGGTAATTCTTCTTCACGGTGTTGTCTACTAAATTTAGAGAAATTAAATTCATGAGACATGTCATCTAAACCGGTAGTAACAACATCCTTTTTGCAATCTATCTTAGCATTAACAGTGTTTAAGAAGGGTCTTCCAAATATAATGGGACAAAAGCTATCTTGTGGGGAACCAAGAACAAGAAAATCAGCAGGATATTTAGTTTTCCCACACAAGACTTCAACATCTCTAACAATTCCCATTGGTGAAATAGTATCTCTATTGGCAAGTTTAATTGTGACATCAATATCTTCTAACTCAACAGGTGCAATATCATGCATAATTTCTCTATATAGGTCAATAGGTATTGCACTAGCACTGGCACCCATATCACATAAGCCATGATAACAATGATCTCCTATTTTAAAATAAATAACAGGCATGCCTACCATAGGTCTAGGTTTACCTTTGGCACAAGGTTTAGAAATTCTAGCAGTTTCATCACAGAAATAAATAACACGCCCATCAATATTATCAGCCAAAAGATCTTTAACAATAGCAATATTAGGTTCAACCTTAACTTGCTCAGGATGTGTATATGTTCTAATATTTCTTTTACGAACCACAGTTGAAGCTTTAGCATGATCCTTTATCCTAACATGGAAAGGTGGTTTCTCAACATAAGAAGTAGGAACAATAGGATCATTATAAGTGATAGTCTTTTCTTCAACTTTAATAGGTGCAGCTACTTTTACTTCTATGGGAGGATGATATTTAAACCACTTATCCTTGGGGAGATCAACATAAGTAGCAAAAGATTCACAGAAAGAAGCTATTATCTCAGAGTCAAGTCCATATTTAGTGCTAAATTTACGGAAAATATCGGTATCCATAAAAGATTTAACACAATCAAACTTAGGTGTCATACCTGACTCCTTACCATCGTCGAGGTCCCGATCTTCAGAGTTGCGTTTAATTCTTTCCAATAAATCCCATTTGAATTCAATAGTCTTCGTCATAAAAGAGCCAGCACAAGAAGTATCAAGCATGGTGCGATTGTTATCAGAAAGCCGAGCATATAAATTTTGAATAATCATCTCTCTTGAGAGCTCATGATTGGGGCATGAATATAACATTGATTTAAGCCTCCCCCAAGCTTGAGCGATGCTTTATCCTTCACGAGGCCAAAAATTATATATATAATTGCGATCACGATGAACAAGATGCATAGGATAAAATTTCTGATGAAATTCCAATTTCAATCGTTTGTAGTTCCATGACACCGTATCATCACATAGCCTACACCATGTCAATGCATCTTCCTTTAAAGATAAAGGGAATACCTTCTTCTTAATAACATCTCTGGGTACACCTGCAAGCTTAAATAATCCACAAATTTCATCCGCATATATTAGGTGCTCATCAGGATGCGTTGTTCCGTCTCCTGCAAAAGGATTAGCTAGTAGTTTCTCTATCATACCCGAAGGAATTTCCAAGCAGACATTTTCATTTTCAGTAGGTTGAGGAGCAACTCTTTGCTCTACTGGTCGGGGTGAAGATACCCCGAACAAGCCCCTCAGAGGATTACTTTCCATAGTAACAAGTGACAGTAAATTTCAGCACACTATATAAATTTTCCTTAGAAAATTCCACCTACCAAAGGCGCTTCACTCCCCGGCAACGGCGCCAGAAAAGAGTCTTGATGACCCACAAGTATAGGGGATCTATCATAGTCCTTTCGATAAGTAAGAGTGTTGAACCCAACGAGGAGCAGAAGGAAATGATAAGCGGTTTCTAGCAAGATATTCTCTGCAAGTACTGAAATAAGTGCTAACAGATAGTTTTGTGATAGGATAATTTGTAACGAGCAACAAGTAACAAAAGTAAATAAAGTGCAACAAGGTGGCCCAATCCTTTTTGTAGCAAAGGACAAGCCTGGACAAACTCTTATATAGAGAAAAGCGCTCCCTAGGACACATGGGAATATCGTCAAGCTAGTTTTCATCACGTTCATATGATTCGCATTCGGTACTTTGATATTTTGGTAAGTGGGTGGACCGATGCTTGGGTACTGTCCTTGCTTGGACAAGCATCCCACTTATGATTAACCTCTATTGCAAGAATCCGCAACTACAACAAAAGTATTAAGGTAAACCTAACCATAGCATGAAACATATGGATCCAAATCAGCCCCTTACGAAGCAACACATAATCTAGGGTTTAAGCTTCTGTCACTCTAGCAACCCATCATCTACTTATTACTTCCCAACTCCTTCCTCTAGGCCCAAATAATGGTGAAGTGTTATGTAGTCGATGTTCACATAACACCACTAGAGGAGAGACAACATACATCTCATCAAAATATCGAATGAATACCAAATTCACATGACTACTAGTAGCAAGACTTCTCCCATGTCCTCAGGAACAAACGTAGCTACTCACAAAGCATAATCATGTTCATAATCAGAGGGGTATTAATATGCATATAGGATCTGAACAGATGATCTTCCACCAAATAAACCAACTAGCATCAACTACAAGGAGTAATTAACACTACTAGCAACCTACTAGTACCAATCCCGGACTTGGAGACAAGAATTGGATACAAAAGATGAATAGGGTTTTGAGAGGAGATGGTGCTGTTGAAGATGTTGATGGAGATTGCCCTCTCCCAATGAGAGGAGCGTTGGTGATGATGATGGCGATGATTTCCCCCTCCCAGAGGGAAGTTTCCCCGGCAGAACAGCTCTGCCGGAGCCCTAGATTGTATCCGCCAAGGTTCCGCCTCGTGGCGGCGGAGTTTCTTCCGAGGAGATGGCTTATGACTTTTTTCCTCATCGAAAGACTCCATATAGCATATGATGGCCATCGGAGGGCCACCAGGGGGCCCACGAGGTAGGGGCGCGCCCAGGGGGTAGGGCGTGCCCCCACCCTCGTGGGCATGGTGTGGCCCCCTTGGTGAACTTCTTGCGCTCAGTATTTTTTATTTATTCTGAAAACGTCGTCCTTGAAGTTTCTGGACTTTTGGAGCTGTGCAGAATAGGTCTCTAATATTTGCTCCTTTTCCAGCCCAGAATCCCAGCTGCCGGCATTCTCCCTCTTTATGTAAACCTTGTAAAATAAGAGAGAATCGGCATAAGTATTATGACATAATGTGTGATAACAGCCCATAATGCAATAAATATCGATATAAAAGCATGATGCAAAATGGACGTATCACCATGCCGCAGGCCGGCGTCGTGGACCATCTGGCACAGCCGCTGGCCACTCGCACGCATCACTGCCATGGGTCTGGAGTGATGACTTCTGCGCTTAGTGTAGGTGCTTAGGCAAATGCTTAGGTGCGTACGATGTGGTAGATGCATTGGAATGGAGGGGCGCCTTTATATGAGTGAAAACTGTGTTGCATTCACATCGTGCAGCCTCTCTTCCCGGTCCTCCTCCCATTACTTCCCTCATGCATTCACGATGCTAATTGAAGGAGGATGCATCATTGTCTGTTCAACATTTTGGGAACCGCTACCCCCTCCCTTGTCTACATTAAAGCCGCATCGGGAACTGCGTCGCCCACTGTCAAATCGAATAGTACTATGTCGCCCGCTACACGCCCGGCTGAACACGCCTCCTCGCCTCCATCAAACCCCTCCGTTAAACCCGCATGCAAACCGAGAAACCTACTGCGGACACACGTCCATTCATGAGTGGGCCAAAATTAAACGCAATCACCAACCGAGCTCCTCCCGTCCGCCCTCAGTTTAAATGAGGCCAAACGCCGGCCAAGCTCCTACCGTCCGCCCTCTATTTAAACAAGGCCAGACAGACAGCGGGCAAGAATCCCACCCCTCCGCTACTCCCCCATCTCCTCCTTCACCATTTTCTCCACTCTTTCGATGGCTTCCGAGGAGCCGTTCTTCGGCACACTACCCAGCTGGGTGGTCCGCCGAGCCCTCCGGATACGGGCGAGGCCGCTCGGTGCTTCACCAACCTCGCTTGGCCCGACGGAGCCAGTTGCCGCCCCAAGCCGGTGCGTGGCTCAGCAACTCGCCGCTCCAGTTCAGCTCGATGAGGAGTGGCGAGTTTCTCCATGCCGGCACGGCGGCGAGCATGCCGGTACGGGCGTCGTTGCTGCCGCATCGTACCGCGCCACCAGTGTCTGTGGTGGCCGCGCCTCCCATGTCTGTCGGCACGCCTCCCGTGCTTGCGGTCGCGCCTCCCATGCATGCGGCCGCGCCTCCCATGCCTGTGGCAGCGCCATGCAGGTAGAGACAGGAGCCGGGTGCCTAGAGAGCGATGAGTCGGTGGCCAGCTTCTCCATGTCCGCCGCCATCATGGAGGAGAAGTAGAACACGAGAGGCCGCCACCACTTGGGTCCCATGAAGGCCACTGCCGAGGTGATGACCGCGCATTCATGTGGTTTCTTTGCTGCTTCGTCTCTTCCGAGGACCTTCGTCGACCCCGCAAGTCTCTGCCGGACATGAGGAAGACAAAGGGATCCGCGGGCGGCCATTTAGATTAGGTACTCCCTCTCCGGCTAGCGGGATTTTTTTGTTCTAGGAATGGATAAATTGGATGTATCTATAATTAAAATAAGTCTAGATTCATCCATTTCTAGGACAAGTATTTCCCGACAGAGGAAGTATTAGTTATACCAAGAGAGCCGGATTAGCACCGCTTAGTTCATGTAAATGTAATGAAATCCATCATGTTTATATGAAGATCTGGCTTTTTTATACGAAATCCGTCATGCTTATATGAGAACAGTCTGTGTTTGCATGAATTTCATCTGGTTGGTTAGAGTTGTGAAAATGTATGCCGCTGGCGTTTGATGTCGTCCTCCGCGGAAGGAAGCAGGAGGAAATTTGCCGGCTGCAGTTAGAGATACTCTTATGCTGGAATTAATAGCGTGACATCCAATCCATTTGAGTTAATTGCATGTATGATTCTCCCTCTATAAAAAGTTAATTGCATGTATAGTGTGCACGTGACTTGCAGGGTGGCTACAGCTTTGTACAAAAAATTAAAAAGAAACAAGTTCATCCTTAATCTTGTATTCTAAGTACGTACTCTGTGGGTTCCACTGTCAATACAATATCGAAAGAAGTATATATTAAATAAGTAATATATATAATATAAAAAAATCTAAAGTTAAAGACAGAATTCGAACTCAGGTCATCGCGTTGCGAGCATCCGGCGCTAACCAGTCCATCACATTTTTGTTGTAGACCATGCTGGAGATATATCTCCATGTGTACTCTTATATTATACTCCATCCATTCCTAAATATTTGTCTTTTTCAGATTTCAAATGGACTACCACATACGGATGTGTATGTAGACATATTTTAGAGTGTAGATTCACTCATTTTGCTCCGTACATAGTCACTTGTTGAAATCTCTAAAAATACAAATATTTAGGAACAGTGGGAGTAGAAAACAGAGTTGGTGATGATGGTGTGCATGCCATCCTGCAATATAGCCCGTCCGATTTATATTTCACGGATATGAAGGAAACTATGGCAATTTTGTAAAAAGATACCCACACCCCTCTCCACATTTGCAAATAAGGCCTTCCCTCGTTCATCCTTTTCTTCCAAAAGATAAACTACTCATAGAAATGCATCTTGATGTTCTGTGCAACGCATGGGCATATTGCTAGTCTCTCACATGATAAACTACTCATACAAATGCATCTTGATGTTCCGTGCAACGCACGGGCATCTAGCTAGTTTCTTTTAAAATAGTTATTGCAATAATTGGGTTGAAGTGATATATTTTATGTCTGCCCCGAATGATTTCAGTTTCACTAGTAGTAACAAAGAAAAGGTTGCCTTGTTAATTAGCAGAAAACATGGTGAAAACTATCACATGAGGCCAGTAAAAACAAGGCACACTGGGTTCAGCGTCATCGTCACTACACCTGTGCGAGCATGAGAAGTCTACATATCGAGGGGGCTACGGAGGAAAAGACGTATCGAGTGTGTATGAGCGAGGCACATAGACACAATGTTTGAGAGACAAACTAATTGACATATTAAGATCAGATTGAGTTGTCACCCTTCTGCTGACATTGTTGGGGTTGGGGGGGAGAAAGACGTATCGAGAGTGTGCACGGTAGGCACAGAGGCACAACTAGCGACTGTGTGTATGTGTGTGTGTGTTTGAAAGAGGAGTAGATAGATTACTATCAAGATCGAGGAGCCTCCCTACTCCTTCGGTGTCGGGTAGTGTGTGTGTGTGTGTGTGTTTGAGAGAGAAGCCAGTCGGTAGATTAGTATCAAGATCGAGGTGTCTCCCTACTCCTTCGGTGTCGGGAAGTGTGTGTGTGGGTGTGGGGGGAGGGGGGCAGTGACACTTACATATCTCTACTCTTATAAAAAACAGAGTTGGTGATGATGGTGTTCCTGCCATCCTGCAATATAGGCCATCCGATTTATATCTGACGGATAGGAACGAAACTATGGCAAGTTAGCAAAAAGATATCCACACCCCTCTCCACATTTGCAAATAAGGCATTCCCTCGTTCATCCGTTTCTCCCACAAGATAAACCACTCATACAAATGCATCTTGATGTTCCATGCAACGCTTGGGCATCTTGCTAGTAGGGAGAAGGAGTTTGTGTGACACATATCTATATTAAGGGATAGGTAGATAGCATGTGTGTGAGGCATACTTAAAGCATCACGGAGATAAAAAAACGGTGTGCATGCAAGTGCCGAAAAAAATGAAGCGATAAACAATGTCTAAGCGCGCGCACGTGTGTGTGTGTGAGAGAGAGAGAGCAAAATCTCAAAACAAAAGGTGCTATGCTAGAATCCCATTGTATGTATTCATATGGTTCCGGAACTCGAGTTAACCTTAGGCGTATGTGTGAGAGACAATCATACTTTGAGACATTAGTGGCTGTGGGTGGGCGGAATTAAAGGGGTGGGCGTGTTCAACAAAGAGAGCGTGTGTGTTTATGTGAGAGAGACTTGTAGGATGGGGTAGAAAGACGAATTCTAACCTTGACGGAGGGAGAGAAATACACAAAGTGCGCGTGTGTGATTCCGATGCCCATGGGGAAATGAGATATGTATGTGTGTGAGATAGATTGCACAATTCATTCATGTATCACTATCTAGCGATCGTGGACATGCATCGCATGAACATACATCAATATCTACTTCGTATCGTGGCCAAAGGTACAATATCTATTCAACGCTATAAACATTGGACACTCACATATCACATTTTTTCTGTCTAAATAAACCTTTTCAATTGTGCATGTGAAAGTTACAGTGATGTTTCTTCAAACAACCAATGTAGCAATCATGTACATGCAACATTGTTACTGTTGCATTCAAATTCATTAGTCTTGGATGATTTAAGCTTCTATTATGAAGTAATATATGTAATATTCATATATGAATTCAACGGGTACGCAATTTATGAAATGGAGGCTATGTAATCATATGAGGTAACACTTTTAAGTAGCGGACTACAATATCCATTTCTTTTGTGGGACTACAATATCCATTTCTTTTTGTGCGCCTCTACACTAACACGTCAATGCATTATGTTTAAAGTAAATAACCAATGGCACTAAATTATCTATTTACACGAGAAATACATAGGCTGGGCGTTTGATCTTTTTTTGGACGTGCGTCTACACCCGTACGATTGGCCGCGCCCGTGTGAACGTCCAAGTTATCAGCGCATCATCCCGAGTCATTGTCTTTTTTTGGGGTGGACTTCACACCAGTTATTAACTGTTGACGCATGCCCCGTGTACAGAGTCTCGCATGACCTTCCCACTAGCACGGTCCAAAATTAGTTGAAACTAGCTACGAACGATCACGTGGACGGCAAAATCTCCTGCCTCCTTTTAAAATTTCCGCCACCTAGTCTTTAGCATGTGAAATTCCCCTTTTGTCCTTGGTGCACGGAGAACAACAGTTACAATACCACCCTCATCTACATAATAGGTCATGGTTTGGTAACATCCGGTCCCCCCCACCACACGGCACCCCCATTTCCTCTCCCCCTCCAGCAGAAACGACTATCTCCACAGCACCAGAGCATCTTACATGACACCGTCCTTACTTCATCAGCCTTTCTACCCCTCCCCTCTCAAAACCCTAGACCGCTCATCCACCGGCGTACCAGAGCCCATTCACTGCCAGCGGCGTCCACCTCGTCGAATCTGCTTCTACGGCCGCATCTACCCCTCCCACCTCACTAGAAACAAGTAGAGTGCTTATCCACCACTGTACCATAGCCCATTCAGTGACGACCTTGTCCACGGCGCCGAATCTGCTTCACCGGTACTCTCGTCAACCGCAGCGCATCTGCAGCGACTCATTCGTACTCCCCACCGGAGATGCTTCGTCCACACCCCCCGGAGCCACCCCACCGACGGCCCGTCAACGGCCTCTGATCCTCTGCGCCGACACCTTCCTCAACCCTACCGGAGCCGCTTTGCCGACACCATTGTCAACCCTACCGGAGTAGATTTGCCTATACCATTCTCAACCCTACCGGGGCTGCTTTGCCAACTCACAAGTCCACTACCTCAGATCCGCTTCGTCGCACCCTCATCCAACCTACCGAAGCAGCTTCTGATGCCCCATCCATGGCCGTAGATCCACATTGTCGACACCATCCTTAACCCAACCACCGGAGCAGCTTCACTGACGCCCTTGTCCACGGCCACAGACCCGCTTCGCCCACACTTTAGTACACCCTACCAGAGCTGCTCCACAAGCACCCTACTCAATGGTTCTAGATCTCCTTACCGGACCCTGACAGCCAGTGCAGCTTCATCACCCTTGACATTTCTAACCTGATTCCCACCGTCTGGCAAGATGCCAAGAACCCGCCACGGCCTAGGTACTAGTCACCTTTAAACCCGTCCAGCATCACCTGCCCGATGTAATTCAAATATACTAACATGTCGTTGTTACCTGTTATGTAGCTGGCAAAAACTACAAGGACAATGTTTCTTCTGGATCTAACAGCTTGGCCAACCAAGATCCTGGACTGAGGCACTGCTATGATCTTGTAAGTGCGTCTCTCTCTTGTATTGTTTTGTGCCTGCCAGCGTGCTTTGGTAGGATTTTCGACCAGTAATCCCTTTGTGCAGACAATATTTCTACTACTGGCTGCTAAATTAGATACGCTGAGGTCCTACATGATACTACCTCGTACCTCCATTCCTAAATATAAGTCTTTCTAGAGATTCCACTATAGGCTACATACAGAGCAAAATGAGTGAATCTACACTCGAAAATGCATCTATATACATCTGTATGTGGTCCATACTGGAATCTCTACAAATAAATATATTTAGGAACAGGGGTAGTACATTACACAAAATCATAGGTGGCATGTAGGAATTCCAGTGCACTACATTAGGCTCCCTTAGAGTGCCTGCTAGTCCAGCACACAAAGTCATGGCTAGTTTATGCTACGCACACAATTGTTAATTGGTGGTTTAAATATGCGCGAGGGATATGCAATGTATTATCATGTAGAGATGTCTGAAATTAGCCGTGTCAACTTGCAGATGGGGTTACACAATGAAAAAGTACAAGATGTATGTGGCAATTTCATGGAACATCGCAAAAAAAGGAGAGGCAATGGTGAGCCTATACAGTGTGCTATGGTAGGTCACTCCTCCATTGCAATCGTCGCGACATGTGATTTGTATGTCAATTGTATTGGGCAAGTTTCTTAGGGACAATTTTTACGAGTTATCCTAAGAAAATAAGCACCTGTGAATATAAGCTCCAGGTAATAAGCCAACCAGTTCTTTTCATTGCCTTCCTTTTCAGCTTATCTTTGGTACGATCAGTGAAAAGTCTAGATTGCATTATATTTTGTCATTTTGTTGCCCATATGAAATTTAACTTGACTTGCAAACATCACAAATTGAACCTGGTGCAGTAATTAACATGATAGGAAAACAGACCATCACTATTTGTTCAAAATGCAAATACAAAGGTACCATCTACTTGGCACAATCTACTTTGGTCAATGTCTTCCATAGAGATCCCATTGCCTAATTTAAACGAAGAACGCATGACCCACATTTAAATGAAGAACAATTATTTATTGAAATTCGATGGTCCAAGAGGCTGGTTATTATCATACAGCAGCACCACCTGAAAGCATCATATAGCAGCAGCATCAACTCATAGCAACTCATCATACAGCAGCAGCAGTGTGCAATTCATCATATACTAGTAGCAGTCATAGCAATTCATCATATAGCAGCAGCAGGAGCAACTCATAGCAATTCATCATATAGCAGCAGCAGGAGCAGCTCATAGCATTTCATCATATAGCCATAGCAGGAGCAGCTTATAACAACTCATCATATAGCAGCAACAGCTCATAGCAATTCATCATATAGCAGTAGTAGGAGCAGCTCATAGCAATGCATCATATAGCAGCAGCAGAAGCAGCTCATAGAAATTCACCGTATAGTGGATCAGAATGAAAATTTGGCAAAAAATCAGAGGAGATCCTCGCCTTGTTGGATGAGCTCATCCTTCAACAGCATCTCAAGGCCACGGCCTGGGAGGAGGGGAGGGGGAATAAGGTGCCTTCTGCCATAGTATGGCATCAGCCGTAGTTGTGCGACGCCCGCCGGAGTAGTGCGTTGGACGGACCACAGTGGAGCAGCTGCTGGAGACCATGAGAATGAGGGGCGACACCAGAGGGAGGAGTAGCCGGCGAGATTTAGTCCTACCCGCATGTACCCTAGCTGGACAGAGCATCGTCGAGGACCATGCCAGATGGGACCAGCAGAGACAGCTCACTGGAGGAACCCTAGCGTTGCAGGTAGGGGATCATGGTAGAGGGAAAGGGGAGAGGAGATGCAAGCGGGCAGGGCAATGAACACTTGCGTGTTTGTTTTTACTTGAGGGCCAGGTGTGACGCGGGCGTGAGCAGTTGCATTTTGAGTGTAATATAGGCAAACAACATAGTCATTTCACTATTCCCCTTCCCTTCAATTTTTAGTGAGCTTCTACCTGAAACACTGTAACATCCCAAAATTCTAAATTTTGGAATGTTATATTAAATAAATCACTTTGATTATTTGTTTGATTGTGAGTGATTGATTGTGTGAAATTGCAAACTTTTTGAAAGTTGAATGAGAGGGAATGAAATGACTTCCCAAACTTTCATCCTTGCATTTGATCTCAATGAAATTCAAATTTATTTCATCACCACAACCCTAGAGTGAAGAAAACATGACTTCTTCCAGAAACAAAAAGGGTTTTGAAAGATTTTTGAATTTCATTTTGAAGGTATTTCAAATTTATAAACTTTATGCAACTCAATGATTTTCATGAGAGAAGATAAAATGACTTCTTCAAAACATATGAAATATGAGTTGGAAGTATGAAGAAAGGTTTGAAGATGGTTTGATTTTTTTTTAAATTCAAAACCATTTGGAGTTATTTGGTTTTATTTCAAATTATTTTCTCCAAAATTAAAATGTATAGAAAATAGGGTAAAATGATTCCCTATGTTAGAAAAATGGAGGAAATTAAGTTTGAAATAATTTTGGTATTTTAAGTAGTTTTATTTTAAATTTTAATTGCATCAGAAGTACTTTTTTATTTATTAGAATTTTTGTGTATTTTATTTCACTTTGTAAAAATGTTCATGTTGTAGGATTTATTTTTGCGGTCATTTTGATATATTATATGCCTATATACATTTATTATTTAGTTAGTTTGTTTATTTCTTTCTTTTTGTTCTGTGTTTAAAAATAATAGGAAAAAAACCTTTTTAAAAAAACGACTGAAGACCCCAGGCCCAGCTACCTCTCTCTCTTCCGCGGCCCACCAGGCGGGTCGGCCCAGCCGCGCGCAACCGCGACCGAATCCCGTAGGATTCGCCCACCCGATCCCTCTTTCCTTTCCCATCCTCTCTCTGCGCGTGGGACCCACCGACAGCTCGCGCGTCTCGCGCGATCACCTTCCTCCTCCCCGCGCCCCTTTCCTTCTCGCCGGCAACCGGATCCGCCGCTGCTCCCCTTTCCTTCCGGAGCTTCCCTCTCCTCCAAGCACCCTTCCCTCTATAAATACCCCTCTTCTCTCCGTTTCGCCCCTAAAAACGCCCCGAACCTCTCTCCCTCGCCGCCTATTGCTCGCCGGAGCTCTGCCTCCGCCACCGCGCCATTGTCGCCCTAGCCACTCCCTCCGTCTTCCTCGAGCCCCACCACCTCCACCAATCGCCTCGACCCCGTCCACCGCACCTCCCCGAGGACTCACTCGAGATCCTGCGCCCTTGGAACACCGCCGCCGCCGACCACCCGAACGTCACCGCCGCCCCGAGCTCGCCGCCGTCCTCCTCCGACGTCCCCGAGCTCCACCGAGGCCACAACCGTGATCGCCTTCGTCCGTTGCATCCTCCCGACGAGTTCACCGAGCTCACCGACGACCGGAGCACCATCCCCGTCGACCACCGAAGCCGAAGCACCTCGCCGGAGTTCATCGCCACCGCGGTGAGCTTCTCCTCCCTCCGATCCTTTTTTCAATGGCTTAGATTAGATCTCTGTATGGTAAGGTTTTATTTTATTAGATCGGATTTTAGTGTGGTTTATTTATGGTTAGTTTGGTTTATATCTAAACTGGTTCACTGGTTTTCCTTTATTCGTACGCGTGTTAACGGTTTAGTTATATATCGCCCAAGCGTGGTTTAGCGTTGGATCGCCCATTGCTTAGGCCCAATAGCAGCCCAACGCGTAGTACCTGCCAGTTTTTTGTGTGTATTTTCGTTTCTGTTTAAAAAACAGAAATAGCTTCAATTTTAGATTTGCTTATATCTTTTAGTGTCTTTATCAAAATTGAGTGATTCTTGTTGCATTAGATTCAAAATTTCTTGAAGTTTCTGTTTGTGTCCTTAGATATAAAGTTTGAGTAGTTTAAATTTTGAGTTTGATGAAATTTGTTCAAATCACTAATTTGGCCGTATCTTGAGTTTTATAAAATATTTTTGATTGATTCTTTTTGCTACGGTTTTGTTATTGATTTGTTTATCCAGAGTAATATAGCGATTTATTTTTAGTTTATTTTAAATTAGGTTTTTAGCAAACAGTATTATTTTAGTTATAGTTTTGTTTTAGTCTTTTCATTATTGTTTTTATTAGCTTTAAATATTTCTTTTTGTCACTCTTGAAAATTTTAGTTTTGTTTCTGTTAGTCAACAAAAGAAAATTTTGTTTTTATTTTTAAAACTTATTTTACTTAGTTTTGTATGAAAACTTGTTTAGGTCATAGTTAGTGTTTCATAAAAGCTTTTTATTTGTTTCTTTTTGCTATTAAAAGTTTATGAAAAATACTTTCTGTTAAAATTAGTTGTTTTATATTTACTTTCCTGTTTATTTTCAGTATTTTCTTTGTTGTTAAATTTTACTTAGGACAAAGCTATTTGGGGTTACGTCTTAGAATTTTTCTTTAGTAGTTTTCTTGTGTAGTTTTCATTGGTTTATTATTTTGTGTTCTTTGTGAATTGCATTTTATTTTTTGATTTTGTTTGTGAGTGTTAGAAATTGCTTGCCAGTATGTTTGCTTATGCGAATACTATGTTTTACTATATAGATTTTCATCGGAGAGTTGTGTATAGTTCTATCAAGTTTTGCGAGAGCGATATTATCTTCATCAAGTAATACCAGGCATGTTCACTTTGACCATGTTTTTCATACCTATGTTTTATTTGCATGTAGTAGCACCTTTTCAATAATCCCGCCAGTAGTGATATTGAATTCTTGTAGTTGAGTAGAATGCATGAGGTAGGAACCCATCTCCCTGTTATCAAGCCCGAGACGTTATATAGTTTTAATGCTACGCTATAGTAGACGGGGTTTGGTATGAGTGCATGAAAGTGGTGTGAAGAAGGAGGACTCTACGTCAATGGAGACAACTTCATGATGGCACCGGCAAGGAGTGCATCTTCTGGACTCCTCAAGATTTCGAGACTCGAGACAAGCATTCAATACACACTACTAGGTGAAGGACGGTTGACGGGCACCTTGGAGAAACCAGTGGTTGGCCAGGATGCATGGAGAAGCGCCATGACATCTTGCGGAAAGCTTCAATCAGACTCAAAGAGATGGAAGAATACTTCATGCCCGGAAGCTTACCTGTGCAACCGCAAGTCACTATGGGCTCTGGCTTGGTTGACCTTAGTGGTGACTCTGGCTGGGACGGTGCTAGCAGATGTAGAACTACGGTAGGATTGGATGAGCACCGGACAGTGGTCAGAGGAACTCTTCGGAAGACCATGTTTCGGTCATCTTATTCTCAAACTTCCTGAAGTGCGAGAATGTAAAGAGAGGGATCGAATCTTGCGGGTAAAGTGTACAAACCTCTGCAGAGGGTTAAAACCTAATCGATTAGCCGTGTCCCTGTTTACGGACAATTTGAGCCTCTGGACTTGGATCTATCTCGGAACTCTCAACACCGGACTGATAAATTAATTGTGGGAAACTTATGATGATTTGGGCTATGAGACATCGGTTGGCGGAACCATGTCATGATAGAAAACTCCATAGTACAGACCCCGGATAATTCCTTTGATATAGGGAAAATAAAACCAGCTTTTATGCAAACAAAACTCAGATACAGAGCCACAAAGCCATATTGCATATAGTATAGTTTATCATCTGTTTTTCTTACAGTGATATTGCCGGTACATTCAATGTACTGACCTACACGGCTGCAACGTCTCATGTTGCAGATATGTTTCTTCCGACGAGTAAGAGTTACATCAAAGGGTTACGGTCTACACTCAACCTGCCAATGGCGTTGATGGGACTCCACATCTGATTGTTTGTTTCCGCTGAGACTTATGAGGTATATATCAGTTTTACGTTATTTATACATGTGATTGCACTTTGATATATACATTGATGTACTGTGTGTGCCAGCATACCGATCCAGGGATGGCACAGATACACAGAGGCTTGACCGTCTGAGGTCGGGTCGCTACAAACACCCCCCTCCAAAGCGAAATAAGTTAAGCCCAAGCCCATAACTCAAAACTGACTTCTTTACATCTTTTATGGCTTATTTTGACAATAAGCTCTGAAAAGGTGGAATCGAACTGGCCCTTAACCTGCAATTCAATTGTGCGTGCAATGCTGAATCACTCCTGCCTGCTATAGTGTACATTTAGGCATCATCATACATGGCATAACCTAATATATGTGCATTCCATTGTAGAATCTATAATATGCAATGTTTATGTTAGTTCATACATTGCCCATGATGTTTAAATGCCCCTTAAATCTGGTTAATCAAGTGATGGTCTTTAAGCCTCCTTCTTTGCTTCTTTTCTTGATACTCGCTCCTTCCATCTATATAGGGCCTAAGGTGTTTTTCGAGACCAGCTTTAACTGTTGATAAGACTAATAATACATGAGATGTATAACGTGAAAATTATATCATTGGAAGCTCCTTTCACGTACAAATTTGATTGTATGCTTTGTGTAACTTGCATGTCATATATTATTGCTATAACACTTGGTCAAAGTTAGCCTCGAAAAACGATTAGGCCCTATATGGATGGAAGGAGGGAGTATGTAAGATTTTCTCACACATCTATTTAATTGCTTGTTTGCATCAGCCAGCCATACCAGGACTATTTGCTTTGATTACTTCCTGTTCTTGGCCTAACACTCTAACAGAGCTTGTTAACGATATAAACACTAAGGGCTGCTATAGTGGGGCCCTGTATAACTCATAGGTGACATAAAGGTTTGGTTGTACACTAAAGTAGGCTCTCCAAGAGTACCCGGAGATCCAGTTCGAAGGTATGCCTAGTTTTTACATAGTGCATAGATAGCAAATGCTTATTTCATTGTGTGCAAGTGCAAGAGATGTGGCATGTTTCATTATGTGGTGTTGTTTTGTTATAATCTCATCCTTTTGTGTTGTTCACACACTGGAAAGTATGCATGTTTATCTTCCATGGAGACGAGTAACTAGTTTGTGTCACCTTGCAGAGGGGGTGCAATGAAGATAAGATTGACGATTTCCAAGCACAAGATGTTAGATAGGAGCCTTGCAAGAGAAGTAGGAGCAGCGCTGAGCCTATTCAACCAATTAAGGTAAGTCACTGTATCCAACTCAATAGTTCAATTCCTTGTTTGTTTCAGGCATAGTTAATTTGCTCTTTTCAATTGCTTTATTTGTCCTCAGTTGATGAGAGATGCCCAAACAATGATGCCTGATGTTGGGTACTTGTATAACTATTAGTTGACATAATTAAAGGCCTTACCATTTAATTACTCTGGCAAAGTGTGCCTGAAGCTTTGAAGTATATTAACAACCTATTACTGCATGAGGCTCACAATCTAGTTTATACTAGGCTAATGATTGCATAGTTTTGCTTGCTGTAGTAGGCTGTATGAATCCCTCTATTGTTCATTATGCTCCCTAAGACTTTAATTGAGCTATAGAATGCCCAACTGCTTGCTTACTTATACGAAACATGTTGTCTAAATTTGTAACTTGTCTGTGTTTTGGATTTGGCCCCAACATCATGCTCCTCTGGTGAGCTAAGAGTGATTTTTGTATGCAGGTTGCACAGACTACCATTTTATAATTTTTAAAAATATCACCTGCTTATGCTTCATGACGTGTAACATTATTGTTAGTCCTGTTTTGCCATGTACAAAATAGTCTATCTTGCTCGCTTCACTTTTGTAACTATATTTTTGGCCTAGTCATGTGTACTTACAGAAACATTTCAGTATGAAGTGACATCAACACAAAGATCTGCGAGCAGTGCGGCATGAAAGTTACCGAATGATTATGGATTGGAATTGGAATGTGCTGATGTTCTCGAGCATCAACTAGAGGTGGCAAGACAATGTGTACATGATTCTCAATGTACAATCAACAAGTTGAGACTAGACATGCATGTATTAGATGCAGGAGTCAAAAAAATGAAACAAGACACTGAGGTAACCACGAAGAAATTGGAGATTTTGCATACTGCAATTTGTGCTATCTGAATCCAACCAATCCTATTTTCTGAAGAGATTATAGTTCAAATGGTAAGTTATGTTGATGCGTGTCCATGATGTATGAGCTTTATTTTTCCAGTGTATGTAATTTGCTATTTGTGTACGCTTTATTATCACTGGTGCCGAACTATAATGCCCAGTGGGTATATTCGACTGTAATTTCTGAAGGAAATATGCCCTAGAGGCAATAATAAAGTTGTTATTTATATTTCCTTATATCATGATAAATGTTTATTATTCATGCTAGAATTGTATTAACCGGAAACTTAGTACACGTGTGAATACATAGACAAACAAAGTGTCACTAGTATGCCTCTACTTGACTAGCTCGTAGATCAAAGATGGTTAAGTTTCCTAGCCATGGACAAAGAGTTGTCATTTGATAAACGAGATCACATCATTAGAGAATGATGTGATTAACTTGACCCATCCATTAGCTTAGCATGATGATCGTTTAGTTTGTTTCTATTGCTTTCTCCATAACTTATACATGTTCCTATGACTATGAGATTATGCAACTCCCGAATACCAGAGGAACACTTAGTGTGCTATCAAACGTCACAACGTAACTGGGTGACTATAAAGAAGCTATACAGGTGTCTCCGATGGTGTTTGTTGAGTTGGCATATATTGAGATTAGGATTTGTCACTCCATGTATCGAAGAGGTATCTCTGGGCCCTCTCGGTAATGCACATCACTATAAGCCTTGCAAGCAATGTAACTAATGAGTTAGTTACGGGATGTAGCATTATGGAAACGAGTAAAGAGACTTGCAAGTAACGAGATTGAACTAGGTATTGAGATACTGACGATTGAATCTCGGGCAAGTAACATACCGATGATGAAGGGAACAACGTATGTTGTTATGCGGTTTGACCGATAAAGATCTTCATAGAATATGTAGGAACCAATATGAGCATCCAAGTTTTGCTATTGTTTATTGACCGGAGATGAGTTGTGACGCCCCTGTTTTGACCGTACACTAAACATACACGCAAACGTGTACGATCAAGATCAGGGACTCACGGGAAGATATCACAACACAACTCTACAAATAAAATTAAGTCATACAAGCATCATATTACAAGCCAGGGGCCTCGAGGGCTCGAATACAAGAGCTTGATCATAGACGAGTCAGCGGAAGCAACAATATCTGAGTATAGACATAAGTTAAACAAGTTGCCTTAAGAAGGCTAGCACAAACTGGGATACAGATCGAAAGAGGCGCATGCCTCCTGCCTGGGATCCTCCTAAACTATTCCTGGTCGTTGTCAGCGGGCTGCACATAGTAGTAGGCACCTCCCGAGTAGTAGTAGTCGTCATCGACGGTGGCGTCGGGCTCCTGGGCTCCATCGTCTCGTTGCAACAATCGGGTACAGGAAGGGGAAAAAGGGGGGGGTCGCAAAGCAACCATGAGTACTCATCCAAAGTACTCGCAAGCAAGGAGCTACACTACATATGTATGCATTGGTATCAAATGGAATAAGGGTATCATATGTGGACTGAACTGCAGAAAGCCGGAATAAGAGGGGGATAGCTAGTCCTATCGAAGACTACGCTTCTGGCAGCCTCCGTCTTGCAGCATCTAAAAGAGAGTAGATGGTAAGTTAACCAAGTATCGTCGCATAGCATAATCCTAATCGATGATCCTCCCCTCGTCGCCCTGTGAGAGAGCGATCACCGGTTGTATCTGGCACTTGGAAGGGTGTGTTTTATTAAGTATCCAGTTCTAGTTGTCATAAGGTCAAGGTACAACTCCGGGTCGTCCTTCTACCGAGGGACACGACTATTCGAATAGATCAACTTCCCTGCAGGGGTGCACCACATTTCCCAACACGCTCGATCCCATTTGGCCGGACACACTTTCCTGGGTCATGCCCGGCCTCGGAAGGTCAACACGTCGCAGCCCTACCTAGGCACAACAAAGAGGTCAGCACGCCGGTCTAAACCCTATGGCGCAGGGGTCTGGGCCCATCGCCCTTTGCACACCTGCATGTTGCAAACGCAGCCGGAGAGCAGATCTAGCAACCTCCATTACAAAGGAAGTTGCGTTACGCGGTCCAACCCGGCGCGCGCCGCTCAGTCGCTGACGTCACAAAGGCTTCGGCTGATACCACGACGTCGAGTGCCCATAACTGTCCTCGCGTAGATGGTTAGTGCGTATAGGCCAGTGGCCAGACTCAGATCAAATACCAAGATCTCATTAAGCGTGTTATTTTGAAATAACCACGGATGCCGACCAGGGCCAGGCCCACCTCTCTCCTAGGTGGTCTCAACCTGCCCTGTCGCTCTGCCACAAAGTAACAGTCGGGGCCATCGGGAACCCAGGCCCACCTCTACCGGGACGGAGCCACCCGCCCCTTCAGCCCCCATCTCTGAACAGTATCATAAGTAATGTAACAGTATAAGTATATATCATATGCCCGTGATCACCTCCCGAAGTGATCACGGCCCAGTAGTATAGCATGGCAGATGGACAAGAGTTTAGGGCCACTGATGATAATCTAGCATACTATACTAAGCATTTAGGATTGCAAGTAAGGTATCAACAATTGTAGCAACAATGACAGGCTATGCATCAGAATAGGATTAACGGAAAGCAGTAACATCCTACACTACTCTAATGCAAGCAGTATAGAGGAGAGTAGGCGATATCTGGTGATCAAGGGGGGGGGGCTTGCCTGGAAGCTCTGTTGCACAAGAAGGGTCGTCGGTGACGTAGTCGTACTCGGTGGCATCAACGCCGGTCTCGGGGTCTACCGGGGAAGAAGAGGGGGAAAGAAACAGTAAATACGGAGCAAACAAAGCATCACAAAACATAACGAGGCAAAACTCGGTGCTAGGTATGCCCTAACGCCGTAGGAGGTGATACCGGCGAAGGGGGGGAACATCTGGGAAAATATCCCCGGTGTTTCGCGTTTTCGGACAGATGAACCAGAGGGGGAAAGTTGTGTGTTCGCTATGCTAGGGATGCGTGGCTGACGAACGGGCTGCGTATCCGGATTCGTCTCGTCATTGTGAGCAACTTTCATGTAGAAAGCATTTTCATCTGAGCTACGGTTTATTTTATATGATTTTCTAAAGTTTTAAATCATTTTTAGAATTTATTTAATTAATTTAATTCAACATTATCCAGAATAGTGCACGCTGGCGTCAACATGACGTCAGCAGTCAACGTTGACAGTTGACCTGGTCAACCTGACGTGTGGGTCCTGTGGGACCCGCCTGTCATTCTCTGTTTAGGTTAATTAGGGTTTAGGTTAACTAATTGCTGTTTGGTTTAATTGATAACAATTAATTAAGTTAATTTATTATTATTATTTAAATTCTTTCTTATCATTCTCAGGGCTAGGCCCACTTGTCATTGGGCCAGGGGGGCCTTAGCGGTTCGTGCTATCGGGAATGTGGGTGCGGGTGCCCGACGGGGTGAACCCGGGGGCAGCGTAGCCTGCCCGGGCGTGGAGGCGAGACTGCCGGGCGCGGTGGGGTGCCGCCAGCCGCCAGCAGAGGCAAGCGGCATCCCCAAGCGAGTTGCACACGCGGCGGATGTGCGGGTGGCGCGGGACGGCGCGGTGGAGCCGAGGCAGGAGGTGGGGCGACAGGGGGGCGCGGCGTGACGGAGCGAAGGCGGCGCGGGTCAGGCGGCGTGGGCGGAGATTGGGTACAACGACGGTGGTGAGCGGCTGCGCTAGGCCAGGCCGTGGCCGGAGCGGCGAGTAGGGACCGTGGGGCTGCGACGGACGAGGCCACCGCAGGCGGGGTGCGCGAGCTGCGGTGCGGGTGCGTGAACGCGAGTGGGCGGGGACAGCATCAGGCGCACGGACGAGAGCGCGGGTGAGGGGCGACGACGCATGAGCGGGAGGAGCAACGAGTGAGGCATGGCCCGTGCAACGGCGCGGATGGGCGCGGCGAACGGCGTCCGACAGGAGGAGAGGGGAGGCAGAGGGGAGCGCTCACGGTGGCCGTAGGGAGAATGGCAGCGGGCGCGAGGAGGATGACGGGGACGAGGTCGACGATGGAGGCAGTCCGGTGAGGTGGTCCTGGTCGGCGAGCGGCGTTCCGAGCGACGGCGCCGGGATCCAAGGGCGACGGGGTCGAGTCGGCGATGAGTCGAGGCCACGGCTTCAGGCGGGCGTCGCGCAAGGGAGAGGAGCGGCGTGGAGGAGGCCGGGGTGGCGGTGCTCGGCACCGACGGCGGCCTCCAGGGGAGCGGTGACTCAGGTGCGAGATCGGGCCCCTCCCTGATCCAATCCAGCGAGAGAAAGGGGAGGGGAACGAGAGAGAGTGGGGGCGTGGGTGCGTGGGGGTGGTTAGGTCACGGGGGTGAGGGATATGGGAAGTGGGGGTGGCCGGCCTGTGGGTGGCCTGGTAGCCCTTTGAAAGGCCCAGGGGAGGGGGGGTCTCTCTCTTCGTTCTTTTTTTTGTTTTGTTTTGTTTTTGTTTCACTTTTTATTTAATTTATTTGTTTCCTATTAGTTCTTTTCATTTTAGTTTTATATACGACTAGCCCCTAAATTAGTGTTAGTAATACGATTAATACGACAACTAATTTGGCAATAAAATAGTTTTACATTTGTTTATCATTTTAAAAGTATTTAATAATTGTTTTAGCCCCTGTTTTATTCATCAAGGAGCATTTAAAAACTTTATAAACATGTGGTTTCAACATGACAAATATCCAAGGATCATTTTCCACACTTTGAACATTTTAGTTTCCATGTTTGACAAATTTGAATTTTTAACTTTAAATTTGAATTCGAATTCTGAACAGTGATTCGGAGAAAGTGAGGATTAGAAACAGTAATGTGGTGACATGACACCATTAACAGGTGTTTACTATAGCTTAACTATCCGGGCGTCACATGAGTCTCGGTCATGTCTACATAGTTCTCGAACCCGTAGGGTCCGCACGCTTAACGTTCAATGACGATTGGTATTATGAGTTTATGTGTTTTGATGTACCGAAGGTGGTTCGGAGTCCCGGATGTGATCACGGACATTACGAGGAGTCTCGAAATGGCCAAGACATAAAGATTGATATATTGGATGGCTATATTCTGACACCGGAAGTGTTCCGGGTGGTTTCGGATAAAACCGGAGTGCCGAAGGGTTACCGAACCCCCCCCCCCCCAGGGGAACTAATGGGCCTAGATGGGCCTTAGTGGAGAGAGAGAGAGGGGTGGCCAGGGCAGGCCGCACGCCCCCTCCCCCTTGAGTCCGAATTGGACTCGGAGGGGGCGGCTCCCCCCTTTTTCCTTCCCCTCTCCCACTCCTTCCTTCCCCCTCCTAGTAGGACTAGGAAAGGATGAATCCTACTCCTACTAGGAGGAGGATTCCGCCCCGCCTTGGGCGCCCCAAGGGCCGGCCGGCCTCCCCCCTTGCTCCTTTATATACGGGGCAGGGGGCACCCTAGAACACATAAGTTGACATTGTTTAGCCGTGTGCGGTGCCCCCCTCCACCATAATCCACCTCGGTCATATCATTGCAGTGCTTAGGCGAAGCCCTGCGCCGGTAGCTTCATCATCACAATCATCACACCGTCGTGCTGGCGAAACTCTCCCTCGACACTCAGCTGGATCTAGAGTTCGCGGGATGTCACCAAGCTGAACGTGTGCAGATCGCAGATGTGCCATATCTTTGGTGCTAGGATCGGTCGGATCGTGAAGACGTTTCCGCTTTGTCAACCGCATTGTCATAACGCTTCCGCTTATGGTCTACAAGGCTACATGGACTATACTCTTCCCTCTCGTTTCTATGCATCACCTTGATAGATCTTGCGTGTGTATAGGATTTTTTTTTTTGAAATTACTGTGTTCCCCAACAGTGGCATCCGAGCCAGGTCTATGCGTAGATGTTATATGCACGAGTAGAACACAAAGGAGTTGTGGGAGTGGGTATATACATATTGCTTGCCGTCACTAGTTGATTCTTGATTCAGCGGTATTGTTTGATGAAGCAGCTCAGACCGACATTACGCGTATGCTTACACGAGACTGGTTCTACTGACGTGCTTCACACACAGGTGGCTGGTGGGTGTCAGTTTCTCCAACTTTAGTTGAATCGGATTCAATGAATAGGGTTCTTTCTGAAGATCAAAAAGCAATCACTATACCGCGTTGTGGTTTTTGATGCGTAGGTAAGAACGGTTCTTGCTCAGCCCGTAGCAGCCACGTAGAACTTGCAATAACAAGGTAGAGGACGTCTAACTTGTTTTTGCAGGGCATGTTGTGATGTGATATGGTCAAGACATGATGCTAAATTTTATTGTATGAGATGATCATGTTTTGTAACAGAGTTATCGGCAACTGGCAGGATCCATATGGTTGTTGCGTTATTGTATGGAATGCAATCGCCATGTAATTGCTTTACTTTATCACTAAGCGGTAGCGATAGTCGTAGAAGCAATAGTTGGTGAGACGAAAACGATGCTTCGATGGAGATCAAGGTGTCAAGCCGGTGATGATGGTGATCACGATAGTGCTTTGGAGATGGAGATCAAAGGCACAAGATGATGATGGCCATATCATATCACTTATATTGATTGCATGTGATGTTTATCCTTTATGCATCTTATTTTGCTTAGTGTGGCGGTAGCATTATAAGATGATCTCTCACTAAATTTCAAGGTACAAGTGTTCTCCCTGAGTATGCACCGTTGCTACAGTTCGTCGTGCCGAGACACCACGTGATGATCGGGTGTGATAAGCTCTACGTTCACATACAACGGGTGCAAGCCAGTTTGCACACGCGGAATACTCGGGTTAAACTCGACGAGCCTAGCACATGCAGATATGGCCTCGGAACACTGAGACCGAAAGGTCGAGCGTGAATCATATAGTAGATATGATCAACATAGTGATGTTCACCATTGAATACTACTCCATCTCATGTGATGATCGGACATGGTTAAGTTGATATGGATCACATGATCACTTAGATGATTAGAGGGGTGTCTATCTAAGTGGGAGTTCTTAAGTAATTTGATTAATTGAACTTTAATTTATCATGAACTTAGTACCTGATAGTATTTTTCATGTCTATGTTGTTGTAGATAGATGGCATGTGTTGCTCTTCCATGGAATTTTAATGCATTCCTAGAGAAAGCTAAGTTGAAAGATGATGGTAGCAATTACACGGACTGGGTCCGTAACTTGAGGATTATTCTCATTGCTGCACAGAAGAATTATGTCCTGGAAGCAACGTTAGGTCACAAACCCACTGCAGGAGCAACGCCAGATGTTGTGAACACCTAGCAGAGCAAAGATGATGACTACTCAATAGTTCAGTGTGCCATGCTTTAGGGCTTAGAACCGGGACTTCAACGACGTTTTGAGCGTCATGGAGCATATGAGATTTTCCAGGAGTTGAAGTTAATATTTCAAGCAAATGCCCAGATTGAGAGATATGAAGTCTCCAATAAGTTCTACAGCTGCAAAATGGAGGAGAATAGTTCTATTAGTGAACATATACTCAGAATGTCTGGGTACCACAACCACTTGACTCAGTTGGGAGTTAATCTTCCTGATGATAGTGTCATTGACAGAGTTCTTCCATCATTGCCACCAAGCTACAAGAGCTTCGTGATGAACTATAATATGCAAGGGATGGATAAGACAATTCCTGAGCTCTTCACAATGCTAAAGGCTGTGGAGGTAGAAATCAAGAAGGAGCATGATACGTCTCCAACGTATCTATAATTTTTGATAGCTCCATGCTATATTATCTACTGTTTTGGACATTATTGGGCTTTATTATCCACTTTTATATTATTTTTGGGACTAACCTATTAACCGGAGGCCCAGCCCACAATTGATGTTTTTTGCCTGTTTTAGGGTTTCGAAGAAAAGGAATATCAAATGGAGTCCAAACGGAATGAAACCTTCGATAACGTCATTTTCTCACCGAATACAACTCAGGAGACTTGGACCCTACATCAAGCCAACTAACAGGAGGCCACGAGGTAGGGGGGTGCTCCTGCCCCCCAGGCGCGCCCTCCACCCTCGTGGGCCCCCTGTTTCTCCACCGACGCACTTCTTCCTCCTATATATATCCACGTACCCCCCAAACGATCAGAACAGGAGCCAAAACCCTAATTCCACCGCCGTAACTTTCTGTATCCACGAGATCCCATCTTGGGGCCTGTTCTGGAGCCCCACCGGAGGGGGCATCAATCATGGAGGGCTTCTACATCAACACCATAGCCTCTCCGATGAAGTGTGAGTAGTTTACTTCAGACCTACGGGTCCATAGTTAGTAGCTAGATGGCTTCTTCTCTCTTTTTGGATCTCAATACAATGTTCTCCCCCTCTCTTGTGGAGATCTATTCGATGTAATCTTCTTTTTGCGGTGTGTTTGTTGAGACCGATGAATTGTGGGTTTATGATCAAGTCTATCTATGAATAATATTTGAATATTCTCTGAATTCTTTTATGTATGATTGGTTATCTTTGCAAGTCTCTTCGAATTATCAGTTTGGTTTGGCCTACTAGATTGATCTTTCTTGCAAAGGGAGAAGTGCTTAGCTTTCGGTTCAATCTTGCGGTGTCCTTTCCCAGTGACAGTAAGGGCAGCAAGGCATGTATTGTATTGTTGCCATCGAGGATAACAAGATGGGGTTTTCTTCATATTGCATGAGTCTATCCCTCTACATCATGTTATCTTGCTTAAGGTGTTACTCTGCTTTTAACTTAATACTCTAGATGCATGCTGGATAGCGGTCGATGAGTGGAGTAATAGTAGTAGATGCAGGCAGAAGTCGGTCTACTTGTCTCAGACATGATGCCTATATACATGATCATACCTAGATATTCTCATAACTATGCTCAATTCTGTCAATAGCTCAACAGTAATTTGTTCACCCACCGTAGAATACTTATGCTCTCGAGAGAAGCCACCAGTGAAACCTATGGCTCCAGGGTCTATCTTTATCATATTAATCTCCTACTAGGAGGAGGATTCCTCCCCTCCTTGGGCGCCCCAAGGGCCGGCCGGCCTCCCCCTTGCTCCATTATATACAGGTGCAGGGGGCACCCTAGAACACACAAGTTGACATTGTTTAGCCGTGTGTGGTTCCCCCATCCACCATAATCCACCTCGGTCATATCGTTGCAGTGCTTAGGCGAAGCCCTGTGCCGGTAGCATCATCATCACCATCACCACGCTATCATGCTGACGACACTCTCCCTCGACACTCAGCTTGATCTAGAGTTCGCGGGACGTCACCGAGCTGAACATGTGCAGATTGCGGAGGTGTCGTATCTTCGGTGCTAGGATTGGTCGGATCTTGGAGACGTTCGACTACATCAACCGCGTTGTCATAATGCTTCCGCTACGGTCTACAAGGGTATGTGGACTATACTCTTCCCTCTCGTTGTTATGCATCACCTAGATAGATCTTGCGTGTGCGTAGGATTATTTTTTTGAAATTACCGTGTTC
Source organism: Triticum monococcum (assembly GCA_034509565.1). Lineage (NCBI taxonomy): Eukaryota > Viridiplantae > Streptophyta > Magnoliopsida > Poales > Poaceae > Triticum > Triticum monococcum. Next base: position 236,254,463 of record CM067843.1, on the reverse strand, counting down.
ACCAACAATTTCTTTATTGTATAGTGTAGGATTATTCTATGTTTCTATGCCTTAGTATTTTTATTGTATAGTGTATGTTTTTAGAGGCGATAGTATGTCCAACACGCCCAAACACTTCCTGGACACCATACAAACGAGCAAACATGTGTAGTCAAAGCGGGCCTTAACTGGGATGGTCAAAATAATATTAAGTGGATCCCAAATGATGTGGCCCACCGAAACAACGGTTCTTAGTAGGCTGTTAACAGGCCAAAAGCGCGATAGGGCCGTATAAATGGAAATGGACCACACGCCTCTAACAGGCCGAAATAAATGTCGATTTTGTCTCGGCCCTTTTACTTTACGGGCGAGTAAGAGGCCGAAAGTGTAATGGGCCAAAGGAGGCCCAATTTGCAAACTAGGCTTTTAATAGGCCGAAAGTCGCATTGGGCTGAAATGATGCCCTGCAGAACATGGGCCCCTAATGGACCTAAAGTCAAATGCCCAGCTATTGTGAAGGCCGTTAACAGGCCGAGAGCAAAATGGGCTAAGAGTTGGCCAATTTACCAAATGGGCCAAGGACAGGCCTAAAGTCACAGAGGGCTAGAATTGGCCCAACTACAGAATGGGCCAGAAAATGGCCGAAAGACGTTCTGGGCCGTTAATGGACTGGAACTGACGATGTGCTGCTAACAGGCCGAAAGAAGCTCGGGGCGCAATTGGACCTAAAGCCGTAGCGGGCCGTTAATGGGCTTAAACTGACGATGGGCTGAAAATTGTCAAATCTAGAATGGGTCTTTGATGGGCCGATTCTGTGTAAGTTATATGGGTCGTACTTGCATATGGGCCTATCTCAAGTAGGCCGCTAATGGTCCGGCCCGCTTATTTTGACAGGCCCAACCTTTTCACCAGAATGGGCCTCTGTTGGGTCGTGCCACGTGTCCACCTGTCATAGGCGCCTCCTGTCCAATGAATGGATGACATCTTTCCCAACGGTGAGCCAACACGTGTTTCCTCCAGCCAATGACACTTTTACACATGGAAAATCCTCATTGGTCCGGGCTGTTAACGGGTTATCGGATCCAAAACCGGACCGATAGCTTAACGGCGACCCATTACGGTGGATGCCACGTGTCGTTCACCCTTGACGAAAGCACTTCCATGACGCGCGATTTATCATCATGGAATGGACACTTCCGTGATGATAATTTTGGTAATGTCATGGAACACTTCTACGACAGCACATGTATGACTATCTTGATTCTGTCATAAATTTGTCATGGATGTACATGCATGAAAGAAAACATGACCTACTGTGACAAACACGTATCATCACGGAAGTGTCTTTTTTTTTGTAGTGTTTAGCCCGCCGGCCGGCATGGTCGCGCTGGCATGATGGTAGGCATCGCGCAGCCGCAACACATGCGTGGCAACTTGGTCCACCAGGTGGCTGAGGCGATCTTGTACCTCGTCACGATCGGCCCGCTCGTGCTCCAGCCGGCTCCCCTGATGGCCTATCGTATCTCCCGCTTTCTACAACAACGCCATCGACGCCTCGAGCATCTTTGTGGTGGATGCCTGCCGCTTTTGAAGCTCCGTGAACTCCTGCACATAATGGAGGAGCATGTCACTCCTCTCCTCCTTGAGCTCACGAAGCTCCACGTGCTTGGCCCTGAGCTTCGCATCCTTGGCCCGGAGCTCCTGTGTCAGGCGCCTCACCTTAGACTCTATGATCTACTGCGCCGCCATGGCACCAGGTAGAAGCAATGGGGAGAGGAAGCAAAGGGGGCGAATCGGCTGAAAGGCAATGCAATCTACGGGAAGGCGGAGGGAGCTAGCCGAGGAGCGGGGTGAATTTTTTGGTTTTCACCATGGGAAAACACCAGTCAACGACTTTTCACATCAGTGAGAAGTGGGTTTTGTAGGCAGGGTCATCACGACTAATTGCTGCCACACCTGCTCCCGTCAATCAAAAAAATTAAAAATGTTGTCGCACCTGCTCCCGTCAATCAAAAAATTAAAAATGCTACCGCGCCTGCTCCCGTTAGTCAAACAATTAAAACCCCTGCCGTGCCTGCCGCACCCAAAGACCAGAGCAACGCCGCGGTGGATATTTAAATTTACCTGCCGGTAAGGAGATAAAAAAGGGGTGAAAAAACAAATGTGGCGGCGGCCTTGTTAATCGGTCGCGCTAGCCCAACTAGCTAGCCACCATGCTTCACTGATGTACTCGGCGGGAAAGGTGGTCTTTCATGATTTGACGACTCATTTAGTTGCTTCGGCACTACGACCGAGGAGGACCCAGAAAACACGCGGTAGGGCGTCCCACATCTCGGCAAGGAAGAATACATGCCTGCACCACCCGAGAGGACCCCGAAACCGCGTGGTAGGGTGTGCCTCGTCTCGACACGGAGGAAAAATGTGCGTGTAAAATTATACTATATCAGACGTACTACCTATAGTTCGACCCCAGGACCCAGCCAGTCGGTCGAAAACACCCCGCTAGCCACACAGCTTCATCATGCTAACGTGGCACGGAGGATAGGTGTGGTTAGCTCCGTCTCGACCAGCGTCAACGTCTCTTATTCTAGGCGATTCTTCTGTTTTCCAAGCTTTTTTAGTTATAATAACACCATGGCAAGCTAGCGCCGCTCTGCGTGTTTGCCCGTGCGTCTAAAGGTTAGAAGGTTAGACGATGGAGAGGAGAGAGAGATCGCAGTCATGCACGTGTTGACGAGCCACTCCCTCTACTCTACTCAACATAATACTGTAGAAAATCAAGTTATGGGACAAAGCCAACAACCGTTCTTGTTTGATGCTATCGACTTACGCTTTGTAGTCCAGGTTGCCGGTTTGAATCTCGTGTTTCGGATTCTTAGTTTTACGTCCAAATTTGATCAATGACAAGTGGGACCCCCGTGTGTTGTTCCAATATTTCAGTGTAGGATGGTTTGTTTGAACAAATATTTTGCATGGTTAGACAAGTAACGACACGAGTTACACGTATTTTGCAAGTTTACAAATGACATCGGCATAGAATATCACATCCACCCCGTAGCTTAGATGCTATGGTGATACGAGTTTTTACATCATTGGAACTGAGATCCAATGGCTTGGGAGTAGTCTTTGTAATTATGCACAATTTCCAAACTCTCCAAAGGTTTTTTGCAAATAAAACATTCAGGCCTCATGTGTGCCGCTGCATCTTGGATCCAACGGCTCCCCGTTGCTCATATTAGGTGCTCCCCGTAGCTTAATTAGCCGATACGGACATACGAGCATCTAGGTCGTATGATCTGTGATCAGATGCCACATGCATAGTACTTGTACTTTCTACGCAATTCCCAAACTCTCTCAGGCGTATATTGCAAAAACATTCAAACCTCCTACTATGAGCCGTTAGATCTCCGTGAACTCGTATCACCATAGAATCTATGGGGCGGGGGCACCTCATATTCTCCCATGCGAGAAAACAATAGGTGCTCTCGCAGCTTGGACGCTACGGTGATACGAGCTTCGAGGTCGTTTGATCTGAGATCCAATGGCATTTGAGCAGTCTTTGTAGTTGTAAGTAGTGGCCAAACTCTTTGGGGGCTTTTCTACAAAAAAAACATTCGAACCACCGAGGAGTTGTTGGCTCACAAATCCAACGACTCCGAAGAGCTTGTATCACCAAAGCATCTAAGGTGTGGTAGCACATGATATTCTTACATACATGAGAATATGATGTCCTCCTTCATCTTAGATGCTACGATGATATGAGCTTCGAGGTCGTTGGATATGGGATCCAAGGGCATCTGAGTAGTTTTTGTACAAATTGTGTGCAATTCTCAAACTCATCAAGGTTCCCTATAAAAAAAATTAAGACATCCTGTGAGCTCCTATATCTCAGATCTACAAGCTCCAAGGAACTCGTATCAGTATATAGCATCTAAGGTGTGGGGGCACATGATATTCTCCCGGGGAGGAGGGGGGTGCAGAACCAAACGGTGTTCGGGAGGGTGGGGACAAATATAATCTAAACAATTCTAAACACAACTTCACAATTTTATCTAAGGTCGAGGGGTTAACCCCCGACAATCTACATAGCTCCGCCTAAACACAACATTTGCATGTACTGTAGCACTAGACTTAATATTCATGTTTCAGTTTCCTGTTCATTTTGAATATTGAATTGAGGACCATGCATGTCTTACATTTTACTCCCTTCGTTCCTAAATATTAGTATTTTTAGATATTTCAAATGGACTGCCACATACAGATGTATATAGACATATTTTAGAGTGTAGATTCACTCATTTTGCTCCGTATATAGTCACTTATTGAAATCTCTAAAAGACTAATATTTAGGAATAGAAGGAGTATTTTTGAATTCGTGTCATACATGCATGGTTTGGAAAAATAGATGCATTATACTTATTGGATTGTTGTTGTTGTTGTTGTTGTTGTTGTTGTTGTGTGTGGTCATATGCTTGAGACATACAAAGTTTTCTCACCACCATAGCCTTCATCTTTTAAATTTGAATTTGCAATGAAAAACTTACTAGGGATACAATGAAATGTGAAATCCACGTTGAGATCACTATATCACAAACTCACTCTAATTCAAGAACTCGTCATAAATCAATTACCACATTGAGATTACTATTTGCAAGGAAAATAGGGGCATTGTAATACACATAGATTTGTTTGGCAATTTAAAAGATACATTTTGTATACTTGAATGGTAGGACCCAACAGCGTACTAGCCAGACCTTGGCTCATGTTGATCCTAAAAAAAGGGTCATGTTGATCCTCAAAAAAAAAACGGGCTCGTGTTGATCCTAAAAAAACCAGGCTCGTGTCCTTCTGGTGGCGTGCGTGGTATGCACATTAGCCAACCCCAAACAGTCGAGCCTCTGCATTTCAACTCCAAATATCTGGCGGCCAGAATTCCACCCCTAGGAAATCCCCCTCATGTCCCCGGTCCATAGTGACTGCCGATGAACAATGGAGGGATGCTTTAGTAACTAGACAACGTTACCTATTGTGCGGAGCACGGTTCAATTCCCTCGGTCGCCGGCTACCCAAGGTCACCCATCAACTGCATTGCCTAGTACTTATAGGAGTACTACACCAGGGTGAGCACAGAATTGAGCCCTTTTGTTCGTGCCTAGTACTTGACTTAATATACCAGGCAATGCACTGGTATGGAGGGATTATCCTTTTACTCTGCATATATAACTTGTCTGAAGTCTAACTAAGCAAAATGTTTGACCAAATCCTTTCTTAAGAAATACAACAGGAAAGATGTATCGCTTGAAAATTTATTACATGATGCAGGTTATGATATTGTTTCGAATCCTGGATTTTAAATTTCAGAAAATCCAAAAGTGACCAGAAATTCATGAAACTGAGCATGGTCACGTGATATGGCACAAATATTCCTACGTATTTTTTTCTTCAATTTGAGACAGGCTACTTATGTGAAGTTGCACAAATGAAGAGCCAATATATTTTGGAACAAAGACCTGCCAAGTTAAGGCGAACGCTTTCACTATTGAAACCGTGGGTGTTTACGTGCCGCCATGAGTCTCATTTCTCATTGGCAGGTGCCGTCCGAGCAAGCGTGTGAGTCAACGGCAGACATGCGAGCAGACCACTGCGCCGGCTGACAGGAGGCGTGTGAGCAGACCGCTGCTCAGGCTCACCGGGAGGCGAGCCCTTTGACCAGGCTCTGCCACCCACCTTCGTCCCAACTACTCCCACTTTTAATGTCGCCGGCGCCGCAGTTTAAAATCAACCCCGCACTACCCGGTATTGCTACAATCTTCTCTCTTCCTCTCCGATTCTCCTGTCATCTACCTCCAACCAGCCTGACCTAACCGTACGCCAAGCCGCATCACGATGGTCTGCCCTTAGTCTTCCAGTTTCCTGAGGAAGACACCCAACCGGAGTCTCAAGAACATAAGGCGCTTTGGGACGAGCTTGAATCGGCCTTGCGGGAAGACGTCGCGCCTATCCCCGCTCCCGTTCCGGCTCGCATCGCCCCAACTGTGCCAGCACCCATCCTCATGGCACTGATGGGCTGGGAGCCGCAAATTGTCACCGAGATTGATGCCACGGGGTTCCACGAGGTCCCCGCCGACTTTCACGCGCCCGTGCACCTGCCAGCGTGTGCACTAACATGCGCGTCCGTGCCGATGCCCATGCACACGAATGTCTCCGCCGCGCCGTTGCCAGCGCCTGCACCACGCAGGTGCTAGTGCCCCCCTCAGCGGCATGGATGGCCGCTGGTGACCGCTTTATTGCACCAACGCCAGTCGCCTCCGCCCGCCAGTTGACTAGCTCCTGGAGACCGAAGTCCAGAATATTGTGGCCTTCCTTGAAGCTAGGGACAATGTCCAGGAGTACGCCAACAATGGCGCAAGACGCCACCGTCGGTCAGTGGCCCGACGACACACAAAGCACGGCAGAGTAGCCGCTTCCCATCGCAAGATGCCCCCCTGCCGCCGCGTAATCTAAATTTGCCATGAAAAACCTTTGGATTGCCATGCTTAAAATCCGAATGTTTATCATTTCCATTTATTTTAGATCGATCGTCGTATGAATGTAAAGTCGGAGTCAGACAGAATGAAATCTATGGTTTGATCGATTGAATGTTCTACTAGAGCCGTATCAAATCAAATATAAAATGTCATCAAGCCACATTATTCCTTCTCATCCAACGACCTAGACTGCTTCAATGTCGAGCGCTCAACACGTTTAGCGTGCAGTTAATTTCATGCCAAAAATAGTGCTAATCACATAATAACACACACAAAATATCCTACTTAATATCCGCATGCACTTAATATACTTCCAAATTAATGTGCATTGCACGTATACATTGACTAGTACTACTAGTACGTGAAACTGGTGCCGTAACTTGTGAACGCGTCCAGATATGGTCAACGGCAAAATCGCCCGCAAGTTCTTTGTGTTTGCCCGTGCGTCTAAACGCAGAAGGGGAGGAGAGAGAGAGAGGACACATGGAACCCACCTGTAAGTGAAGGCGAATAGTACTACATGCTAACGAACCGGTCCCACTAATGTACTTAAAATAATATTACATGTTATCCATTAAATAGGATGTGGTAATATAAAAACATTATATGAACAAAGGGGGGTACAACAAACATTGTTGTTCTACGTATGTTGCCTATTGACGTGCGGCTTGAAGGCCCTGGTCGCATGTTCGATCCTTGTCCTTTATTTTTTAATTTGTATATGGGTCCAAATTTGTTTCATGACAGGTGGGCCGTTTGTAGCACTTTAATTTGTAGGTCAAATTTTGTTCCATTCCAGGTGGACTATCAGTGTGTAGTTTTGTAGCTTATTTGTAATAATTAAAGAGAACAACATAGTTTTTTGCAATAAAACCATGGTGCGACGTTGAAGGTGATAAAGGATGTGCGAGAGAGCGATGACCGAGCCAGAGGGAAATCAATTGGGGGAGGTGCGGGGGTTGCAACGGTGTTCGGAGTAGTTGTGAGCCGAATGCTACGAAAATATAATCTAAACCCACCGGAATAAATGCCTGCACAAATTAATCCAAGGTTGGAGTCCCCCTTGCAATGTAAATAGCTCCGGATTTGCGAGGGATGGAGAGGTAGCTTCAATGTGTGGAAGATACGGTGTGAGAAAGCGAGGTCATTCAAGAGACATATATATAGAGGGACAAAGTGAGTGTGGTCCGACATTCATTGAAAAGATATATATGCTCTAGAGAGATATTGTCGGATTGAGCTTTTGGGAAGGGTGAGGGATCTAAGATAGAGCTTGAGAGATGATCTAGCCCTAGACATGTAGATATATTTTGTGCGTTGGAGGAAGCAAGGTCAATTGATTACATATATAAAGGGAGAGGGATTGAGCGAGTGCGGGTCATTGTGCGATCGAAAGAGTGAGACAGGTTGGAGAGAGTGACCTAGATAGACAATGTGCATGAGAGAGTATACAATATGAATATGTCGATTTGGGATCAAACATGGAGATATATCATTTGTGTCCGATAAAGAGCGAGTTCAATCAAGACATACAAAGAGAGAGAGAGAGAGGGAGGGAGGGAGAGGGAGAGAGCGAGAGAGAGAGAGAGATTGAGCGAGTGTATCCCGCCATGAGGTCGAAAGAGTGGGGGCAGCTTGGATGGACTGACCTAGATAGACAATCTGCGTGAGAGAGTATAGAGTGTGTCGATCGAGGCCCGAACAGGGAGATATATCATTTGTGTGTGAAAGAAAATGAGGTTAATCGAGACTCAGATAAAGAGAGTGAGATTGAGCGAGTGTGGCCCGCCATGCGGAAGAAAGAGTGAGACAGTCTCGAGGTAGTGACCTAGATAGACAACGTGCGTGCGTGCGCATGAGAGGTTGCGGGGCTAGATAGGCAATGCATGTATCTAGCGAGAGAGGGTGGGAGGGAAAGAGAGAGAGAGAGAGGGGGGGGGGAGAGCTCGGCATGGGGTGCAATGGCGGGTGTGTGAGGTAAATACATTTGGTAACAGAGTGGAAACGGGGGTCGTGTAGTTGAGAGAGTTAGAGATCGAAACATGGAGAGAAAGAATGAATGTGTGTCGGAAACCGATAGCTTCCTAAGGTGGCTAGGAGAGGAAGATTGACGGATACAGGAAGTATGTAGCATGTGTGTGCCGAGGGGGGGGGGAGCTAAAAACAACATTTGAATGTAGATAGTACGAGACTTAATATCGATGTTTCAATTCCGTGTACATTGTAAAATTTGAACTTAGGACCATGCATATGGGTAATTATTTTGAATTCGTGCCATCTTAGGTTTGGAAAAGTTGACATTGACTCGATTGTTGTGCTATTTTGTAGGTCATATGTTTGAATCCATCCAAAGTTTTCTCACTACCTTGGTGCTCATCATATACATATGAATTTGTATTAAAAGAGTAGCGTGGATACCGTGAAATGCGAAATCCATGTTAGAATTGGAGACTGCTATGTGACACACACTCTAATTCAAATAACTAATTATGTGACACACACTCTAATCCATGTTAGCGTGGATGCCGTGGATACCGTTTCAATTTTTTTTCAAATAACTCCTCATTAATTAATTTATAGTATCTTGTTTCGAATGACTAATTATTTGCAAGGAAAGCACGGGCATGGTAATACATATAGATTCGTTTGCAAATGAAAGAAGATTCGTTTGCATTCTCAAATGTAGGCGCACCAGGCAGACTAGGGTCGTGTCGTGGTGGTCGCGTGTGTCGTACGGATGCTTAGCACCCAGCCACCCACCCCCTCCCTCCCCCCTCCCCCCAAAAAGAACGACGACAAAATAAGTTCACGCTTCGACGTTTCGGATTGAAATATCTGACGGCCCCAATTCCAGCCCTTCAAAATCTCTCTTCTCCGTCGTCCCCTTCCGCGCCTAGATTGCTCAAATCCCTAATTCGCCGCCAACCCAAGCAAAGTTCGAATCGCCCCTCGTCTCGTCTCTTTCCCCACCTCTGTGCCGGACGACGACAACGAAGACGACGGTCACACTTCACCATCGCACCAGAGCTACCTCATCTACGCCCTTGTCCACAGCACCGGGTGGTCCACCGACAACGTCGGCCGCCGCAACTGACGTCCCTCATAGACACCGACTTCCACCACATCAGGTGCGCTTCACTGACGCCGTCTCCCACCTCACTAGGTACTTCACCGGACACATCGTCGCACCTTAGCCCCCCGAGGTCGTTGGGGCTTCACCAACGGTCTCGTCCAACGCATCATAGCACTCCGCTGCCACTCTAGATCTGCATCCGTGCGCGGCCAGCCAACGCCAGCGCATCACCCTCAACGGCTCTGAAGTGACCCGCACTCTAGCTAGGCGAGCATGCCCAAACGCCGGCCCGAACTAGGTATCCACACATCACTCCCTTGTGCATTGTTCCGACGATGTTTGGATATCCTTTCACTACTCTCTTAGCTTACACACCTATGCAACTCTGACTTTAACTCTTGTTTCTTCTAGAGATATCATCTGAAACAAGCAAAACCATTTGTTAGCGAAGCATGACGGTGCTACGGGATCTGGTACACATCCTGCACAGCCGTATAACCTTGTAAGTATCTGTCCTCCGGTACAACAGCAAGGTCGATTCCTCTTATTTGATCAACCATTCGCCGTGTCAAAAATGCAGAGGGGGATGCAAGGAGCAAAAGGCCTGCACATCCAAGCAAGTGGTACACATGGACTTGTACATGGAACATCCCAAGCGCAAGCAGAGCTTCAGTGAGCCTGTACAATGAGCTAGCGTAAGTCCCTGCATTTCATTTAATTCGTACTGGCCTGCGTGTATGATTTGTGTGTAGTGGCGGATCCACGAATTCAAGTTACCAGGGGCGAACACTTAACTTAAAAAATACGAAGGCACTTGCACTCCGGAAATCAACATAACTTGAGAAATGTGAAGCTACATGCACTTTGAAAACCAGCTAATGATCCAGAGTAGTTCAGATTATAAAACACTAAATGATGCAAGCACCAAAACACACAAAATACAACATAGTGTACAAGGACTACTAACATGGTCTGTACTTGCTTGAATTATTCGTTCTCTGGCTGAATATATTGAAGTGTAATTGCACCTATAACCAGTGCGCAAACTGCATATCAATATATCTATCCTGCACAAGTATGCCAATAGTTTCAAACAACAGATTAGAAAAGTATTTATGCTACGTTATCATGATGCGGGGACTTTCTGGTAGATGGCCTCGACATTTCCTGAGGCCATGAAAATGTAGTATAATTTGCTTGTCATGAATGCCTGCAAATCTCTTTGTCTCTCTCAACATAGCAGATCATCATTAGACACTAAATCCTTCAATGGGAGCTTCCAAAATGCTTGCATTAGATCCCTCATTAGACACTATATGTTCATCACCAGGAGCATGTAAAATGTTTGCATCAAATCCTTCATTAGCGGTCTATTCATTAGACACTTCAGGCCCAAGAACAACATGAGCTTGTATGTTTGCACCGGAAACTTGATTAGATACATCAGATTCAGTCAGTTCAGTATTGATTAGGGGAGGTATAAAATAAGCAGAAATTGGTTTCATTTTCTCATAGATTCCCTACATGCAAGCAGTTTCACAACACCGTGAGGTTTAACTATTGGCCAGAAATTGAACAGTTGAATTAGATATAATAAGGGATGTGATGTATCTGCTCGTTGCGCATGCTACTCTTGCAAGTTGCGACTGTCTGTTTGTGCAAGCTCGATGCTATGCTCGTGCTGCCACCGCTGCCTCCCATGTAGGCTACACCCAGGGATGGATATTCATCTTCTTGTCCTTCTATTCTCTTGAAGCCCGGCGACCGCCCTCCAACAAGGGCGCGAGGAAGTGCTGTGTTGGTTTGTACAGCAGCGGCTAGGTTAGGAGCAAACCAGACTAGAGGCTGGAGGCAACGAATTGGGATTTTTAATGCTGTCGATCAATATGGGAGGCGCTCGTTTGGGCCGCGGACCTGCTATAGGGCCTGCCTTGCACTTACGTTATTGGCCCATCCAAATTGAAACATTTTTCTTCATTTTTTACATTGTCTGCTCGTGCGTTGGGATGAACATAACTACCCTGGGCCAACCTAAACGACTCAAACTAGGTGCACACTTTCCAGCCACCCGAGGCGGCCGCCCATACCAGCCCCTACGGTGGCGTCGCCCCTTTTTGCGTGTATGATTGGGGTAGTGAAAAAAATTCTAGTGGCGATTTTGATTTACCCACAGAATGGTTGAATTGCTTGTTTCTATGAACTGAGTTCGGCAATAATGTGAAGGATGCCAGTCTTTCATCCTATTGTAGATTTCTTAGATCTCGATATGCCAAATGTAATCGCATGAAATATACAGTAAAAGCCAGTGTGATGTGTGTGTGGCTACAACTAGTCTGACTACACGTCCTCATATAGCATATCAAGGATGCACCATCTTACCAGATTAACCATTCGACTTACCAATGCATTGTGGAAAGAAAAAAGTATTAGCACTGCGTATCCAAGCAATTGATGCCATGGACTCCTTCGTAGAACCTTGTAAGCGAAAAAGAAATTGCAGTGTGCCTGTACAAAGAGCTAGCATAAGTTCAGTTACCTGCTTCTCAGAATTTTAGCTAGCCACTTATTGCAAAATTGTTCAATTATGTTGCTTGGCTTAATTTAGTTTGCTACTGATTACATAATGCCATAGCCTGTTACTCCTGTTATAGACTGCGCCTATCTATGTGTTTGATACTTACTGTTAAGAATTACCTGTTTGCCTGAACTTAAATAGCTACTCGAGCATGTAGATAGCTGGTCATATGTACTTCTAGGGTGAGCAGAATTCACGTGTAATTTACGTTCTAATACCATGTTTGTTTAAATGGTTTGCTGTTATCACTTGTAGCACTAGTAATGTTTACATGTTCATAGATAGACAACTGTCAGGTTTATATGAGGGACACCGTCTTTTTAACTTATATCTGTGTTGGAATCATTTTGCTTACATCAAAGAAATTTATAGATGTCTGTGTTGCTGGTAAACTGTATCGACTTATTACTTTAATACGTTGCCAAGAACTTGTTAGTTTTACTAGTTTTATGTTAGTTTCTTATGGCTCTTGCAAAACTTTATTTATTGATTGCTAACACTCAAGTTTGCAGGATCCAACTGAAACTCCGTTGGCACAACATGTATGTTTTCAGAAACTTCCTTGTTTACCTGGTTTGCTGCTGTAACTTGTTGCTGTAATCATCTTACCAACTTCAAGTTTTCAGGATCCAATTGGAAGTCCAATTGCATAGCAGGTACATTTTCAAAAATATATTTGTGTAACAGGTTTGCTGTTGTAACTTGTTGCTCTAATCAAGTTACTGACTACTCAACTTTTCAGGATCCAAGAGAAACTCCAATGCCACAACATGTTCCTTTTGCAAAACTTGTTTGTTTAACTGCTTTGCTGCTGCAACTGGTTGCTCTAATCACGTTACTGGCTACTCAACTTTTTAGGATCCAAGAGAAACTCCAATGCCACAACAGGTACATTTTGCAAAACTTGTTTGTTTAACTGCTTTGCTGCTGCAACAACCGGTTACAATGATGTTAATAACTGCTTTTCAACATCCAATTGAAACTCTTTATTTCCTTGTTTGTTTAACTGGTTTGTTGTTACAAGTCCCAGTTTAGATGTTTTGCCAACTTCAACTTTTCGGAATCCAATCGAAACTTTAATGGAAAAATAGGTTTGCCCAAGATCAAAGAGCGAGGTCCCCATGGACGTTGTATCATCCCACGGCAGTAGCACCGGCCCAATCATGCATCATGAATTGCCAACTACTGATGCTCTAGAGGCTAAACTAGTGGTAGAAAGAGATTCTGCTTCTGCACTTAGAGATGAAGTTGATATGTTGAGGAAGCAAACAGCACAATCACAAGCAGTACTCAAGACAACCATTAAATATTTGGTGGATTTCAAAATGAAGCAAGCTGAGACTGACCGCATTGTTAAGGTCCTGAAGGAAAAAAGGAAATTAAATTCCCACTTGGTAAAGCATAGGTGAAATGTTATTTCCATCATTGAATAACCTTTGTGTTGTTTGTTCATGTAATCAATCAAACCATTTGTTTTAGAGATCATGTAATAATTTTTTTTGTTTTTTGGTTTGTAATTTTATTCGAGCACAAGTTTGTATTAATTGAAAAGACTCGGAGACATTTTGTTTTGATTGTTGTGACAGACCTACAAATATGCCAGTCGGGCTGAATGTGCATTCAGCAATAATAGTAGTATAGATGGACCATAAGTGGAACGCATCGGAAATGGACAAAATGATGTACTAGCTTCGCTAAAAAAAGGATGCGCTTCTAGCAAAAAAAAGTACAGCGGACTGGCTTATGTATGTTAGTTGATATTATTGATCCATATACTCTGTAAGTGTTTATATGTCTGTTAGTTTTGTACATTATTGGTTGATTGACTTGGCATTTGAATCTTGATACATCGCTTGTGTACATATCTAAATGGGAGTACACATTATGTTGCGTGTGACATTTGAGTTATACATAAAGTGTTTCAAATATTCGAATTCACCTTAAACTGGAATCTAGCTTCTGAATTCGAGTATCGGCATTTGTAAATCATATTCATATATGAAAGTGGAATACAACTTTGTCGTGCTTTTGAAGATATATAAAAACACATAGAATGATTTATAAAGATTCGTATAGGAATACAAAATGGGTTCAAGTTTAGTTGCCAGGGTAAATGAGGATGCTTATTGTCCCAAAATTTGAAAGAAGCGGCAAAATCTCCACTCCCACGTCGGCTGCCCGAAGCCTAGTGTTTGGGAGATGGAAATTACTGTCTACCCCTTACACGGACAATCCATCGGCCCGATTTCCACTGCTCTCAATAGGGGTAGGTTAGTAACTTCAATTAGACGTGACACGACCGCCTCTGAGCCCATTCCGACAAGGTGGGCGCCAAACATGGGCGGAAAAACACATTTGATTCAAGCTCGTCCGAAAGACCTATGTTTCTCCCACCATTTCCCCATTCATACACGGTAGGTGGCAAAACAAACTCAACTCAGCCGAAATCGATTTTCAATAGGGGCAGGTTTGTAACTTCACTCAGATGTGACACAACCGCCCTACCTATCAGCCATGTTCATACACCGTGGGCGTCAACCACGGGCGCCAAAAAACCCTCTCCTCGCCCGAAATCGCTCTGGGCAAATATTTGTGAGATGCGAGATTACCGTCCTATCCGCAACCGATGAGACGTACAAATTTTAAACGGGGGCTAAGTTCATAACTTTCCCATATTTCAGACAGGTGTGTCCCAAAAACATGGTTCCCCATACCTCTCCCTCCATTTTCCCATTCATACACCATTTGTGCTAGAACACCATCCCCACACCAGCCTCCTCCGTCCGCCACCCATCCATCACCGTCGTCCTCCACCCCATCCATCACCGCTGTCCTCCACCCCATCCATCACCACCATCCACCACCATGCCAGAGCGCTTACCATGACCGCGTCGTCCACTGCTAGAGATGGACATTTATCATCCACGGCGATGGACCAAGAGCCTTGCATCGCGTCCTCTCTCTTCATCGGCGATGTCATCCTCTTTGTCGGGGCCGCTCACACGACCTTCTCTTGCACCGCAACGGGACTTATCCCCCGATGCAACCATTTACAATCGCATATCTGCTTCAACGCCACCGACAGCCATCGCACCCCCAATGCCTACACAGGGCCGCAAGACAGGTGGTACTTCATATCTCTACAACTTTTTAATCTCAAGTAGAAAATAGATCGTAACTTGGTTATTGTACTTTCTTTTCAGCTCTTAGAATTTAGTTCTTAGTTCGAAGAAAACAATGGATGCTAAATATCATTTCCCTGGTTTCCAGCTTTAAATCTGCCATGGCACAATCATAATAGGGTTTAATTGATCATGGTTAGGGTTTAATTGATCATGTTGGTTCCGTGGTGGTTTCTTTAATAGAAATCGGAGGAGAAACCCTCTTTTGCTCAAAAAATGCTTAGGGTTTCCCCCTATTATGATCACTATACGATCAACATATGTGCTTCGTGTCATAATAGCACTGCTCCACCCATCAAGCTAAACAAGCTTAGTTATTCAAATACGAATCTGACATTATTAAAACAAAGTCGTTTAATTGGTCAGCTAAATGTTCCTAATTTAGTTTCGAAAATGCATGTTCGTATCTCCATAGGGTGCCCACGGTGGGCCGCGGCCCACCCTGGGATTTTGGGTCGGCCTAGGCCCCGATTCTGCTCTGTTCTGCTGCGCGCTTCCGATCTCTACTCGCCTCCAGCCGACTTCCTCGCCGGCGACTTGCCGTCCCCGGACGGCATGACTCTAGGAGGAAACGCCGGACTAACAGGAGGTCAGGAGCCGCTCTCCCAACAGCATCACCGCTGCCTGGGCATGCCGGCGTGCCTACCTTCCCAGTCCGTTCAGGGCTCAGGCGCGCAACACCCACTAAGCCAACCCGATTTATCCTGAGATACGTCCTCAACACTCTGCAGCCACTCCTCATCACCCATTTTCTAATTGATTCATTACTCATTAGGCAGGACTGTCATTAGGGTTTGTTGTGTGCTGAGGGCTACCTACACATAATGGTTCAGATGTATTTCAGTAATCTTTAGTACCTGTAAAGTTCACAGGGTTTCAAAATTCCGGCCCTAGGAACAGACACTAGTCATTTTGGATTGTTGGTCGTAGTGACATTGACCCAGATTACTACTGCAGGCCAGGTTTGTTGACAATTTTACTTGTCTTTCTTACTCAATCGATATGATATCCAATTATTCATGTCGATTAGTTGCAAACAATAAGTGCTAGACAAACTTCTTGGTTCAGATTTTGGACGGTCTCTTACTACAGTTACAATTCTGCATACCTGTCCTACTAAGCTCACAAGTAAATGATTGATTCACTACATCTATGCTTGCCTTGTCATATTTGTTGTCAATATTCTTTTAGGGTGGACCACCCTATTTCAAAATACTGGAACCGTAGACATGAGTGAATAGTATTTCTCTGTGTGATCTCTTCCATCATGTGTGGGCAATGAGCACTGCATTGTATAGAAAGAAAGTGTCATTTCCAGCTTTTACATAGACTACGATCTTTTACATGGAATACAATCTGCCTACTTGCTTTGTGTCGCACTACAAGCACTCCACCCTTGAAGCTGAACATTATGCCACTGATAATTCCTCGGTTTATTTGTTGAAATACGAATTTGATATGATTCTAATGTTCCTACTTCAGTTTTGAAATGTGTGTCTGCCTGTTATAGAGACATAAGAGGTTTGTATTTCTGTGTGTGGTATGGTCAGCACGGTTGGGGGGGGGGACTTTGCATATGCATGGGTTTATAGGGAGACCTCTTCGAGTTGAATCTGCAATGCATTCCATAGGTAATCTCACTACTTTTTATGTTTTCATGAATCTTAGATTCTGAATAGCATCATAATGATTATGAGCTTGCACGCATGAAAAGAATAAGGCAGAACAATGTCATTGTCGGCGTTCTGGGAACGGGGGTCCCCAGACTTGCCTGCCTGCGGCCTGTGGCATGGCGGAGCCAGCAGGCCGTACGGCCCATCTTCATCAACAAAACATCCAAGACCCTCGCGAGAGTCCAAGCCTCGCGAGGCGGACGATGCAAGACCTCCTCCCGAGCGGCCTAGTCAGGCAGGCTCGCAAGGGGCGGAGATATCAAGGCGAGGTGAACCTCACGAGGCTCTCGTGACGTGAGCCATGACAATCGACACCAGGCGGGCGCCAGCACGCGCAGCGTCCTTGTTTCCCCTTTGGTGCAAAGGAGGCAAGCGCAGCCGCGGAGTACAGAGGCCTCAGGCAAAGGTTGCCATTTCGGTGCAACAAGACCAAGACCATGGACTGCAAGACGGAGGTCATTGTGGAGCCCAAAACGGCGTCACCACCAGAGCCTTTCATAGGCGAAGACCACTTTTGCCAGGATAGCTTGTACTAGCTGTCCCCCTTTAAATTAGCCCGCCATTGTTGGCTCCCTTCCTGCTCAATATTTGGGAAGAGGACCAGGGCCTCTATAAATAGGACTAGCCACCACCATAGTAGGTGATCGGATCACATCTCATCTTAGCTTGAGGGAATCTACACACCACAATTTCATACGCACAAGAACACCTCAACCTTAGGAGGTTGTTGTTCCCCTTGTATTGTTCATCATCAGCCCAAGAGGCAATCCACCACCACCACACTGGAGTAGGGTATTACACCACAACGGTGGCCCGAACCAGTATAAACTCCGTGTCTTTCTGTGTTTTGAGTTCGTCGAGTTCGTCCGCAAAACCTTAGCGAGCTAGAGCGTAGATCGGAAGGAGGGAAAGACTTCGCGCGCACCCCGGTGTTCGAACCTTAAGGGTTAGCCGGAACCCCACATTCGACATTTGGCGCGCCAGGTAGGGATGCGCCGTAGTTTTCCTTCCGTCGGTTCGTCGCTCCGTCGTCTCCATGGCGGACGCTCGCCGTGCTCGAGCTGAGCGTCAGGCTGCCCTCGCTGCCTGCGTCGCTCAGACGGCTCCCGTCGGCGGGCCGCCTTGTCGTTCTCCGTCTCCCGCCGCCAACGCTGCCACTGGCCCGGCGGGGAACGAGCAGTAGGCGTCCTCGCTGCATCCTTCAGTGCGGCAGGACGGACGCACCGCTACTCCATCACTCACCCCTGCTGGTTCATCGTCTCACGTGCACCGTGCTCCCATGGAGGCACGGGCCGCGCTCATCGCGGCGAACGAGCTCCTGCATTACCGCCACATCGACGACCTCTATGAGGAGTGGCTCGACCACGTCGCCGAGCTCGTCCGTGCCGCAGGGGGCTCTCCGACGCCGTCCCACTCTCTACCTCCCCCTCAACCAGCCGCGGGCGACGGGGCTCATGGCATGCCTCCACCGCCTCGACCCCAAGATGGTGCCTTGGCACCAAGGCGCACGCCTCCGTGGCGTGATCCACCGCGCCCGGCGCCCGCGCGTGAAGAAAGAAGCTGCCAAGAAATCCCATGGTCGCGAGCAGCTGCACCGGCGCTCCCCACGCCACCTCGTCAAGACCGCGTGCCTCCTGTAGTGGCACAGTACGGACCCCGCCAAGACCAAGCTCTGCCTCAGAAGCGGGCCCTGGCAACCACAGCTGGCTACCGCGCCTTCACCCCTGAACTGCGTAGCGTCGCCTGGCCAGGCAAGTTCAAGCCAGATCTACCTCCTCGATACGACAGCACCGCTGACCCCGTGGAGTTCCTACAGCTCTATGAGTTGAGCATCGAAGTGGCCAACGGCGACGAAAAAGTCATGGTGAACTGGTTTCCCATGGCTCTCAAGGATGGGGCCCGCTCCTGGCTCCTAAACCTGCATCACGGCTCGATCTCCTCTTGGGACGAGATGTGTAACCGCTTCGTCGCCAACTTCCAGGGCACTCGCGACTGCCCACC
Organism: Triticum monococcum; assembly: GCA_034509565.1. NCBI lineage: Eukaryota > Viridiplantae > Streptophyta > Magnoliopsida > Poales > Poaceae > Triticum > Triticum monococcum. Next base: position 236,235,453 of record CM067843.1, on the reverse strand, counting down.
GGCCGCGGGCGATCTATGCCGCATCAAGCAACAACCAGGAGAGACCATCCAGAAGTACATCCAACACTTCAACAACACCCGCCTCAAGATCCCCAAGGTCAAAGGATGAAGCCATCATCTCCGCGTTCTCAGACGGCGTCCGTGACGTCAAGATGAAGGAAGAGCTGGCTATCCACAAGGAGCCTTGCACATCTCAGGAGCTGTTCAACCTGGCGACCAAGTGCACAAGAGATGAGGAGGGGCGCCTCTCTCCCCTTGAGTTGCCAGCTGCAGGAGTTGAGGAGAAGAAGGCCAAGGCCAAGGACGTGAAGCGCAAAGAGGCAGTAGTGCTCGCAGGGGAGCCCGATACCAAGCGAGGTAGGGATCAGCCCGAGTCATCCAAGAACGGCCGACCGTTTTGCGCCTTCCACAATCTGAACACCCACAACACCAGCGACTGCCAAGAGCTCAGAGCCATACGGGAAGGACGCTACGGTCGATGCCCCGAGCGCAATGATCGGGGCTACGGCCACGGAGGAGGGCGTGGAGGCGGACGCTGGGACGACCATGGCCCACGCCAGGAGTGGCGCGACCGGCCTCATGAGGACCGCTGGTAGGACCAACCACGTGAGGGCGCCTGGAGGGACCCGTCTCATGAGGATCGCCCCCAGAGCAACGCCGGTCATCCCCCATTGTCGCCACCAAGAAGGAACGACGACCACCACCAGGATGAGGGGGCTGGGGGCTTCCAGGAGCCGCGTGCGATCACTTGCATCTTGGGCGGTGTTCGGGCCCCAGCCTCTCAGCGCATCTTCAAACAGTTCACTCGCGAGGTGAACACGGCGCTCCCCAAGCTCGAGGCCACGCGCCCGCTCAGGTGGTCCCAATGCGCCATCATCTTCATCTCGGCGGATCAGCTCAAGTGCGCAGCCACCTCTGGCACCCTGCCTATGTTGTGTTCCCCAGTCATCAGCAATGTGCAAGTCACCAAGACTCTCATCGACGGCGGCGCAGGGCTCAACGTCCTATCCGTCGACACGTTCGACAACCTCCAAGTGCCCTATGTAACGCCCCGAGGCCGATGTGCCAGGTGTCTTCCAGTTATTCGCTGTTGTTGCCTTGTCTTTGCTTGCGTGTCATGCATTGCATATCATGTCATCATGTGCATTGCATTTGCATATGTGTTATTCTCATGCATCCGAGCATTTTCCCCATTGTCCGTTTTGCAATCCGGTGCTCCTATGTCACCCGGTGTCCCTTTCTACCTATTTTCGTGTGCGGGTGGTAAACATTTTCGGATTGGACCATGACTTGTCATGCGGCCTTGGTTTACTACCGGTAGACCGCCTGTCAAGTTTCGTGCCATTTGGACTTCGTTTGATACTCCAACGGTTAACCGAGGGAACGAAAAGGCCTCGTGTGTTGCAGCCCAACACCCTTCCAAAGTGGCCAAAAACCCACCAAAACCACCTCCATCATCTCGGTCGTTCGATCACGATCACATGGCCGAAAACCACACCTCATTTGGACTCTCCTAGCTCCCTCTACCTATATTTATGTGCAACCCTTCCAAATTCGCGGACGAAACCCTAGATCTCACCTCTCTCCGCGCCGCCGGACATGTCCGCCCGCCGGCGGACGCGTCCACCCAGCCGGCCACCTCACCCCGCCCAATGAGGGCATGCCACCTCAGCGCCGCCGCTCCCGCGTCCAACCGCGGCATGCCACTTGGCGCCCCGCCGCCCGCGCCTTCCACCGGCCCACGAGGCCCGTGTCTGGCCCGCAGGGCCCATCCTCTTCGCCGCCGCCCGGCTGCGCGCCTCACACGCTGGGTCGCCGCGCCATCCTCCGTCCGCCAGCCGGCGCCACCGCCGCCTCAACTGTCGCCGCCGCGCAAGCTCGCCGGAGCGCCCGCGCCTCCACGACGCCGGTCGCCGCCGCCGCCTTGGAGCTCGTGCCTCGCGCCTCGCCTGCCTCTCCTCGCCGCCGGCCCCGCGAGGCTCGTCGAAGCTCACCGGCCGCGCCCCAGCTCCGGCCACGTCCCTCGATCTCCGGCGACCTCGTTTTCCTCTCCGGCGATCTCCTCGGATTGCGTGCCTCCAGATCCAGATTCAAGTCATGGTTGACTTGTTCCCCTTCAACCCTTATTTCTTTGCAATCTTCATCATGCCTTATCTCCGCATCCGTAACTCCGATTCGTGCGTGTAGCTTATCAAAATGTTTGCCTCGACGAGTACATCATTTCATCACATTGCATCATTTTCATTTGAGCTCATCTTGATGCCCGAAATGTTGTTGGAAGAGGGCTATGTGAGGAATTTGTCCGATCTGTTTCAGCAAATGGCATTCTGTCATTTTTGCCATGATTAATGTGTGCATAGTATGGTCCTGAGCTCTACATGTGTTTTGTAATATGCCATGCCATCTTTACAGGGGTGTATGCCATGTATTTGTGTGATATTTTTGGTGACTAGCACAAGCATGCAAAGTAGCGTAATCGTTAATGCTGATTTCAGGGACTTAGAATTTCACTAAGTCCTTGTCCTGATTTTGTTGTTATGCCATATGTTCATGTTGTTTCCTAGTGATCCGTGCCTCTTTTGGGGATGATCAGTAAGGATGTTTTGTTAATATTTTTGTTCTCTATCCATCAATGTCTTTGTTTGCATTTATGGAGCACCCTAGCTTGAGTCAATAGAGCTCTACTTTTGCTATAAAATGTTCCTGGCAGATTGTTGACATGTTTAGCGATTTTGCCAAGGATGTTGCTATTGATCCGTGCATGCTATGATGTTGTTCTTGCCATGTCTAGCTTCTATGCCATGTATTCTTGATAGGTGTATGCTTAGTTTGTCATGCCATGCTTTGTAGTGAGTGCATCGAGCTCGTAAACATGCCTACTCGTTAACTGTTTTGCATGCTCCAGTTTTTCACTAAGTCGGAATCTGTTTATGTTTTTGCCATGTTCACATGCTTGCAATTGTATTTTCCGATCCCTTTTGGCTCAAGGTCACTAAGGGACTTTTGTTAAGTGCTTTGAGTAGCTTCATGCCATGCCTTGCCTTGCCATGTTAATTTCCTGTAGCATGTAGTTTTCATGCTCTAAAGATTGCTACCTGATGATAAATTCCAGACTTGTGTTAATTTCACTAAGTCTGAAACCTGTTATCATTTGCACTTTTGCCAATGTTGTTTGAACCAGTTAATGGACAAATTAGCCGTAGCTTAGTGTTCATCTTTTGTCAAGCTTCATGAGTGGATCCCTGCCATGTATTTTCATGTTATGTTTGAGTGCTGTAGCATATTTATCTTGATGCATTTTAGTTGGTTGTTGTTTATCGCAGACCGGTGCCATATTTGTTTTGCTTGCCATTTCCAAACCGTGCATCCGATTCCGGTGAACTTTATATCGATTTCAAACAAAATCACCTCACCTTTCCATTGGCACTCTTGGATTTCCAAGTTGAGGCCAGGTTCAATCATTCCTTGTCAAATCATGCATATGCATCACATACCGCATCCCACATATCATATCATGTTCATGTGTTGGTTGTTTACTATGTTGTGTGCTTCTTTCCGGTGTTGCTTCTTCGGGTTGGTTCCGGTAACGTCGTGATTGTGAGGACCCATTCGACTACGTACGTTTGTCTTCTTCACGGACTTGTTCTTCTTCCTTGCGGGATTTCAGGCAAGATGACCATACCCTCGAAATCACTTCTATCTTTGCTTGCTAGATGCTCGCTCTTTTGCTATGCCTATGCTGCGATACCTACCACTTGCTTATCATGCCTCCCATATTGTTGAACCAAGCCTCTAACCCACATTGTCCTAGCAAATCATTGTTTGGCTATGTTACCGCTTTGCTCAGCCCCTCTTATAGCGTTGTTAGTTGTAGGTGAAGATTGAAGTTTGTTCCTTGTTGGAACATGGAGATGTTGTTCCTTGTTGGAACATGTTTACTTGTTGGGATATCACAATATCTCTTATCTAATTAATGCATCTATATACTTGGTAAAGGGTGGAAGCCTCGGCCTTATGCCTGGTGTTTTGTTCCACTCTTGCCGCCCTAGTTTCTGTCATATCGGTGTTATGTTCCCGGATTTTGCGTTCCTTACGCGGTTGGGTTATAATGCGAACCCCTTGATAGTTCGCCTTGAATAAAACTCCTCTAGCAAGGACCAACATTGGTTTTACCATTTGCCACCTAGCCTTTTCTTTCCCTTGGGTAGGCCTGCCCAAGGGTCATCTTTATTAAACCCCCCAGGCCAGTGCTTCTCTAAGTGTTGGTCCAACCTAGAGCACCGTGCGGGGCCGTCCCTTGGCAACTTGGGTTACGTTGGCTCCCGTACGCTTAGCTTATCCGGTGTGCCCTGAGAACGAGATATGTGCAGCTCCTATCAGGATTTGTCGGCACAGCGGGTGGTCTTGCTGGACTTGTTTTACCATTGTCGAGGATGTCTTGTAATCGGGATTCCGAATCTGATCGGGTTTTCCTGCTAGAAGGAATATCCTTTGTTGACCGTGAGAGCTTGTGATGGGCTAAGTTGGAACACCCCTGCAGGGTTTTGAACTTTCGAAAGCCGTGCCCGCGGTTATGGGCAGATGGGAATTTGTTAATGTCCGGTTGTAGAAAACCTGAAGTTGACCTTAATTAAAATACATCAACCGCATGTGTAACTGTGATGGTCTCTTCTCGGCGGAGTCTGGGAAGTGAACACGGTGTTGGAGTTATGCTTGACGTAGGTAGTTTTAGGATCACTTCTTGATCATAGTTTCTTGATCGTGCTTTTGCCTTCTCTTCTCACTCTCATTTGCGTATGTTAGCCACCAACTATACTAGTCGCTTGCTGCAGCTCCACCTCATACCTTTTACCCTTCCTATATGCTTAAATAGTCTTGATCGCGAGGGTGTGAGATTGCTGAGTCCCCGTGACTCATAGATACTTCCAAAACCAGTTTGCAGGTGCCGATGTTACCGAGCAGGTGACGCAACCAAGCTCAAAGAGGAGCTCGATGAAGATCTTGTCCTTTGAGTTGTTCCGTTCTAGTTGATCAGTAGTGGAGCCTAGTTGGGGTTCGATCGGGGACCGTGTCGCTTTTGGGGTAGTCTTCTTTTATTTTGGGTTTCGTAGTCGGACCTTGATTGTATCTGGTTGATGTAATGCTTTATTCATGTAATTGTGTGAAGTGGCGATTGTAAGCCAACTATGTATCTTTTCCCTTATGTATTACATGGGTTGTGTGAAGATTACCTCACTTGTGACATTGCTTTTAATGCGGTTATGCCTCTAAGTCGTGCTTCGGCACGTGGGACATATAGCCACATCGAGGGCGTTACACCCTATGAGCAGCTCTAGCTGACCAAGCCTTTCTCAGGAGTGACTGATGGTTCCACCACACCGATAGGGCAAGTCCTCCTGCATGTCACCTTCGGGGAGCGCAAGAACTACCACACCGAGCTCATCGACTTCGATGTCGCACACATCCGCCTGCCGTACAATGCCATCCTTGGGTATCCAGCCCTGGCCAAGTTCATGGCAGTCACTCACCACGGCTACAACGTTCTCAAGATGCCAGGAAGCGGGGGAATCATCACGGTCCCATGTGAAGAAAGGGATGCGGTGTGCTCCCTTGAGCGCACCTTCCAAGCCGCAGCAATCGACAACCCTGACAGCAGAAGTGAAGGCCCTCCGGAGACCATCCCCAAGAAGAAGCCGTCGCACCACGCAGGACCCCAAGAAGATGACGTCGCTACAGGCGCCTCGTCAGGACCGGCGCCCGATCCAGGGGCGCCTCCCTCCACCGCATAGGAAAGCGCGCCCAGCGCCCTCCTCGGGCAGGGCTCGGGGGCTCTCTTCTGGAGGGCCTCAGACCTTGTCAACATCACGAGGGAGGCGCTTTGGCACCACTTGGAAGCGTGCTTCACGGCACACTTTCCTCAGGAGAGCACAGGGCAAGGAGTGCCCACCACCCAGGAGTTCATCACCAAGACCACCCAAGAGCTACAAGACGCGAGAGCCATGCGCGGCCACAGCCGCTCACATGGCGCAGCCCCCCATCCAGGCGAGGATGCTGGGCTGCACGCCTGCATTGACATACCAGGGCTCAACAGGGCCGCATCTCAGGAGCGCTTCTGGCCTTCGAGTGTGGGTCGTTGTGAGGGCCCACCACACAGCTATGTTTGGATGCCCTTCGGCTTGCCGAGCGTGGCGTCGGCCTATCAGCGCAACATGCGGCAAGTCCTGGCGGCTCAGGAGGCCAGGTTACACACCGTTCTGGAGGAGATGGGGACGGTCTTCAGGAAACCTCCTGAGCCCCCAGAGCCTCCCAAGGCTCAGCGTCCCGGTGGCTCATGAGGAGCCATTCCTTCAATGCGTGGCTTCAGCTGCACCAACTCTACTTCGTCTGCAGAACCAGGTGACATCTTCCAAGTTCATTTAAGCTAGGAGCGCCCCTCGGGCTGCATTATTCGCTCGCCGCACGGGTCCATCCCTGTGGCATGTATCCCTTTTGCTTATGTCTTTAGCTTACCTTGTTGGGGGTGCCCCTCGGGCTGCATCATCCCTAATCCGCTCGGGCCAGACCTAGTGGCATGTATCTTCCTGCATTTATCCAAGTCGATCTGCTCTTCATGCTAAACCTGCCAACGGCTATCGCCTGCTCGGTTGCCGCCCGCTGTGGGTTTGTTTACCCCATGCAACCCACTTGCACGTTAAAAGGGGGGCTCTTCAGCATCACGACTCAGGAGCTCTTACTGGCTCTCCAGCCCTCACCCCCTGGCCTTGACCACGGCATCGCGACCTGGCATACCAGCGGCGGCTGAGGTCGCTCGAGGGACGGGACCTGAGGACGTAGAGTGCTTGCATCTAACCACCTTGCAGGGACATATAGTCACCAAGACTCAAGACCAGGTGCAACCCGCCTTGAGGTAGGGCATCGTGAGTCCCGCGCTGGCTCACGAGTGCCCAGATACACCTACAGCCCTGCCGTGCAAGCCACATGTCAGGGCGGGCCTGTACACGCCCCGGGGGCTCCTCCCGGAGGGGCCCCCCATCCCACGCCCAAGTGGAAGCTCCATGCTCCGCGCTGGCTGTCCACACTACCGAGGAGCGGCTATGCCCGTGCAAAAGCGGAAGCACTATGCTCCGCACTGGTGATAAACAACTGAGGGCGACCCCACGGTCATACGAACCTCAGGGAGCCCAGAGCTGAGCGCCCAGCCTCATCACGACGCCTCCCCTCGGGAGAGTCGCGCGAGGGGGCTGGGCACGAGGGCTGTGCTCGGGTCACGCCCAAGCACACGCCACCCAACCAGGTCCCCTGGACCTGGGCGTCGCGCGCCCCTCCCAAGGCCTCGGCAAGGGCGTGTATGGAAATTGTTTGAACGTCAAGGGGGACTTCTGAGCATCGCGACTCAGGAGCCTAACTGGTCATGTAGCCCCTCACTCCTTGGTCCGTCCTGGTCTCCGGTCGGCCCAATGGCGGTTGAGGTATGCGCGGGGCCGGGCTCTGCCGACGTAGACCATTAATCTATCCTCACGAACTCTCCCTATATGTTGTTCGCATGTCAAGGGAGACTCCTGAGCATCGCGACTCAGGAGCCTAACTGGTCACGTAGCCCCTCACTCCTTGGACTGTCCTGGTCTCCGATCGGCCCAATGGCGGCTGAGGTATGCACGGGGCCGGGCTCTGCCGACACAGAACAAAGCAAATAGGAAGGAAAACGCATAATCTCGAAGCAGATATTACAAGCATATTGTTCTCACAGTACCAAATGAAAAGTCTAAACGCCTCCACGAGGCCTGATGTATGTCGTAGGAATTAAACAAGAAGAATAGCCGCAGGTCACCCCTGGATGTCGTTGTCACCTGCGGAAGGTGCTCCCCCGTGGGCGACGATGTCCTCACCTTCCCCACCAGCCGCAGGATCCGCGCCATCGCCAGACAGAGGATCGGAGACAAAGCCGCGGAACTTCCCCAGCAAAGCCTCCACTTGACCTTAAACAGTTGTGGCGGAGGCGGCTTCGCAGAGATCTTCAGCCATAGGATCCAACAGCTCGTCAAGGCGGGCGTTGGGGTCGCGGAGGTGCAGATGGCTGAGGACGCGAGTCAGTGCGGCTGAAGACAAAACGTGAGCTTCTACCTCCGCCATGGGACCGAGGCCCTCAACGACCTCCTCAAGTGCCTTCACCACGAGAGGAAGCAGCTGGGCGGGGCCGTCCTCGTCAGTGTCCATCGGCTTCTCCAGGCCATGCTCGTAGAGCGTCCTCAGCGCCTTGTGAGATCTCTTCTCAAGATCGGTGAAGGCCACACGGTCTTCGGCAAGGACTCACGCCTTGGCGTCAAGATCGGCCTCCCTCGCCCATCTTCTGCTCCAACTCTTCCAACCGGTTGCGCTTGGCAGCCTGCTTCCTCCCCAGCTCCGCCATCTCAACATCACGGTTCTTGACGGCTTCCTCCCGGGCCTTCATCTCCTTCTCCTATGCTTGGCGGCGGTGTACCTCTTCGGCGTTCTTGTCACGCAGGCTCTGCAACTCGCCGTCCAGCACTTGACAGCAGTCACAGGCGGCCTTGGCGTCTTTCAGCACCGCCTCATGATCGGCTGCAGCGCCGGCGGCTTCCTGCTTCTCCCTCTTGGAAGCCGCAATAGCTTGGCCCAGCGCCACGCGTACCGCCAGGTCAGAATGAAGCCAGTCGGAGGCCAACTCCAGATGCCTGGCCACCAGGCGCGGGTCAGCGCTCAGGAGATCCGCCTGCAGTTGGGTCATCTCTGAAAGGGCACGCTCCAAGATGGCAGCAGGAGCAGAAGGGCCAGCAAGCGGAGATGCAGCAGTAGGAGGAAGCGACATTATCACCAGGGCTGGGGAGACCACGGGTTCCGAAGCAGCTGGGACCTCATCAGCCGCGCCAAGTACCGGCACCTCCGGAGCCAGTGGGGCCATGGGGGCTGACTCCACGCGGCGACGCTCCTCTTGGCCCCGCGAGGACGACCGGGCTGGGGAGATACGGGCGATGTTGCCTCCTTGCTCTACGGAGGGAGGCACAGCCACCGTACCCTCCTTCCTCTTCTTCGTCAAAGATGTCGGCCTGATCAACCAAAGGCGAGCATCAGGAAACAACAAGTACCAGCAGGGACAAAGCGAAGTTCCAGACACCTACCGGTCCACCGTGAAGTACTCCACCTTTCGCTTGTGAAGCTTGAGCCCTGACAGCATCGGGGCTTGAGGGGTAGGTGCTCGGGCTCCGGCGGCGCCATGCGGTGCGGAGGCAGAGCCGGATCCAGCCCCAGGAGGTGTTGGGGTGGAGGCGGCACCATGGTCCACCAGCGACGACCTACCCTTCGTCGGGACGAGGGGTTGCTCCCTCCCTCCTTGGTAGGCATCAGCCTCGGCATCATCAGGAAGGGCGCGGAGGAAGAAGAAATGGCGCAGGAGCGCCACGGACGGCATCACGCCCAGGTACACCTCACAGTAGTAGGCAAAATGGACAGGAGGAGGACAGAGTTGGGATGGAGATGCAACGCTTGCAGCCCATAGTGGTCGAGGACTTCATAAAAGAAATCAGAGAAGGGAGGAACCAACCCGACGGCAACGCTGCTCGAAAAGAAGGGAAAGAAGGTGCTCCCCTCAGGCTCCGGCTCATCGGAGGCAAGCCGGAGCTCTGTCTTCCCCCACTCGTTGCTCTCTCTCCCGCCGTCAGCAGCGCACGGAGGCAAGGCTCTTCTCCATGACAGTGGGCGCCTCAAGAGCGGGCTCGTACCAAGCCGGAGTCGAGGAAGTCTTGACCTTGCACGGCGCCATGGGCGGCAGATGCAGAGCAAAGCCGGAGCAGATCTGTAGGTAGCGGCGGCGAAGAGCGAGAAAGGGGATCTGGAGTGAGGCAAGGAAGAAGCAATGAAGGCAAGTGCCGCCCGTGCCAGCCTTTTGTCAGGTCAAGCAGTTGCCGAGGCAACGGGGGAAGCGGAGACGCCCACGTCCAATCAACCGCCACACGTCAACCGAGGTCGCAGGCTTTTGGGGCACGCGGTGCTCCGAACTTGACCATTGGCTTCGCCGCGAAGCCAAGCCCGCGCACACCTTGGGCCCGGGGGCTACTGTCGGCGTTCTGGGAACGGGGGAACCTAGACTTGCCTGCCTGCGGCCCACGCCGTGGCGGAGCCAGCAGGCCGTACGACCCATCTTCATCAGCAAAGGATCCAAGACCCTCGTGAGAGTCCAAGCCTTGCGAGGCGGACAATGCAAGACCTCCTCCCGAGCGGCCTAGTCAGGCAGGCTCGCGAGGGCCGTAGATATCAAGGCGAGGCGAACCTCGTGAGGCTCTCATGATGTGAGCCATGACGATCGACACCAGGCGGGCGCCAACGCGTGCAGCGTCCTTGTTTCCCCTTTGGTGCAAAGGAGGCAAGCGCAGCCGCGGAGTACCGAGGCCTCAGGCAAAGATTGCCATTTCGGTGCAACAAGACCAAGATCGTCGACTGCAAGACGGAGGTCATTGTGGAGCCCAAGACGGCGTCACCACCAGAGCCTTGCATAGGCGAAGACTGCTTTTGTCAGGATAGCTTGTACTAGTTGTCCCCCTTTAAATTAGCCCACCATTGTTGGATCCCTTCCCGCTCAATATTTGGGAAGAGGACCAGGGCCTCTATAAATAGGACTAGCCACCACCATAGTAGGGGATAGGATCGCATCTCATCTTAGCTTGAGGGAATCTACACACCACAAGTTCATACGCACAAGAACACCTCAACCTCAGGAGGCTGTTCTTCCCCTTGTATTGTTCATCATCAGCCGAAGAGGCAATCCACCACCACCACACTAGAGTAGGGTATTACACCACAACGGTGGCCCGAACTAGTATAAACCCCGTTTCTTTCTATGTTGTGAGTTCGTCGAGTTCGTCCGCAAAATCTTAGCGAGCTAGAGCGTAGATCGGTAGGAGGGAAAGACTTCGCGCGCACCCCAGTGTTCGAACCTTAAGGGTTAGCTGGAACTCCACATCCGACAGCCCTGGTTGTCAAACTTGGCATTAAGGGACTGAAATCAAGTCTGGATGCAATGCAATCCAAACGCTGTCCACCTATAGATTCTGATGCGGAGCATCCCAAGGCGATCCCCATGGACCCAACTACATCTCTTACGACCCCTCTTGGACCCATGACACGAGCACGTGCAAGAGCCCTTGAAACCGAGGTGACATCTCTCCTCTTGCATTTCCACTTTGATGCACATGAGACATGGCTACTACCTCATACAGACACTTAGTGCATTCTCAGGTATCATGGAGAAGCAAAGGAGCAAGGAGAAGAAGAAGAGGAAGATGGACGTGAAGACGGAGACGAAGAAGAAGAACTGCTCAAAGTCTCCAGGCTTCGGACGACCGACGAACCCCGGACGTCCGACGACCTCCAGGCTTCGGACGTCCGGCCTCCTCCGGATGACCGACACTGCCACACCCGAGCCAAAACGGACGGACATCCGACGCCACCCGGACAACTGACGCTCCTCGGGCGACCGACCCCAACCGGACGTCCGACCAAAGACCAACCGAGCCGAATCTATGGACGTCCGACAGGCACCGGACGTCCGTACCCTCGCGAGCCTCCGGACGACCGGTGACTCCCGGACGTTCGACGCCTGTGCACCGTTTTGTGTTGGGCCGCAACCCATGTACCCCTTCGCCCCCCTCTTTTGCACTAAGACTATATATACTCCACCTCGTCCAACTTTCTAGGGTTAGCGTTGGTTTAGCTCATTTTAAGAGATAGAGCTTCGATCATCCACATCGGATCTACTCCTCGTGAGAGACCGCGGCCTCTTCGGAGAAGATCCCTTTGGATTCAAGACCCCTCTAAGGGAAGATCCCCTCATGGATTCAGGACCTCCTCACGGAGAAGACCGGCTACCCTTGTATCGTCCCTAGTTGATCGTGTACCGTGTGAACTCTTATGTATCCGAGGATCTAGCACATGTGTGACTATCTTGTGTTGGTTTAGTGTTTCTCCCATGTTTTCCTTTGTGTTCCCCCTCATTTTCCCCTTGTGTTCTTCGTGTTCATCGCGGGTTCCGCTCCTATCATGAAAGATCGGCCCCTAGGGCTCCTACCCTACATCAGATTCATGTCGAGAATATGATCCTAACAGTGATTCTGAGCTAGAGGGAGACCTAAGTCAATGTAGCTCCCTAATGGAGGAGTCAGAGGCAGATGCCTTATCTTATTCACCCATCAAGGTGCTTGCTCTAACTTTCTAAGGTTATACTGCTCGAACATATCTTGCAACTGATGATTTGCATTGCTTCTACTTTGTTGCACTGCCATTAGCTTAGTTTACACATCGTGCATGTGAATACGCCCTGCCATACCATACTCGAACCTCATTGAGCTAGTGCATCAAGCTACAAAGGCGGAACGTCAAGTGCAAGACGATTTCAAGTACGCCAAGTTCTCATCCAAGTCCCACGGCTTCTCCAACAACCAAGCTTCAATGACTCCAACACCGTCTATCAAGCCTTCTACTAGCAACATCGACAAGTCGAGTTCCAACAAAGCTTCATAAACTCCAAGTAACCCTCCTACTACGATCAACTTCAAGCCGAGAGCTTCATCATCCTCAAACCCCACCGATGAGACCGTCAAGACGAGTTACTTCAAATGCTTCACGTGCATAGGCTGAGGCCACAAGTCCTACGAGTGCACCAACAAGCGGACCATGATCCTCAACGACGACGACACCTATGATTCGATGAGTGAAGGAGAAATGGACACTCTTAAGCAAGTCGCCATGCACCAGCAAGTGAACGATGAAGAGGAACAAGTATTTTGCGATGAAGATTCAAGTCCCGCCCTTGTTGTCTCCAAGGTCTCGACTCTCCAACATCACCAAGAAGACCAAAGATGCCACATATTCCACACCAAGGCCGGCATCAATGGACGATCTGTCAAGGTCATCATCGATGGAGGGAGTTGTCATAACCTCGCAAGTGAAGTACTTTGCTCCAAGCTCCAATTGCCCAAGATGAAGCACCCACATCCATAATAAAGTGCAATGGCCTAGCGACTCCGGCACTATCCAAGTCAAGCAATGAGTACAAGTCTCCTTCGAAATTGGCGCCTACGAAGACACCTTGAAGTGCGGCATCATTCCAATGACCGCCTGCCATCTTCTCCTTGGACGCCCATGGCAATTTGATAGAGGAGTCATCCACAACGGTCGAACGAACCAGTACATCTTCAAGATGAAGGGCAAGGAGTATGTACTTCGTCCCATGTCTCCAACCCAAGTTGTCGCCGATAAGCAAGCCACCCATCATGGAGATCATAGTGAGAGAGCGAGCCACCAAAAAGAGAGTGAGCGCCACAAGCCCAAATCGAACAACTCCACGATGAGCCAAAAGAAGAACTTAGTCCTATTTGCCACCAAAAGTGAGATAAGAGGAGTGTGTGAGAACCCATCTAGTGTCCTACACTACGTCCTTGTGTGCAAGGACAATGCACCACAAACTAACACTTCTCACACTCTTCCTCTAGTGTTGTCTTCTCTTTTGCGGGAATTTCAGGATGTTTTTCCTGACGAGCTACCTCCGGGACTACCTCCTCTATGCGGCATTGAGCACTGCATCGACCTCATGCCCGGAGCACCGCTTCCGAACAAAGCTCCCTACCGCGTCAACCCCGAAGAAACCAAAGAAATACAAAGGCAAGTAAAGCATGTCATAGACCATGGACATGTGCATGAAAGTTTGAGCCCTTGTGCCGTCCCGGTCATTCTTGTGCCAAAACGAGACGGTAGCTTTCGCATGTGCTCCGGTTGTAGACCTATCAATTCCATAACCATTCGCTATAGGTATCCCGTTCCACGCCTTGATGATATGCTTGATGAACTTAGTGGTGCCACTATCTTTTTTGAAATTGATCTTAAGAGTGGTTACTATCAAATACGCATACAAGAGGGTGATGAATGGAAAACCGCTTTCAAAACCAAGTTTGCCTTGTATGAGTGGTTAGTCATGCCTATGGGTCTCTCGGAAGCACTAGGTACTTTATGCGTCTTGTGAATCATGTCTTTCGCCCTTACATTGGTGTGTTTGTTGTGGTCTACTTTGATGACATCCTTGTTTATAGCAAGTCTCTTAAAGAGTATGTCACCCATGTTACAACCGTTTTGCAAACTCTTCGAAAAGAGCATCTCTATGCTAATATGGAGATATGCCTTTTTGGCGTTGACAAGCTCATTTTCTTGGGTTTTGTTCTTTCCTCTAAGGGTGTTCATGTTGATGAGTCCAAGATCAATGCTATTAAGACTTGGCCACAACTAATTAATTTGCAACAAGTGCGTAGCTTTCTTGGCCTTGTGGGTTTCTATCGTCGCTTTGTGAAGGATTTTAGCACCATTTCTTCGCCTTTGCATGCTTTGAGAAAGAAGAATGCGCCTTTTCTTTGGGGACCATCCCAAGATACCGCTTTCAATGAACTTAAGAATTTTCTTACTCATGCTCCCGTGCTTGCATTACCCAACTTTGACAAACCCTTTGAGATTCATTGCGATGCTAGTGGTAATGGCATAGGAGGTGTGTTAACGCAAGAGAAGCGCCCCATAGCTTACTTTAGTGAGAAACTCTCTGGTGCGCAACTCAATTACCCCATCTATGACAAAGAGCTATATGCTTTAGTTTGCGTTTTGCATGAATGGGAACACTATCTTCGCCCACATGAGTTTATCATTCATACCGATCATGAAACGCTCAAGTATCTTAAGGGCCAAACAAATTTGAACAAGCGTCATGCTAAATGGAGTGAATTTATTGAATCTTTTCCTTATGTTATCAAGTACATTAAGGGTAAAGAAAACATTGTGGCGGATGCCCTTTCTCGTGTATGCATGCTTGTTACTCAACTTGAATTCGATGTCATTGGTTTTGAGCATATCAAAGACTTGTATGAGCATGATCCTACTTTTGCTACTCCTTATGCCAAGTGTTTGTCGCATACCTCTTGGGAACGCTATTACATCAAAGATGGATATCTTATGAGAGCTAACAAACTTTGCATGCCCGAGTCTTCTCTTTGTTTGTTGCTTTTGAAGGAATCTCATGGAGGAGGCTTAATGGGACATTTTGGACGCGACAAGACGTTCGCTACGCTCTCGAAGAACTACTTTTGTCCAAAGATGTTTCATGATGTCAACTGCCTCACCAACTGATGCTCTACATGTCGCAAAGCTAAGTCAAAAGCTCAATCCCACGGCCTTTATATGCCTCTACCAATTCCATATCAACCATGGGAAGACATTAGCATGGACTTTGTACTTGGTTTGCCTAGGACTCGAAATGGGAAGGATTCGGTATTTGTCGTTGTAGACCATTTCTCAAAAAATGGCACATTTCATTCCTTGCAACAAGATAGACGATGCTTCACATGTTGCTACTCTCTTTTGTAGGGAAATATTGCGTCTACATGGAGTGCCAAAGACTATCGTCTCAGACCGCGACGTCAAGTTCCTTAGCTACTTTTGGAAGACCCTATGCGCCAAGCTAGGAATCAAGCTACTTTTCTCTACGGCATATCATCCACAAACTGACGGCCAAATGGAAGTTACCAACCACACACCCTCTGATCTACTTCGAGTACTCATCAAGAAGAACATCAAGGAGTGGGAGGAGTGCCCACCTATCACCGAGTTCGCCTACAACCGAGCACTACAATCAACAACCGGCAAGTCCCCCTTCGAGGTCGTCTACTGTTTCAACCCTTTGTCCCCTTTGGACATTCTCCCTCCACCACTCCAAGAGCGCATCAATTTGGACGCAAGTGCATGTGTGACACATCTCAAGAAGGTGCATGAAGATACAAGAAACAACATCGAGCGCCAAGTTCAACGCCTTGCGACCAAGCTCAACTTCAACAAGCAACCTATGGTCTTCAACATTGGTGATCTCGTGTGGCCACACCTTCACAAGGACCGCTTTCCACAAGAAGGCAAGTCCAAGCTCCGACCCCGAGTGGATGGACCCTTCAAGGTGCTCGCACGATGCAACGACAACGCTTACAAGATCGACCTCCCACGCGACAAGTACAACATGAGCGACATCTTCAACGTCAAAGCTCTCTCCCTTCCATGGTGATGAAGAATTTGATCCGAGGGCGGATCTTCCCCAAGGGAGGGGAGATGATGCGGAGCATCCCAAGGCCATCCCCATGGACCCAACTACATCTCCTACGACCCCTCTTGGACCCATGACACGAGCACGTGCAAGAGCCCTTGAAACCGAGGTGACATCACACCTCTCACATTTCCACTTTGATGCACATGAGACATGGCTACTACCTCATATGGACACTTTGTGCATTCTCAGGTATCATGGAGAAGCTAAGGATCAAGGAGAAGAAGAAGAGGAAGATGGACGTGAAGACGGAGATGAAGAAGAAGAACCGCTCAAAGTCTCCAGGCTCTGGACGACCAACGAACCCCGGACATCCGACGACCTCCATGCTCCGGACGTCCGGCCCCCTCCGGACGACCGACACTGCCACACCTGAGCCAAAACAGACGGACATCCGACGCCACCCAGACGACCGACGCTCCTCGGACGACCGACCCCGACCGGGTGCCCGACCGAAGACCACCCGAGCCGAATCTACAAACGGACGACCGACCCCGACCAGGTGACTCCCGGACGTCCGACGCCTGTGCACCATTTCGTGTTGGGCCGCAGCCCATGTACCCCTTCGCCCCCTATTTTGCACTAAGACTATATATCCTCCACCTCGTCCAACTTTCTAGGGTTAGCATTGGTTTGGCTCATTTTAAGAGATAGAGCTTCGCTCATCCACATCGGATCTACTCCTCGTGAGAGACCGCGGCCTCTTCGGAGAAGATCCCTTTGGATTCAAGGCCCCTCTAAGGGAAGATCCCCTCGTGGATTCAAGACCTCCTCACGGAGAAGACTGGCTACCCTTGTATCGTCCCTAGTTGATCGTGTACCATGTGAACTCTTATGTATCCGAGGATCTAGCACATGTGTGACTATCTTGTGTTGGTTTAGTGTTTCTTCCGTGTTTTCCTTTGTGTTCCCCCTTGTTTTCCCCTTGTGTTCTTCGTGTTCATTGCAGGATCCGCTCCTATCATGAAAGATTGGCCCCTATGGTTCCTACCCTACATCAGATTCATGCTGAGAATATGATCCTAACAGTGGTTCTGAGCTAGAGGGAGACCTAAGTCAATGTAGCTGCCTAATGGAGGAGTCAGAGGCAGATGCCCTATCTTATTCACCCATCAAGGTGCTTTCTCTAACTTTCTAAGGTTATATTGGTCAAACATATATTGCAACTTATGCTTTGCATTGCTTCTACTTTGTTGCACTGCCATTAGCTTAGTTTACACATCGTGCATGTGAATACGCCCTGCCTATCCATTTTCAGTACATATTCCATCTGTCATCATACCATATTTATCCATTCAAATGTTGTTCTTGCGTATTAGACGTTCAAAAGGAAGAGGGCGATTGCTGATTGCGGAGGAGCAGGAGTAGAGTATTTGGAAAAGGTAGTGACACCTGATAAATCAAATAGCCCTTAGGTGTAGTTGCAATATCACCTGACCCACAAAACACCCCAACTCTAGCAGACTCTAGACCTACTACACTAGTCATTTCTGATGCCCCAACTCAGCAGACCCCAACTGCAGCAAACAGTATGATGATGCCAGTTGACATAGCACCAGCTCTACGACGCAAAACCCCAATTCCAGCAAAGAGTACACCAAATCCAGTTGCCAAATCCATTTTTGAACCAGAGATAGCCCCAATTGCAGCAAATAGGACCCCTGTTCCATTTCTTCCTAGTTTAGAAGATGAAGCTTATATTGTTGTCAGGAACTTTGTGCGCATCTTTCCTTCATGGAAAGATTTATACCGCAGACAAATAATAATTTCCAATCTTCCTCCGCAACTTATGCGTAAGTAACGTACTAATGTTATTCATGGTAATTACTGCATATGTTTCTGCTGATAGAAGACACAAGATTTCATTCTTTTAAATAGGTGAGGACCAAACTGGATTGTCAAGACGAGCAAGGGTTGGTTGTGATTTTTCAAGCACTCGTTGATGAAGTATCGTTCCTACCTGAGGCAAGCGCACTTTGATGGCAAGCCTCTAAAAGAAATTTCTGTAAAGTCTCTAGTGCTACATTTATCAGACAATGACTGGAATAATCTTGTTACACATTGGTCTCGTCTGCAGCGTAAGGTACTGTCTATGATATCACATCACAATTTGAACTACATTTTTGCATTTTCCTTAACATCTCACTTGTACGAAAACTGTTAGCAGAAGAACATTCATTATCAAGGGACAACAGAATCTCGCAACTATATTGCACACTGCATTGCTCTTGTGAGTACCTCTTGCCCTGTAAGACCATACTTACTTTCATAGTTGTTTGATTATGTAGCATCACTACACATGTTAGCCTCGTTATCATCCATTTGGTGGACATTATAAGATCCGTATGGACTCTTACATAAATTTAGAATCAACCCAATGCTTTTGAAGAGGTTTAGCTCTGTAGTCCACTGTAAGGATTGAACTTCGTCTATCATTGTACTTACATTAACAGCTACTCCCTCCGTCCCATAATATAAGAACGTTTTGTACAGTACACCAGTCTTCAAAACACTCTTGTATTATGGGAAGAGGGATTGGTTCATTGTGTAGCATTCTGCATCTTATCTGCCTCGCCCACCATTTACTAAAAAATATCAGATCTATATTTAATCTTGCCAAAAAGGTGAATACACAGACAATGCCAGTGCAAAAGTGTAGCCCATTGCTCTTGTTAGTATATTGTGTCCTGTAACGCTTGTACTTCCAGGGATTGGTAGTTGATTATGTAGCATCAATCTGCATCTTATCTTCATTATCCTCTATCCCTTCCAGTATTATCATATCTATAATTACTCTCTACAAAATGTAGAGTACGAGCAATGCTTATGAAGAAGATTCCGTGTTGAAATTCTTGAGTTATTCTTCACATGACATGGAGAAGGGCATCATAAAGCCGGTGTTAACTGTTAATGTAAGTCAGTCCTTCTAAAGCCTTTATCCTCAGTTGCTGTTTAATTTGCTCATACTCCCTATCGTTTACTCCTGTTTAGTTTGCTATTTCTATCAAAATGCATGTTCGCAACAATCATAAGTTCCAAGTTTTACTTGTAAAACCAAATTCCTTATTCATACCATGCACATTACTCAATACTCCCTATATGTATGCTTGTTTTTGTGGATCTATAATCCAGTGTGTGGTGAAGCAGCCCACGTTTGCACCTTGTCATCTCCTATTTTATCTTACTGATGTGGCTGATGATATGAACAACATGCCATACACATTAACCAAAATAGATACAATGATTGTATTTGCCCTTCATATATGCTTGTTATGTTGACATGGTAATCTAGTAGTGTGGTGAAGCTCCCCGCATTATGAACAATGCCAAATTATGCTATTGATATTTTTAACTTACTCTTTATTTTCTAATTTGAAACTGAATGGAATTGACAACATAGTTATCATCTTTGTTTATACACGTGCAAAACCTATCATCTCTCTGCTTGTTTCGTGGTGATATGCTTGATGGCATGCACAAGTCTGCTGAAGGCTGTGACACAAACCCAACATATATTGCAGCAAAGAAGGCAAAACATCTTGAAGATAGAGAGACAACCCCAAAGCCTTGTCTTGGTGAAGTGTTCAAGTTACTTGAGACTAGCAGTCAGACAAGCTCACAGAATTTGCTGTCTAAATCAGTTCGACTTCTTCAGACCCAAGTTCTAGCAGAAAGGCATTCTGCAACTCAACTTCAACTTGAAGTTCTATCTCTAAGAAAGATTGCGGAGAACACCAATGAGAACCTCATTGCTAAACAGCTACACCTGGAAGCTATGACCGACATGTTAGGCCGGTCTCACAGCCTTGCTCGGCAGCTTGCGCAACAGTTCCCGCGCAAGGCTAACCTTTCTTCAGCTATCTTGGAAGTGGTCTCGGTTCAGTATTATTTTGTTACGCTGCAATGGTGCCCAATTTTTGTAATCTGCTTCTTTGTTGCGCTTTATGATCACTTGTGGCGAACTTTGATGCCTAGTGGATGTAATATACCATAAATCCTTTATTGTATAGTGTAGGTTTATTCTAAGTTACTATGCCGTAATTTCTTTATTGTATAGAGTAGGTTTGTTCTTAATTCCTACTAGTTATTTCCATCATTCGCTATCTGAAAAAAATATGATGTAGTAGACCGGGCCGAAACATTCGCCTCTAACAGTCCTGGTTTTTAGCGGGTCACAATTAGGCCGACTTGCATCTTTCTTGGGCCCGAATGGCCATTGGGGCCATCACACTTTGCACCAGGCCCACAACTTATTCCGGCCTATATTCGGCCCAATGCTTAGTTTGGCCCATGTAGCATTGGGCCATTAACAGGCTAAATATTCTGGTGGCCTGTTACATCCCAGAAGAAACCATGGGCCTTTAGCAGGCCGAAATTCATGTTGGGCCTCAATTTTCACTAGTCGTCGATGGGCCTTCAGCAGGCTGAAAGGTAGAACAGGCCTTTTTTGGCCCAGTTATATGACGGGTCATTACTAGGCCGAAACATATTTTGGGCCTGAGTTGGCCCACTGATATCATGGGCCTTTAAGAGGCTGAAAGCTTAGTACAGGCATCAACGGGCCGAATTATACTACAGGCCTCTAACAGGCCCAAAGTCACGCTGGGCTGAACTGTTGCCACCTTTATCATGGGCCGTTAGTGGGCCGGATGTAGCGTCGGACCATATATGGCCCATGGGTAGCACGGGCCATTCCCAGGCCGAAAGGCACACCGGACTGAAATGGGCCCATGTCAACATCGGGCCTCTAACAGGCCAAAAGTCACTGGGCTGTAATTGGGCCCAAATATTCGGCAAACAATTAGTGGGCCAGATTTGGCTTTGGGCCGTAAATGGGCCTTATTAAACAGGTCGTTATTGGGCTAGCCCACTAGTACCTGAGTAAGTACTGCGGGCCTTTGACTGGGCCGGCCTTTTTAACCTATATGGGCCTTTGTTGGGCCGTGCCAAGTGTTGACGTATCATAAGCGCCTCCTGTCCAATGAATGGATGACATCTGTCCCAACGGTGAGCCAACACGTGTTGACTCCGGCCAATGACAATTTTACACGTGGAAAATCCTCATTGGTCGGGGCTGTTAACGGGTTATTGGATCCAAAACTGGACCTGATAGCTTAACAGTGACCCGTTATGGTGGATGCCACATGTCGGTCACCCTTGACGAAAGCACTTCTATGACACGTGATTTATCGTCATGGAAGTGGACACTTTTGGGATGATAATTTTGGTAATGTCATGGAACACTTCTATGACAGCACAGGTATGACTATCTTGATTCTATCATAAAATCGTCATGGATGTACATGCATGATAGAAAATGTGACCTACTATGACAAACACGTATCATCACAGAAATGTCTTTTTGTAGTGGAGGGCCACAAGGTCGGGGGGCGCGCCCTCCACCCTTGTGGCTGGCTGGTGCCCCCCTCTGGTTCTTTCTTCGCCCAATATTTTTATATATTCCAAAACTAATCTCCATGAAGTATCAGGACTTTTGGAGTTGTGCGGAATAGGTCTCTAATATTTGCTCCTTTTCTAGCCTAGAATTCCAGCTGGCGGCATTCTCCCTCTTCATGTAAACCTTGTAAAATAAGAGAGAATAGGCATAAGTATTGTGATATAATGTGTAGTAACGGCCCACAATGCAACAAATATTAACATAAAAGCATGATGCAAAATGGACGTATGAACTCCCCCAAGCTTAGACCTCGTTTGTCCTCAAGCGAAAGCCGATATCGATAAATATGTCCACATGTTTAGAGATAGAGGTGTCAATGAAATAAAATACGGACATGAGGGCATCATGATCATCTTTAGATAGCAACATATAATGCCATATAATTTCTTATGCTCAAGTAACAATTCGATCACAAGGTAAAGTGTGAATCAGAAACTTCATTGAAAACTAACAAACTATGATCTTAGTCATTGAAGCAATTGCAATTTATCATAACATAGGAAAGAGTCAAATAAGAGCTTTTCAGCAAGTCCACACACTCAACTATCATATAATCTTTCACAATTGCTAACACTCACGCGATACATATGGGTTCAAAGTTTGAATCGGACACAGAGAAAGATAGGGGCTTATAGTTTCACATCCCAACCTCTCACCTCAAGGATAATGTCAACAATAATACTTTATGAAAACCTACATCCGAGTGGATATATATATATCCGGATCTCTCCAACACATAGAGCTTGCCAAAAGGAAAAAGTGTAAAAGGAAAGGTGATGATCAGCATGACTCTTGCATAAGGGTAGGAGATAAAAATAGAAGATAGGCCCTTCGCAGAGGGAAGCAGAGGTTGTCATGCGCTTTTATGGTTGGATGCACAAAATCTTAATGCAAAAGAACATCACTTTATATTGCTGCATGTGATAAGGACCTTTATTATGCAGTCCGTCGCTTTTATTTCTTCCATATCACAAGTTCGTATAAAGCTTATTTTCTTCACACTAATAAGTCATACATATTTATAGAGAGCAATTTGTATTGCTTGCACCGATGACAACTTACTTGAAGGATCTTACTCAATCCATAGGTACGTATGGTGGACTCTCAAGGCAAAACTGGGTTTAGGCATGTTTGACGCACAAGTAGTATCTCTACTTGGTGAAAAGAATTTGGCTAGCATGAGAGGGAAAGGCAAGCTCATCATGTTGGATACAGGTTCGTCAGATACAGGTTCCAGCAGCTCATCAAGACGAGCGCTGGGATCACGAAGGTGCAGGTGGCTGAAGGCCCGTGTCAGCGTGGCTGAGCAAAGGACGTGAGCCTCTGCCTCCGCCATGGGACCGATGCCCTCCACGACTTCCTCGAGCGCCTTCACCAAGAAGGGAAGCAGCTGAGCAGGGCCATCCTCGTCGGTGGTCAGCGGCCTCTCCAAGCCCTTCTCGTACAGTGTCTTCAGCGCCATGCGGGACCTCTCCTCGAGGAGCGAGAAGGCTGCGCGGTCTTTAGCCAGGACCCTCGCCTTGGCGTCAAGGTCGGCCTCCTACGCCCTCGCCTTCCGTTCCAACTTCTCCAGCCGGCTGCGCTCCGCTGCCTGCGCCTTCGCCAACTCTACCAGCTCAGCGTCGTGGCCCTTGATGGCCTCCTCCCGGGCTTTAATCTCCTCCTCCTTCGCCTGGCGGCCACGTGCTTCTTCTGCATGCTGGTCACGCAGGCCCTTCAGCTCGTCCTCCAGCTCTCGGCAGCAGCCGCGGGCGGCCTCGGCGTCCTTCAATGCCGCCTTGCGATCGGCCGCAGCTTTGGCGGCGGCCTGCTTCTCCTTCTTGGAGGCCGCCGCGGCCTGGCTCAGCAACGCTCGAACCGCCGAGTCGGAGTGAAGCTAGCCAGAGACCAGCTCTAGGCGCCCGGCCACCAGGCGCGGGTCCGTGCCCTGGAGATCTTCCCGTAGTTGGGTCATGTTCGAAAGGGCACGCTCCAAGACGGCTGAGGAAGCAGAAGAACCTGGGGCCAGGGGCGCAGCAGGAGAAGGGGGCGACGTTGTCACCAGAGCTTAGGAGATCAAGGGCTCCTGAGCCTTCGGAACCTCACCAGCCGTGTCGGACACTGGCACCTCCTGAGCCAGCGGCGCTTCGGGGGCTGGCTCCTCCCGAGGATGCTCCACCGGGCCTCGTGAGGACGACCGGGCTGGAAAAGCATGAGCATGATCCCCACCTTTTCTCATGGAGAGGGGCGCGGTCACAGGAGGCGACACGGACTCAAGCGGCACCACCTCGCTCTCCCTTCTCCTCTTCACTGCAGACAATAGCCTGGTTATGCAGCAAGGAAAGAGAGTCAGAAACGAGCATTGACAGCAGGAACAAGGCGAGGCGGGGCACTTACTGGTCCATAGCAAC
Organism: Triticum monococcum; assembly: GCA_034509565.1. NCBI lineage: Eukaryota > Viridiplantae > Streptophyta > Magnoliopsida > Poales > Poaceae > Triticum > Triticum monococcum. The sequence continues at coordinate 236,211,470 of CM067843.1, read as the reverse complement.
GTAGTCCACCTTCCGCTTGGTGAGCTTGAAGCCGGAGAGCGTCGCGACCCGAGGCGCGGGCGCAGCAGCCCCAGAAGCTGAAGCAGGAGCAGCAGTTGAACCGGAAGCGGCTCCAGCCAGCACCGGAGCAGTAGCAGAATCTCGGAGGATCAGCGCCGACCTACTCCTCGTCGGGGTCACGGCTAGTCCTTCCTTCTCCTGGGAAGCGTCGGTCCCTTCATCGTCAAGGAAGGTGCGAAGATGTTAGCCTTACTCAGGGGGAGGTCTCCCCTGTCCGTTCGAGGGTCACCTCTGAGTCTTCCTCCTCCTCTTCTCCCTCACAGGACTCACCAGAAGACAGCTCCACCGGCGTCGGCGCCGCTGGGGCCCCGGTGAGCACCGGCGGCACCAGTCCACACCCGTCAAAGGTCGACTTGGAGGCCACGATCAGCGCACTGTCCTTGTGGCGGAACAAGGGAGTAAAGACATTCTGAGGATACTCCAGATCGTCCCCAACCAGGAGGCGGAGAGCTACGGTCAGCTCCTCAGCGGACAAGGCCTCCGAGCTTAGGCGAACCTTGTCCTCTTCATCCCCAAGTTCCCACAAGGGGCGCGAGCGGGCCTGAAGCGGGGCCACGCGCAGCGCCAGGAACTCCCTCAGGAGCATGCCCCCTGTAATCTTCGCCGCCTTCATGTTGCCAGGCTTCAGGTCGGACTTCATCTGCTCTAGCACCAACATCGCTCGCTCGTCAGTGAGCTTCACGCAGGACCACGCCTTGTTGGCCTAGGGCTTCTCCGTCGGCAGTGCCAAGCGCGGGTGGACACGCTTGGCGCTCATCATGACCCATTTGGCCCTGAGTTTGCCGGCCTTCTTCCCGGTGTTCGAGATTGAGTTGGCCTTGCCAGTCGCGATGAAATTGGCGCACCCAGAGATAGGCCCTCGCTGGCACGGAGGAAGAAGTGGCGCAGCAAAGCCACGGATGGCATGACGCCCAGATATGCCTCACAATAGTAGGCGAAGATGGACAGGAGAAGGATGGAGTTGGGATGGAGATGCAGCGCTTGCAGTCCGAAGTGATCAAGGACCTCATAAAAGAAGTCAGAGAAGGGGGAACCAGCCCAGAGCCAATGTTGCTCGTGAATAAGGGGTAGAAGGCTCTCCCCTCGGGCTCAGGCACGTCGGAGCTGGCCCGGAGTCCAGTCTTCCCCTTCTCGTTGCTTTCCCCCGCCGTCAGCAAGCGCATGGCGGCGAGGCTCTTCTTCGAGACATTGGGCGCATCGAGAGCCGGCTCGTACCAAGCTGGCGACGAGGCGGGCTTGACCCTCTGGGCGCCATTGGTTACTGATGCAGGAAAGGATGGGAGCAGATCTGAAGATTTCGGAATCGAGGAGCAAGAAAGGCGATCTGAGCAAGGAGAAAGGAAACAGTGAAGGCGAGCGCTGTCTATGCCAGCCTTTTGACAGTCGGGCAGTTGCCGAGGCAGCATGGGGAAGTGGAGACGCCCATGTCCAATCAACCGCCACGTGTCGACCAAGGCCGCAAGCTATTGGGGCCTGCGGCGCTCCGCACTTGACCTTTGGCTTTGCCTCAAAGCCAATCCTGAGCGCCCCTTGGGCCCGGGGGCTACTGTCGGCATTCTGGGAACGGGGGTCCCCAGACTTGCTTAACTGCGGCCCACGGCATGTATTTGCTAGGAGGCCTGTACGGCCCATCTTCATCAACAAGGAATCAAGACCCTCGCGAGGGGACAAGCCTCCCGAGGCGGACGACACAAGACCTCCTCAGGAGCAGCCTCACCAGGCTGGCTCGTGAGGGGCGGAGAGTTCAAGGCCAGGCAAACCTCACGAGGTTTGCGTGATGTGAGCCATGACGATCGAGACAAGGCGGGCGCCAGGCGAGCGCCAGCGCCAGTGCAGCGTCCTTGTTTCCTCTTTGGTGCTAAGGGTGAAAGATCGTGGATGTCGCCTAGAGGGGGGGTGAATAGGCGCTTTAAAATAATTACGGTTTAGGCTTGAACAAATGCGGAATAAACCTAGCGGTTAATTTGCCAAGCACAAAACCTAAGACAACTAGGCTTACCTATGTGCACCAACAACTTATGCTAAGAAAGATAAGCAACTATGTGATAGCAAGATATATGACAAAGAACAATATGGCTATCACAAAGTAAAGTGCATAACTAAAGGGCTCGGGTAAGAGATAACCGAGGCACGCGGAGACGATGATGTATCCCGAAGTTCACACCCTTGCGGATGCTAATCTCTGTTTGGAGCGGTGTGGAGGCACAATGCTCCCCAAGAAGCCACTAGGGCCACCATAATCTCCTCACGCCCTCGCACAATGCAAGATGCCGTGATTCCACTAAGGGACCCTTGAGGGCAGTCACCGAACCCGTACAAATGGCAACCCTTGGGGCGGTCACCGAACCCGTACACTTTGGCAACCCTTGGGAGCAGTCACCGGTACCCGTCAAATTGCTCGGGGCGATTTCCACAACCTAATTGGAGACCCCGACTCTTGCTTGGAGCTTTACACCACAATGATTGAGCTCCGAACACCACCAACCGTCTAGGGCGCCCAAGCACCCAAGAGGAACAAGCTCAAGGGTACCAAGCACCCAAGAGTAACAAGCTTCTCAACTTGTAACTTCCAGGTATCACCGTGGAGAACTCAAACCGATGCACCAAATGCAATGGCAAGGGCACACGGAGTGCCCAAGTCCTTCTCTCTCAAATCTCACCGAAGCAACTAATGCTAGGGAGGAAAATGAGAGGAAGAACAAGAAAGAGAACACAAAGAACTCCAAGATCTAGATCCAAGGGGTTCCCCTCACATAGAGCAGAAAGTGATTGGTGGAAATGTGGATCTAGATCTCCTCTCTATTTTCCCTCAAAAACTAGCAAGAATCCATGGAGGGATTGAGAGTTAGCAAGCTCGAAGAAGGTTAACAATGGGGGAAGAACATGAGCTCAAAGGATAAGGTTGAATGGGGAAGAAGACCCCCTTTTATAGGAGCTCCTGAATCCAACCTTTATGTGCTCAGTCCGCGCATGAGCGGTACTACCGCTCAGGGGAGCGGTACTACCGCTCGGGCGGTAGAACACGGAGAGCAGAGCGAAACAGAGTGCGAGGCAGAGCCGTATGAGCGGCACTACTGCTGGAGCCAGCGGTACTAGCGTTGGCCGCAACGGTACTGCCGCTTGGGACAACAGTACTACCGCCTGTGGCGATAAGCGGTACTGCCGCTCCGGCCCGGCGGTACTACCGCTGGGACCATGCACAGTGCCTACCACGAGCACCGGGAGAAGGCACAGAGAGGAGGGCCATTGAGCGCCACTAGGGGTGGTGGTACCGCGGTACTACCGCACATGAGCGGTACTACCGCTCCTACTGCCGCTGAACCCGACACGAGAAAACCACGTCTCGAGTCGAGGCGGTACCAGCGTGGAACCGGAGCCGTACTACCGCTTATGGCCATGGGCGGTACTACCGCTGTGGGACAGTGGTACTACCGCTTGTGGTGATAAGCGGTACTGCCGCTCCGGCCCAGCGGTACTATCGCTGGCACCATCCTTATGCCACTTCCACGAAAGCAAGTAAACTCCACGGAAAACCAGAACTGCCATAACTTCTAGATATGAGCTCCGAATTGAGCAAACTCAAGCTTGTTGGATACAATACGACGAGTAGCATCAAAACAGCAAATAGAGGAGAGAAACCTCCAACCGAGAAGAACCGGAAAAAACCTCCAACATCGAAAACATCATAGAAGATGCGAGTGGACTCCGTTTTCGATGAACTCGGGCTTGTCACTAAGATGACCATAAGCTCCAAAACTCACAAAGAGAAGAACCAAACAAGAACCAATAAAGATGATGCAAGGATGCAATGGTTTGAGCTCTCTACGAACGATACAATCAAGCTACTCATCAAGAGCCCCCCTTGATAGTACGGCAATCGATCCTATAACCCGGTCTCCCAACTACCATCATGAGACCGGTAAAATAGAAAACCTACCAAGGGCAAACCTTTTCCTTGGAAATGGTCCACTTGAGCTAGATGATGACGATCTTGACTCCCTCAAGTTGGACCACCTTTCTTGATTGGGTTGACTCGATGAAGACTAGTTGATTGCTCCCCCATACTCCACTATGGATGAGCCACTCTTCCGCACATCTTCACAAGTCCATTTTCACCACAAAGGACGACAAGCTTCAAGCATTTGATCTCTTCATGATGCTCCACTTGAACTTGCACACCGCAACCTTTCTTGATTGTGTTGACTCTTGAAGACTAGTTGATTGCTCCCCCATACTCCACTATGGGTGAGCCACTCTTCCGCACATCTTCACAAGTCCATTGTCACCACAAAGGACGGCAAGCTTCAAGCATTTGATCTCTTCGTGGTGCTCCACTTGAACTTGCACACCGCAACCTAACCCCACAAAGAACCCTCACGAAGACCATGGGTTAGTACACAAAGCGTAATTGACAATGCTTACCATACCATGGGATCACTTGATCCCTCTCGGTACATCTTCTACGCTTTGTGGGTTGATCAACTTGATTCACTCCTTGACTTAGTCTTGATCAACCTCTCACAAGACCAATCTTTAGGTAATTGCTTGAATAGCACCTTGGTCGACACAAACTCTCCTTGAAACCAACACATGTACTCCAAGAAAAGCCTATGGACAAAACCTTCAAATATAACTCAAGGCCACCATTAGTCCATAGAGATTGTCATCAATTACCAAAACCAAACATGGGGGCACCGCATGTTCTTTCACCGAGGCATCAAGCAAAGGTTCCCATATTGGTGCAACGAGACCAAGACCAGAAGGACGGCAAGACGGAGGTCACCCTGGAGCCCAAGACGGCATCACCACCAGAGCCTTTGGCAGGCGAAGACTGCTCTTGTCAAGATAGCTTGTACTAGCTGTCCCCTTTCAAATTGGCCGTTGTTGGCTCCCTTCCCGCTCAATATTTGGGGAGAGTGCCAAGGCCACTATAAATAGAACTAGCCCCCACCATAGCCAGAGGAGGAGAGATCAGAGATTCGAGTCACCACATCCTTGGCGGCACACCCACCAAGCTCAAGAACACCTCAACCTCAGGAGGTTGTTCTTCCCTTTGTACTGTTCATCCTCAGCCCAAGAGGCAATCCACCACCACACTGGAGTAGGGTATTACAGCACAACGGTGGCCCAAACCAGTATAAATCTTGTGTCCTTTGCGTTGCGAGTTCGTTGAGTTAGTTCGTGAGATCTTAGCTAAGTTAGGACGTGGATCGGTAGGGGGGAGATCTTCGCGCGCACCCTAGTGTTTGAACCTTAACGGTTTTGCCGGAACCCATGATCCGATAGTGATATGGACCTTTATTATGCAGTCCATCACTTTTATTTCTTCCACATCACAAGATCGTATAAAGCTTATTTTCTCCACACTAATAAGTCATACATATTTAGAGAGCAATTTTTATTGCTTGCAATGATGACAACTTACTTGAAGGATCTTACTCAATCCATAGGTAGATATGGTGGACTCTCATGGCAAAACTAGGTTTAAGATATTTGGAAGCACAAGTAGTATCTCTACTTGGTGCAAAGAATTTGGCTAGCATGAGAGGGAAAGGCAAGCTCAACATGTTGGGTGATCCATGACAATACAATTTATCTTAGATGCAAGAAAACATAACCCATACGTTGTCTTCCTGGTCCAACATCAAATCTTTAGCATGTCATATTTTAATGAGTGCTCACAATCATAAAAGATGTCCAAGATAGTATATTTATATGTGAAGACCTTTCTTTCTTTATTACTTCCTATTAATTGCAATGATGACCAAAACTATGCTTGTCAACTCTCAACAATTTTTATTCACCATACTCTTTATATGTGAAGTCATTACTCTCCATAAGATCCATATGATCTCTTTATTTCTTTTTATTTCTCCTCTTTTATTCTATTCCCTCAAGATCATAGCAAAATAATCAAGCCCTTGACTCAACACTAATATTTATTATATATGGCTCACGGACTCGATTACATAGAAGGATCATAAAGCAAAACCCAAAACTAGATCATACTAAAACTTTATTCTACTAGATCAAGATATTAGCAAAAGGATCGAACTAAGAAAAACAGTAAAGATAAACGTGATGGTGATACGATATCGGGCACTCCCCCAAGCTTGGCAGTTGCCAAGGGGAGTGCCCATACCCATGGTTTATGTCTCTTTCTTAGGGGTTGGTGATGTGATATTCTTGGCGATAATGCCCCTCAGGATACGATTCTCTTCCTCGAGCTTATTGACTTGCTGCTTGAGGTCCATTATTTCTTTATGGAGCTTGCCCGTGATGGCTAAAGCTCCTTTCACCCAAGGATATTGCATAGCTGCGGGAGAACAAGTGACACTCTTTTTCATATTTTCATAAGAAAGAAATCTAACATTGGAAGGGATGACCGAGTTTGGAATAGCTAAGCTCTGTAGTTCCCCCATCGTGAATCCGGCTTGGAAACGAGAAGTAACTTCTTCATCCTCCTCCATGGCATCTATCATTTTCAAGTCGGCCTCCATCTCTTCCTCAGTTGATGGCCCAAAGTGGCCAGCATAGTTGTTTGCTCTTGGCCCCGGTGTCGGATGAGACACCCGGCTCTCCCTGATTGACTCTTGAGAAGACATCTTTCTCTATATCTGCAGCGGAAATAGCTCGAAACAAAAACAGAGGATATTTGTGTGGTATGGTGGTCAAAACCTTTGGGAGATTATATAATGAATTTTTACCGACCGAAAGAAGTATCGTGCAAGAAAATGGAGTCCGGAGAGCACACGAGGTGCCCACGAGGCAGGGGCGCACCCAGGGGGTAGGGCGCGCCCTCCACCCTCATGGAAGCCTCGTGTCCTTCCCGGACTACTTCTTATTTTCCTATTTTCTTAAATATTCCTAGACGGAGAAAAATTGCCATTAGAACTATTTTGGAGTCGGTTTACTTACCGTACCACGTACCTATTCCTTTTCAGGGTTTGAAACGTTCTGGAAAGTGTCCCTTATGTATTCCTCCGAGGTTACGGTCTCAATAACATTATTTTCAACATTTATGGGATTACCTGAGATATAATGTTTGATTCTTTGACCGTTCACCACCGTCGGATTTGTGCCTTCGAAGTTGTTGATTTTTATGGCACCGGAACGATAGACCTCCTCGATGATGTAAGGACCTTCCCATTCAGTGAGGAGTTTGCCTACAAAAAAAATCTTAAACAAGAGTTGTATAACAATACATAATCACCTACATTAAACTCACATTTTTTTATCCTTTTATAATGCCATCTTTTAACTTTTTCATTAAAAGTTTGGCATTCTCATAAGTCTGGGCTCTCCATTCATCAAGTGAGCTAATGTCAAAAGGCCTCTTCTCACCGGCAAGTTTGAAGTCATAGTTGAGGTCTTTAATAGCCCAATATGCCTTATGTTCTAGTTCAAGAGGTCAGTGACATGCTTTACCATAAACCATTTTATACGGAGACATACCCATAGGATTTTTATATGCAGTTCTATAGGCCCATAATGCATCATCAAGTTTCTTGGACCAATTCTTTCTAGATCTATTAACAGTCTTTTGCAAAATTAACTTGAGCTCTCTATTACTCAGTTCTACTTGACCACTAGACTGTGGATGATATGGAGATGCAATTCTATGATTAACATCATACTTAGCAAGCATTGTACGGAAAGCACCATGAATAAAATGTGAACCACCATCAGTCATTAGGTATCTAGGGACTCCAAACCTCAGAAAAATAACTTCTTTAAGCATCTTAATAGAGGTGTTATGATCAGCACTACTAGTTGGAATAGCTTCTACCCACTTGGTAACGTAATCAACATCAACTAAAATATGTGTATACCCTTTAGAGGAAGGAAATGGTCCCATATAAACAAAGCCCCGGACATCAAATGGTTCAATAACAAGTGAATAATTCATAGGCATTTCTTAACATCTACTAATATTATCGATTCTTTGACATTCATCACAAGACAAGACAAACTTACGGGCATCCTTGAAGAGAGTAGGCCAATAAAAATCATATTGCAATACCTTATGTGCAGTTCTATCTCCAGCATGGTGTCCTCCATAAGCCACGGAGTGACACTTGCGTAGGATCTGTTTCTGTTCATGCTCAGGTACACAACGTCTAATAACACCATCTACTCCTTCTTTATAAAGATGTGGGTCATCCCAGAAGTAATGTCTTAAATCATAGAAGAACTTTTTCTTTTGCTGGTATGTGAAACTAGGTGGTATAAACTTAGCAACAATATAATTAGCATAATCAGCATACCATGGAGCAGTATGAGAAGCATTTATGACAGTTAATTGTTCATCGGGAAAGCTATCATCAATAGGTAGTGGGTCATCAAGAACATTCTCTAACCTAGACAAGTTGTGTGCAACGGGGTTCTCAGCTCCCTTTCTATCAATAATATGCAAATCAAATTCTTGTATCAAGAGAACCCATCTAATAAGTCTAGGTTTAGCATCTTTCTTTTCCATAAGATATTTAATAGCAGCATGATCAGTGTGAATAGTTACTTTAGAATCAACAATATAAGGTCTGAACTTATCACAAGCAAATACAACTGCTAAAAATTCTTTTTCAGTAGTAGCATAATTTCTTTGGGCACTGTCTAGAGTTTTACTAGCATATTCAATAACATTTAATTTCTTATCAACTCTTTTTCCTAGAATATCCCCTACAGCATAATCACTAGCATAACACATAATTTCAAAGGGTAAATTCCAATCAGGGGGTTGTACAATAGGTGCAGAAATCAAAGCTTTCTTAAGTATTTCAAATGCTTCTACACAATCATCATCAAAGACAAAAGGGACATCTTTTTGTAAGAGATTAGTCAGAGGCCGATAAATTTTAGAGAGGTCCTTGATGAACAGCCGGCATGACCAAAGAAACTTGTTATACCTTTTATGTCCTTAGGACACGACATCTTTTCAATAGCATCAACTTTAGCTTTATCAATTTCAATACCTCTTTCAGAAATTTTACGCCCCAAGACAATACCTTCATTAACCATAAAGTCGCACTTCTCCCAATTCAAGACAAGATTAGTTTCTTCACATCTCTGCAAAACTCGATCAAGGTTGCTTAAGCAATCATCAAAAGAAGTCCCATAAACAGAGAAATCATCCATGAATACCTCAACAATCTTTTCAAAAAAAGTCAGAGAATATAGCAGTAATACATCTTTGAAAAGTAGCAGGTGCATTACATAAACCAAAAGGCATACGTCTATAGGCAAAGGTACCGAAAGGGAAAGTAAAAGTTGTCTTTTCTTGATCCTATTTTGACACAGGTATTTGAGAGAAACAAGAATAACCATCTAGAAAGCAAAAATGTGTAGCTTGGATAATCTTTCTAGCATTTGATCAATAAAAGGTAAAGGGTAATGGTCCTTTTTAGCAGCTTTATTTAATTTGTGGAAATCAATTACCATTCTATAACCTGTAACAATTCTTTGTGGGATAAATTCATCCTTATCATTAGGAACAATAGTAATACCTCCCTTCTCAGGGACACAATGGACAGGACTTACCCATTGACTATCAGCAACGGGATAAATTATACCTGCCTCAAGATGCTTTAGTATTTCTTTTCTTACCACTTCTTTCATCTTAGGATTTAACCATCATTGGTGATCAACAACTGGTTTAGCGTCTTTCTCCAGCTTTATTTTGTGCTAGCATAGAGTGGGACTAATGCCCTTAAGATCATCAAGAGTATATCCAATAGCAGCACGGTGCTTCTTCAGAGTTTTCAATAATTTCTTTTCTTCATGCTCTGAAAGGTTAGCACTAATAATAGCAGGATATATCTCTTTCTCATCAAGATAAGCATATTTAAGAGTATCAGGTAAAGGTTTAAGCTCAAACACGGGATCACCCTTAGGTGGAGGAGGATCCCCTAGGATTTCAGCAGGCAAGTTGTGTTTCAAAATAGGTCCCTGTTTATAGAATACTTCATCTATTTTCCTTCTTTCTTTCATTCATAAACATATCATTTTCATGGTCTAGCAAATATTGTTCTAAAGGATCACTTGGAGGCACGGAAATAGAAACAAGACCAATAATTTCATCTTTATTGGGAAATTCTTTATCATGGGGTTGTCTACGAAATTTAGCAAAATTAAAATCATGAGACATGTCCCCTAAACCAACAGCAAAATTAAACTCATGAGACATATCCTTATTGCAGTCTATCTTAGCATTAACAGTATTCAAGAAGGGTCTACCAAATATTATGGGACAAAAGTCATCTTGTGGGGAACCAAGAACAAGAAAATCAGTAGGATATTTAAGTTTTCCACACAAGACTTCAACATCTCTAACAATCCCAACTGGTGAAATAGTATCTCTATTGGCAAGTTTAATTGTAACATCTATCTCTTCTATCTCAGTAGGTGCAATATCTGAAGGAAATATGCCCTAGAGGCAATAATAAAGTTATTATTTATTTCCTTACATCATGATAAATGTTTATTATTCATGCTAGAATTGTATTAACCGGAAACATAATACATGTGTGAATACATAGACCAACAGAGTGTCACTAGTATGCCTCTACTTGACTAGCTCGTTAATCAAAGATGGTTATGTTTCCTAACCATGAACAAGGAGTTGTTATTTGATTAACGAGGTCACATCATTAGTAGAATGATCTGATTGACATGACCCATTCCATTAGCATAGCATCCGATCGTTTAGTATGTTGCTATTGTTTTCTTCATAACTTATACATGTTCCTATAACTATGAGATTATGCAACTCCCGTTTACCGGAGGAACACTTTGGGTACTACCAAACGTCACAACGTAACTGGGTGATTATAAAGCAGTACTACAGGTGTCTCCAATGGTAGATGTTGGGTTGGCGTATTTCGAGATTAGGGTTTGTCACTCCGATTGTCGGAGAGGTATCTCCGGGCCCTCTCGGTAATGCACATCACATAAGCCTTGCAAGCACTGCAACTAATAAGTTAGTTGTGAGATGATGTATTACGGAACGAGTAAAGAGACTTGCCGGTAACGAGATTGAACTAGGTATTGGATACCGACGATCGAATCTCGGGCAAGTAACATACCGATGACAAAGGGAACAACTTATGTTGTTATGCGGTCTGACCGATAAAGATCTTCGTAGAATATGTAGGAGCCAATATGGGCATCCAGGTCCCGCTATTGGTTATTGACCGGAGACGTGTCTCGGTCATGTCTACATTGTTCTCGAACCGTAGGGTCCGCACGCTTAACGTTACGATGATAGTTATTATGAGTTTATGCATTTTGATGTACCGAAGGTTGTTCGGAGTCCCGGATGAGATCACGGACATGACGAGGAGTCTCGAAATGGTCGAGACGTAAAGATTGATATATTGGAAGCCTATGTTTGGACATCGGAAGTGTTCCGGGTGAAATCGGGATTTTACCGGAATACCGGGAGGGTTACCGAAACCCCCCGGGAGACTAATGGGCCTATTGGGCCTTAGTGGAAAAAAGAGAAAAAGGGAAAAGGCCCAAGCTGGCCGGCGCCCCCCTTCCCCAAGTCCTATTAGGAATAGGATAAGGGGCCGGCCCCCCTTCTCTCTCTTTTCCCCCCCGGGAGTCCTAATTGGATTAGGATTGGGGGGAGGAGTCCTACTCCCGGTGGGAGTAGGACTCCCCTGCGCCTCCCCTCCCTTGGCCGGCCGGCCCCCCTCCTCCAACCTTTATATACGGGGGCAGGGGGCACCCCAAGACACACAACTTGATCCTTGAGATCGTTCCTTAGCCGTGTGCGGTGCCCCCTGCCACCAAATTCCACCTCGATCGTACCGTTGTAGTGCTTAGGCGAAGCCCTGCATCGGTAGTACATCAAGATCGTCATCACGCCGTCGTGCTGACGGAACTCTTCCTCGACGCTTTGCTGGATCGGAGCCCGAGGAACGTCATCGAGCTGAACGTGTGCTAAGAACTCGGAGGTGCCGGAGTAACGGTGCTTGGATCGGTCGGATCGGGAAGAAGACGTACGACTACTTCCTCTACGTTGTGTGATCGCTTCCGTAGTCGGTCTGCGTTGGTACGTAGACAACACTCTCCCCTCTCGTTGCTGTGCATCACCATGATCTTGCGTGTGCGTAGGAAAAATTTTGAAATTACTGCGTTCCCCAACAGTGGCATCCGAGCCTAGGTTTTATGGTTTGATGTTATATGCACGAGTAGAACACAAGTGAGTTGTGGGCGATACAAGTCATACTGCCTACCAGCATGTCATACTTTGGTTCGGCGGTATTGTTGGGTGAGACGATCCGGACCAACCTTACGCGTACTCTTACGCGAGACCGGTTCCCTCGACGTGCTTTGCACATAGATGGCTTGCGGAAGACTGTCTCTCCAACTTTAGTTGAACCAAGTGTGACTACGCCCAGTCCTTGAGAAGGTTAAAACGGAGTCTATTTGACGAACTATCGTTGTGGTTTTGATGCGTAGGTGAGATGAGTTCTTGCTTAAGCCCGTAGCAGCCACGTAAAACTTGCAACAAACAAAGTAGAGGACGTCTAACTTGTTTTTGCAGGGTATGTTGTGATGTGATATGGTCAAGACATGATGCTGATTTTATTGTATGAGATGATCATGTTTTGTAACCGAGTTATCGGCAACTGGCAGGAGCCATATGGTTGTCGCTTTATTGTATGCAATACAATTGCGATGTAATGCTTTACTTTATTACTAAGCGGTAGTGATAGTCGTGGAAGCATAAGATTGGCGAGACGACAACGTTGCTACGATGGAGATCAAGGTGGCGCGCCGGTGACGATGGTGATCATGACGGTGCTTCGGAGATGGAGATCACAAGCACAAGATGATGATGGCCATATCATATCACTTATATTGATTGCATGTGATGTTTATCCTTTTATGCATCTTATCTTGCTTTGATTGACGGTAGCATTATAAGATGATCTCTCACTAAATTATCAAGAAGTGTTCTCCCTGAGTATGCACCGTTGCCAAAGTTCGTCGTGCCCAGACACCACGTGATGATCGGGTGTGATAAGCTCTACGTCCATCCACAACGGGTGCAAGCCAGTTTTGCACACGCAGAATACTCAGGTTATACTTGACGAGCCTAGCATATGCAGATATGGCCTCGGAACACAGAGACCGAAAGGTCGAGCGTGAATCATATAGTAGATATGATCAACATGACGATGTTCACCATTGAAAACTACTCCATCTCACGTGATGATCGGTTATGGTTTAGTTGATTTGGATCACGTGATCACTTAGAGGATTAGAGGGATGTCTATCTAAGTGGGAGTTCCTAAGTAATTTGATTAACTGAACTTAAACTTATCATGAACTTAGTACCTGATAGTATCTTGCTTGTTTATGTTGCTTGTAGATAGATGGCTCGTGCTATTGTTCCGTTGAATTTTAATGCGTTCCTTGAGAAAGCAAAGTTGAAAGATGATGGTAGCAATTACACGGACTGGGTCCGTAACCTGAGGATTATCCTCATTGCTGCACAGAAGAATTACGTCCTGGAAGCACCGCTGGGTGACAGGCCTGCTGCTGGAGCAACGCCAGATGTTATGAACGTCTGGCAGAGCAAAGCTGATGACTACTCGATAGTTCAGTGTGCCATGCTTTACGGCTTAGAATCGGGACTTCAACGACGTTTTGAACGTCATGGAGCATATGAGATGTTCCAGGAGTTGAAGTTAATATTTCAAGCAAATGCCCGAATTGAGAGATATGAAGTCTCCAATAAGTTCTATAGCTGTAAGATGGAGGAGAACAGTTCTGTCAGTGAGCATATACTCAAAATGTCTGGGTATAATAATCACTTGATTCAGATGGGAGTTAATCTTCCAGATGATTGCGTCATTGACAGAATTCTCCAATCACTACCACCAAGCTACAAGAGCTTCGTGATGAACTATAATATGCAAGGGATGAACAAGACTATTCCCGAGCTCTTCGCAATGCTGAAAGCTGCGGAGGTAGAAATCAAGAAGGAGCATCAAGTGTTGATGGTTAGCAAAACCACTAGTTTCAAGAAAAAGGGCAAAGGGAAGAAGAAGGGAAACTTCAAGAAGAACAGCAAGCAAGTTGCTGCTCAGGAGAAGAAACCCAAATCTGGACCTAAGCCTGAAACTGAGTGCTTCTACTGCAAGCAGACTGGTCACTGGAAGCGGAACTGCCCCAAGTATTTGGCGGATAAGAAGGATGGCAAAGTGAGCAAAGGTATATGTGATATACATGTTATTGATGTGTACCTTACTAGAGCTCGCAGTAGCACCTGGGTATTTGATACTGGTTCTGTTGCTAATATTTGCAACTCGAAACAGGGACTACGGAATAAGCGGACACTAGCAAAGGACGAGGTGACGATGCGCGTGGGAAACGGTTCCAAAGTCGATGTGATCGCGGTCGGCACGCTACCTCTACATCTACCTTCGGGATTAATATTAGACCTAAATAATTGTTATTTGGTGCCAGCGTTAAGCATGAACATTATATCTGGATCTTGTTTAATGCGAGACGGTTATTCATTTAAATCAGAGAATAATGGTTGTTCTATTTATATGAATAATATCTTTTATGGTCATGCACCTTTGAAGAGTGGTCTATTCTTGTTGAATCTCGAAGATAGTAACACACATATTCATAATGTAGAAGCCAAAAGATGCAAAGTTAATAATGATAGTGCAACTTATTTGTGGCACTGCCGTTTAGGTCATATCGGTGTAAAGCGCATGAAGAAACTCCATACTGATGGACTTTTGGAACCACTTGATTATGAATCACTTGGTACTTGCGAACCGTGCCTCATAGGCAAGATGACTAAAACACCGTTCTCCGGTACTATGGAGAGAGCAACAGATTTGTTGGAAATCATACATACCGATGTATGTGGTCCGATGAATATTGAGGCTCGTGGCGGATATCGTTATTTTCTCACCTTCACAGATGATTTAAGCAGATATGGGTATATCTACTTAATGAAACATAAGTCTGAAACATTTGAAAGGTTCAAAGAATTTCAGAGTGAAGTTGAAAATCATCGTAACAAGAAAATAAAGTTTCTACGATCTGATCGTGGAGGAGAATATTTGAGTTACGAGTTTGGTATACATTTGAAAAATTGTGGAATAGTTTCGCAACTCACACCACCCGGAACACCACAGCGTAATGGTGTGTCCGAACATCGTAATCGCACTTTACTAGATATGGTGCGATCCATGATGTCTCTTACTGATTTACCGCTATCATTTTGGGGTTATGCTTTAGAGACGGCCGCATTCACGTTAAATAGGGCACCATCAAAATCCGTTGAGACGACGCCTTATGAACTATGGTTTGGCAAGAAACCAAAGTTGTCGTTTCTTAAAGTTTGGGGCTGCGATGCTTATGTGAAAAAGCTTCAACCTGATAAGCTCGAACCCAAAGCGGAGAAATGTGTCTTCATAGGATACCCAAAGGAAACTGTTGGGTATACCTTCTATCACAGATCCGAAGGCAAGACATTCGTTGCTAAGAATGGATCATTTCTAGAGAAGGAGTTTCTCTCAAAAGAAGTGAGTGGGAGGAAAGTAGAACTTGACGAGGTAACTGTACCTGCTCCCTTATTGGAAAATAGTACATCACAGAAAACTGTTTCTGCGACACCTATGCCAATCAGTGAGGAAGCTAATGATGATGATCACGAAGCTTCAGATCAAGATACTACTGAACCACGTACATCAACCAGAGTGAGATCCGCACCAGAGTGGTACGGTAATCCAGTTCTGGAAGTCATGATGCTAGATCATGATGAACCTACGAACTATGAAGAAGCGATGGTGAGCCCAGATTCCGCAAAGTGGCTTGAGGCCATGAAATCTGAGATGGGATCCATGTATGAGAACAAAGTATGGACTTTGGTTGACTTGCCCGATGATCGGCAAGCAATTGAGAATAAATGGATCTTCAAGAAAAAGACTGACGCTGACGGTAATGTTACTGTCTATAAAGCTCGACTTGTCGCAAAAGGTTTTCGACAAGTTCAAGGGGTTGACTACGATGAGACTTTCTCACCCGTAGTGATGCTTAAGTCCGTCAGAATTATGTTAGCAATTGCCGCATTTTATGATTATGAAATATGGCAGATGGATGTCAAAACTGCATTCCTGAATGGATTTCTGGAAGAAGAGTTGTATATGGTACAACCAGAAGGTTTTGTCGATCCAAAAGGAGCTAACAAAGTATGCAAACTCCAGCGATCCATTTATGGACTGGTGCAAGCATCTCGGAGTTGGAATAAACGCTTTGATAGTGTGATCAAAGCATTTGGCTTTATACAGACTTTTGGAGAAGCCTGTATTTACAAGAAAGTGAGTGGGAGCTCTGTAGCATTTCTGATATTATATGTGGATGACATATTGCTAATTGGAAATGATATAGAATTTCTGGATAGCATAAAGGGATACTTGAATAAAAGTTTTTCGATGAAAGACCTCGGGGAAGCTCCTTACATATTAGGCATAAAGATCTATAGAGATAGATCAAGACGCTTAATTGGACTTTCACAAAGCACATACCTGGACAAGATTTTGAAGAAATTCAAAATGGATCAAGCAAAGAAAGGGTTCTTGCCTGTGTTACAAGGTATGAAATTGAGTAAGACTCAATGCCCGACCACTGCAGAAGATAGAGAGAAAATGAAAGATGTTCCCTATGCTTCAGCCATAGGCTCTATCATGTATGCAATGCTGTGTACCAGACCTGATGTGTGCCTTGCTATAAGTTTAGCAGGGAGGTACCAAAGTAATCCTGGAATGGATCACTGGACAGCGGTCAAGAACATCCTGAAATACCTGAAAAGGACTAAGGATATGTTTCTCGTATATGGAGGTGACAAAGAGCTCACCATAAGAGGTTACGTTGATGCAAGCTTTGACACTGATCCGGACGATTCTAAATCGCAAACCGGATACGTGTTTACTTTAAACGGTGGAGCTGTCAGTTGGTGCAGTTCTAAACAAAGCGTCGTAGCGGGATCTACATGTGAAGCGGAGTACATAGCTGCTTCGGAAGCAGCAAACGAAGGAGTCTGGATGAAGGAGTTCATATCCGATCTAGGTGTCATACCTAGTGCATCGGGTCCAATGAAAATCTTCTGTGACAATACTGGTGCAATTGCCTTGGCAAAGGAATCCAGATTTCACAAGAGGACCAAACACATCAAGAGACGCTTCAACTCCATCCGGGATTTAGTCCAGGTGGGAGACATAGAGATTTGCAAGATACATACGGATCTGAATGTTGCAGACCCGTTGACTAAGCCTCTTCCACGAGCAAAACATGATCAGCACCAAGGCTCCATGGGTGTTAGAATCATTACTGTGTAATCTAGATTATTGACTCTAGTGCAAGTGGGAGACTGAAGGAAATATGCCCTAGAGGCAATAATAAAGTTATTATTTATTTCCTTACATCATGATAAATGTTTATTATTCATGCTAGAATTGTATTAACCGGAAACATAATACATGTGTGAATGCATAGACCAACAGAGTGTCACTAGTATGCCTCTACTTGACTAGCTCGTTAATCAAAGATGGTTATGTTTCCTAACCATGAACAAGGAGTTGTTATTTGATTAACGAGGTCACATCATTAGTAGAATGATCTGATTGACATGACCCATTCCATTAGCATAGCACCCGATCGTTTAGTATGTTGCTATTGTTTTCTTCATAACTTATACATGTTCCTATAACTATGAGATTATGCAACTCCCGTTTACCGGAGGAACACTTTGGGTACTACCAAACGTCACAACGTAACTGGGTGATTATAAAGGAGTACTACAGGTGTCTCCAATGGTAGATGTTGGGTTGGCGTATTTCGAGATTAGGGTTTGTCACTCCGATTGTCGGAGAGGTATCTCTGGGCCCTCTCGGTAATGCACATCACATAAGCCTTGCAAGCACTACAACTAATAAGTTAGTTGTGAGATGATGTATTACGGAACAAGTAAAGAGACTTGCCGGTAACGAGATTGAACTAGGTATTGGATACCGACGATCGAATCTCGGGCAAGTAACATACCGATGACAAAGGGAACAACGTATGTTGTTATGCGGTCTGACCGATAAAGATCTTCGTAGAATATGTAGGAGCCAATATGGGCATCCAGGTCCCGCTATTGGTTATTGACCGGAGACGTGTCTCGGTCATGTCTACATTGTTCTCGAACCGTAGGGTCCGCACGCTTAACGTTACGATGACAGTTATTATGAGTTTATGCATTTTGATGTACCGAAGGTTGTTCGGAGTCCCGGATGAGATCACGGACATGACGAGGAGTCTCGAAATGGTCGAGACGTAAAGATTGATATATTGGAAGCCTATGTTTGGACATCGGAAGTGTTCCGGGTGAAATCGGGATTTTACCGGAATACCAGGAGGGTTACCGGAACCCCCCGGGAGACTAATGGGCCTATTGGGCCTTAGTGGAAAAAAGAGAAAAAGGGAAAAGGCCCAAGCTGGCCGGCGCCCCCCTTCCCCAAGTCCTATTAGGAATAGGATAAGGGGCCGGCCCCCCTTCTCTCTCTTTTCCCCCCCGGGAGTCCTAATTGGATTAGGATTGGGGGGAGGAGTCCTACTCCCGGTGGGAGTAGGACTCCCCTGCGCCTCCCCTCCCTTGGCCGGCCGCCCCCCTACTCCAACCTTTATATACGGGGGCAGGGGGCACCCCAAGACACACAACTTGATCCTTGAGATCGTTCCTTAGCCGTGTGCGGTGCCCCCTGCCACCAAATTCCACCTCGATCGTACCGTTGTAGTGCTTAGGCGAAGCCCTGCGTCGGTAGTACATCAAGATCGTCATCACGCCGTCGTGCTGACGGAACTCTTCCTCGACGCTTTGCTAGATCGGAGCCCGAGGAACGTCATCGAGCTGAACGTGTGCTAAGAACTCGGAGGTGCCGGAGTAACGGTGCTTGGATCGGTCGGATCGGGAAGAAGACGTACGACTACTTCCTCTATGTTGTGTGATCGCTTCCGTAGTCGGTCTGCGTTGGTACGTAGACAACACTCTCCCCTCTCGTTGCTGTGCATCACCATGATCTTGCGTGTGCGTAGGAAATTTTTTGAAATTACTGCGTTCCCCAACAATATCATCCATAATTTCTTTGTATAAGGAATGAGGTATTGCACTTGGACTAGCACCCATGTCACATAAGCCATGATAGCAATGATCTCCTATTTTAACAGAAATAACAGGCATGCCTACAATAGGTCTATGTTTATTTTTAGTATCAGGTCTAGCAATTCTAGTAGATTCATTGCAGAAGTAAATAACATGTCCATCTATGTTATCGGCCAAGAGATCTTTAACCATAGCAACACTAGGTTCAACTTTAATTTTCTCACGGGGTTTAGGTGTCTTAATATTACTTTTGTTAACCACAGTTGAAGCTTTAGCATGATCCTTTATTCTAACAGGGAAAGGTGGTTTCTCGATATAAGCAGTAGGGACAACAGGATCATTATAAGTGATATTCTTTTCTTCAACTTTAATAGGTGCAACTACTTTTAATTCAACGGGAGGATTATATTAAACCACTTCTCCTTAGGGAGATCAACCTGAGTAGCAAAGGATTCACAGAAAGAAGCTACTATATCAGAGTCAAGTCCATATTTAGTGCTAAATTCATGGAAAGCATCGGTATCCAAAAAAGATTTAACACAATCAAACTTAGGTGTTATACCTAACTCCTTACCTTCGTCGAGGTCCCAATCTTCAGAGTTGATTTTAATTCTTTCCAATAAATCCCATTTGAATTCAATAGTCTTCATCATAAAAGATCCAGTACAAGAAGTATCGAGCATGGAGCGATTACTCAGAGAAAGCCGAGCATAATTTTTTTTGAATAATCATTTCTTTTGAGAGCTCATGATTGGGGCATGAATATAACATTGATTTAAGCCTCCCCCAAGCTTGAGCGATGCTTTCTCCTTCGCGAGGCCAAAAAATATATATATAATTATGATCATTATGAACAAGATGCATAGGATAAAACTTCTAATGAAATTCCAATTTCAATCGTTGGTAGTTCCATGATCCAATATCATCACATAGCCTAAACCATGTCAATGCATCTCCCTTAAAAGATAAAGGGAAGACCTTTCTCTTGATAACATCCTCAGGCATACCTGCAAGCTTAAATAATCCACAAACTTCATCCACATAGATTAGGTGCAAATCGGGATGTAATGTTTTGTCACCTGTGAAAGGATTAGCTAGTAGTTTCTCTATCATACCCGAAGGAATTTCAAAGTAAACATTTTCAGTAGGTTCAGTAGGTTGAGGAGCAACTCTTTGCTCTACTGGTCGGGGTGAAGATACCCCGAACAAGCCCCTCAAAGGATTATGTTCCATAGTAACAAGTGAAAGTAAATTTCAGCACACTATATAAATTTTTCCTTACCAAATTCCACCTACAAAAGGCACTTCACTCCTCGGCAACGGCGCCAGAAAAGAGTCTTGATGACCCACAAGCGTAGGGGATCTATCGTAGCCTTTTTGATAAGTAAGAGTGTCGAACCCAACGAGGAGCAGAAGGAAATGATAAGCGGTTTTCAGCAAGGTATTCTCTGCAAGCACTTAAATTATCGGTAACATATAGTTTTGTGATAAGGTAATTTGCAACAGATAGCAAGTAATAAAAGTAAATAAGGTGCAGCAATATGGCCCAATCCTTTTTGTAGCAAAGGACAAGCCTGGACAAACTCTTATATAAAGGAAAGCGCTCCCGAGGACACATGGGAATTACCGTCAAGCTAGTTTTCATCATGTTCATATGATTCGCATTCGGTACTTTGATAATTTGATATGTGGGCGGACCGGTGCTTGGGTACTGCCCTTACTTGGACAAGCATCCCACTTATGATTAACCCCTATTGCAATCATCCGCAACTACAACAGAAGTATTAAGGTAAACCTAACCATAGCATGAAACATATGGATCCAAATCAGCCCCTTACGAAGCAATGCATAAACTAGGGTTTAAGCTTCTGTCACTCTAGCAACCCATCATCTACTTATTACTTCCCAATGCCTCCCTCTAGGCCCAAACAATGGTGAAGTGTCATGTAGTCGACGTTCATATGACACCACTAGAGGGATGACAACATACATCTCATCAAAATATCAAACGAATACCAAATTCACATGACTACTTATAGCAAGACTTCTCCCATGTCCTCGGGAACAAACGTAACTACTCACAAAGCATATTCATGTTCATAATCAGAGGGGTATTAATATGCATAATGGATCTGAACATATGATCTTCCACCAAGTAAACCAACTAGCATCAACTACAAGGAGTAATCAACACTACTAGCAACCCACAGGTACCAATCCGAGGTTTGGATACAAAGATTGGATACAAGAGAGGAACTAGGGTTTGTGATGAGATGGTGCTGGTGAAGATGTTGATGGAGATAGACCCACTCCCGATGAGAGGATCATTGGTGATGACGATGGTGATGATTTTCCCCTCCCGGAGGGAAGTTTCCCCGGCAGAATAGCTCCGCCAGAGCCCTAGATTGGTTCCACCAAGGTTCTGCCTCGTGGCGGCGGAGTTTCGTCCCGTTAGCTAGCTTATGATTTTTTTCCTGGACGAAAGACTCCATATAGCCAAAGATGGGCATCATAGGGCCACCAAGGGGGCCCACGAGGCAGGGGGCGCGCCCAGGGGGTAGGGCGCGCCCCCACCCTCGTGGATGGTGGGTGGCCCCCCTCTGGTACTTTCTTCGCCCAATATTTTTTATATATTCTGAAAATAATTCCCGTCGAGTTTCAGGACTTTTGGAGATGTGCATAATAGGTCTCTAATATTTGCTCCTTTTCCAGCCCATAATTCCAACTCCCGGCATTCCCCCTCTTCCTGTAAACCTTCTAAAATAAGAGAATATGCATAAGTATTGTGACATAATGTGTAATAACAGCCCATAATGCAATAAGTATCGATATAAAAGCATGATGCAAAATGGACGTATCAAATTTCAATGGGTAAATTCCAATCAGGTGGCTGAACAATAGGAGCAGAAATCAAGGATTTCTAAAGTATTTCAAATGCTTCTACACAATCATCATAAAAAAGGAACATCTTTTTGTAAGAGATTAGTGAGAGGCCTAGAGATTTTAGAGAAGTCCTTAATAAACCTCCTATAGAAGCCAGCATGACCAATGAAACTTCTTATACCTTTGATATCTTTAGGACGCGGCATCTTTTCAATAGCATCTACTTTACCTTTATCAACTTCAATACCTCTTTCAGAAATTTTATGCCCCAAGACAATACCTTCATTAACCATAAAGTAGCACTTCTCCCAATTCAAGACAAGATTAGTTTCTTCACATCTCTGCAAAACTCGATCAAGGTTTACTTAAGCAATCATTAAAAGAAGTTCCATAAATGGAGAAATCATCCATGAAAACCTCAACAATCTTTTCACAAAAGTCAAAGAATATAGTAGTCATACATCTTTGAAAGGCACCAGGTGCATTGCATAGACCAAAAGGCATGCGTCTATAAGAAAAGGTACTGAAAGGGCAAGTAAAAGTGGTTTTCTCTTGATACGCTTTTGACACAGGTATTTGAGAGAAACCAGAATAACCATCTAGAAAGAAAAAATGTGTATGTTTAGATAGTCTTTATAGCATTTGATCAATAAAAGGTAGAGGGTAATGATCTTTTCTAGTAGCTTTATTTAATTTTTGGAAATCAATTACCATTCTATAACCTGTAACAATTCTTTGAGGAATCAATTCATTCTTATCATTAGGAACAACAGAAATACCTCCCTTCTTAGGGACACAATGGACATGACTTACTCATTGGCTATCAACAATATGATAAATTATACCTACCTCCAGAAGCTTTAGTATTTCATTCCTTACCACTTCTTTCAACTTAGGATTTAACCGTCGTTGATGATCAACAACTGGTTTAGCATCTTTCTCCAATTTAATTTTGTGCTGGCATAGAATGGGCCTAATTCCCTTAAGATCATTAAGAGTATATCCATAGCGGCACGGTGATTCTTCAGAGTTTTCAATAATTTATTGTCTTCATGTTCTGAAAGGTTAGCACTAATAATAATAATAATAACAAGGTATATCTTATTTTCATCAAGATAAGCATATTTCAGAGTATCAGGTAATGGTTTAAGCTCAAACATGGGATCACCCTTAGGTGGAGGAGGATCCCCAAGGATTTCAACAGACAAATTGTGTTTCGAAATAGGCCCCTGATTAAAGAATACTTCATCTATTTCCCTTCTTTCATTCATAAACATATCATTTTCATGGTCTAGCAAATATTGTTCTAAAGGATCATTTGGAGGCATGACAATAGAAGCAACACCAATAATTTCATCCTTACTAGGCAATTCTTTATCACGGGGTTGTCTATGAAATTTAGAGAAAATAAAATCATGAGGCATATCCCCTAAACCAATAGTAACAATATCTTTCTCGCAGTCTATCTTAGCATTAACGGTATTCAAGAAAGGCCTGCCAAATATAATGGGACAAAAATTATCTTGTGGGGAACCAAGAACAAGGAAATCGGTAGGATATTTTATCTTCCCACATAAGACTTCAACATCTCTAACAATCCCAATTGGTGATATAGTGTGACGCCCCAAGACCGGAGCTTCAGATGCCTTCCTTGATTTCCGGGTTTCGTCGTGTGATTTGTTTGGTTCGTTGCATTCATCATTGCATCATGTGCATTGCATCATGTCATCATGCAACCCATTTTAAAACTCAACTAAATAAATTGCATGGATCTTTGGTCCATTTAAACCGAGGGAATTCACATGGTGATTCTCTTTATAACATATCCTCCCAATATTAAGGAGCTATATCAAATATTCCTTTAATTTGGAATTTATCACAACACACTTGCAAAAATAACCCCATGCCTTTTCTACTTCGAGTTGATCCCGAAACCTCGCCGACAATTCCTTCTCCATTTATCGAGGCTCATCTGAAATTCTCAACATTTTTGGATACTCCTAAAACCTCGTCCTAGTTCAAACCCATTTGAATTAAATTCAAATGAGTTTGAATTCTTATCATTTGATCTTGGCCATTTCTATTTTCTTGGAACCAGCGCATTTTTGTGAGTCCGGGAAAATTATCCCCGTGCCCAAACTCTTTCTCTAACCTTTCTTTTCTTCCCTTTTTCTTTCTCTTTATTTTTCTGTTTTGAAAAGAGTAAGAGCGAGAGAAGAAGCCCAACAGCCAGCAGGCCTCCTGGCCTTTTTCCTCTCCCCACCTAATTGGACAAGGCCCAGCAGCTGGCCTCCCTAGGCGTAGCCCTCCCTCTCACTTGGGCCTCCCACCAGGCCCATCCTTTCCCCGCAGCCCAGTCACTCCTCTAACCCTAGGCGCCCGAACCCTCTCCCTCTCGTACTCCTGCGCCGCTGCCACGCTCGCACGCACAGAGTGCTCGCCCCGTGCTCGATTCCCTCCTCCCTCGATGCGCTGCTTAACAGGAAGAGAGAGCAGCGCCGCATCTCCCCCTTCTTCTCCTGCTCCGGTCAACACCGAACCGCCGTCCTCGGCTACCCCGTTCGCGCGCGCGCCGTCGCGCCCTCCAGCTGCGTCGCGCCCGTCGTCCACCGCCGCTCCGGCCGTCTTCGTCGAAGTACCACCAGGAACTCGGGCCCCAGTGTGCCATGGCCGCCTCCCTCCTTTGCACCTGTGCCTCGACCCGTTCCCCTCTGCCTCCTCATCGTCCCCGACCCCAGCCGCCGGATCCGGCCGGATCGAGCCGGCCCGCGTCCGCCATCAGCACCACCTTGCTCCGTCGCTCTCCGGACCAGCTCTGTTGCTAAGAGCCGCTGCCTCCTCGCGCCGTCTGGTCGTCGCATTATCATCTCCAGCCACCTGCACCCTTGCCTCCTCTGCTCAACGACTATTGTGCCGCTCGATTTGGACGTCGTTGAGCCTCTGTTCATCATCGTTTCCACCATGCCGTCCGATCCTACTCCGCCCTGCCGCCTCTGCTCCGACCTGCAGGCCGGCGCCTGCCTCCTGGCTGCCCTTTTGGCCCTGCTGCCATTTTCATGGCCAAGACCACCCGGACGCCTAGACTCCTTTTTTCTTTTGTTGCACACCAAGTCGACCATGCCTTGCTGCCTCCTGTAACGTGCCATGACTCAAGTCCAACGACCGCCACGAGGATTCACCGAGACCATCAAGTTTGAGACTGCTCCGAACCATGCGTCTCATCGGATCGTCAAAACCGTTCAGGATTCACCAAGTATCACGACTCCTGGAGCCCTCAGATCCGTCAAGTTCGACTACCCTCGTGTGTACCACTACCGTCGCCCCGAAGACGTTGGAGTCATCAGGTACCTCTCCGAGCGAACGTGAACGACTACCATCGCAAGAACGGGACCGGCAAGTCCGAAGACCCCAAGTACCACGGCAATGATGACATGAACATCTACGGAATGTGTACGTCTACGCGATGTGACGCCAAGTTCGATGACGACCGTGTACCACTGCCGCTCCTCGAACATGAACAACTACTTCCTCTTTGACTCATGAACCTCTACTTCCACTATGATCCGCGAGTACCACTACTTCCACTACGAACTCGAACCGCCGCAAAAACGCATGCTTCAAAGGTATAACGCCGAGACGACGCCCGTGAACGAATGCATGTGTGATGTATGAGATGCCCGTGTTTGCTCCGTGTCAGAGTTGCTCGTTGCATGAAGCCCCTCTTTTGCCTTGCCACCGTCATGTGGGACACCCGGTAATCGGGAGCACCCCACCATCCTTGCATGATACACTCCCGTCACTTTTCCTTTTGCACCGATATCCCTGTGAGCTATCGGATCATCTGAATGTTGCCGTGGCATCATTTCCATTTCGCCACCGTGGCACCATTCCCGTTATCGTTGTCGTGGCACCCCTTTTGTTTCCGCCACGATGACAAATGCTTCATAACATGCTCCTGTAACATTTTCATAAAATTGCATAAAACTTGCACATGTCATCCGCATCATGATAATAACATTTAGGTGTTTCATCAATATGCAACTCGTTGCATATTGAGTCCCACTTAACTTGTAGTATTGTTTGTGCACTTTGCCATGCCATGCCTCATTAAACCGGACGTGCATCATACTTGGTTGTGCATCATGCCATGTTTATGTGATGGTTGTTTACTACGCTGCTTGCTTCTTTCCGGGTTGCTTCTCTCGTTAGCTTCGGTTTCGTTCCAGAGTTGTGAGGATCCGTTCGACTACGTCCATTTGTCTTCTTCATGGACTCGTTCTTCTTCCTTGCGGGATTGCAGGCAAGATGACCATACCCTCGAAATCACTTCTATCTTTGCTTGCTAGTTGTTCGCTCTATTGCTTTGTCGCGATACCTACCACTTGCTATATCATGCCTCCCTTTTTTCCATGTCAGCCTCTAACCCACCTTTCCTAGCAAACCATTGTTTGGCTATGTTACTGCTTTGCTCAGCCCCTCTTATAGCGTTGCTAGTTGCAGGTGAAGATGAAGTTTGTTCCATGTTGGAAGATGGATATGTTGGGATATCACAATATCTCTTATTTAATTAATGCATCTATATACTTGGTAAAGGGTGGAAGGCTCGGCCTTATGCCTGGTGTTCTGTTCCACTCTTGCCGCCCTAGTTTCCGTCATACCGGTGTTATGTTCCTTGATTTTACGTTCCTTACGCGGTTGCGTGTTATGGGAACCCCTTGATAGTTCGCTTTGAATAAAACTCCTCTAGCAAGGCCCAACCTTGGTTTTACATTTGCCTAACAACCTAAGCCTTTTCCCTTGGGTTTCTGGAGCCCGAGGGTCATCTTTATTTAACCCCCGGGCCAGTGCTTCTCTAAGTGTTGGTCCAACCTGGGCGATAGTTTTGTGATAAGACAAATCGTAATGGGTAACAAGTAACAAAAGTAAACAAGGTGCAGCAAGGTGGCCCAATCCTTTTTGTAGCAAAGGACAAGCCTGAACGAACTCTTATATAAAGCAAAGCACTCCCGAGGACACATGGGAATTGTTGTCAAGGTAGTTTTCATCATGCTCATATGATTCGCGTTTGTT
This sequence comes from Triticum monococcum, assembly GCA_034509565.1. NCBI lineage: Eukaryota > Viridiplantae > Streptophyta > Magnoliopsida > Poales > Poaceae > Triticum > Triticum monococcum. The sequence goes on along the minus strand of CM067843.1, from coordinate 236,184,280 downwards.
ACTTTGATAGTTTGATATGGGGGTGGCCGGTGGTTGGGTGCTGCCCTTCCTTGGACAAGCCGCCCACTTATGATTAACCCCTCTCACAAGCATCCGCAACTATGAAAGAAATATTAAGGTAAACCTAACCATAGCATGAAACATATGGATACAAATCAGCCCCTTATGAAACAACGCATAAACTAGGGTTTAAGCTTATGTCACTCTAGCAACCCATCATCTACTTACTGCTTCCCAATGCCTTCCCCTAGGCCCAAATAATGGTGAAGTGGCATGTAGTCGACATTCACATAACACCACTAAAGGAGAGACAACATACATCTCATCAAAATATCGAACGAATACCAAATTCACATGATTACTTATAACAAGAGTTCTCCCATGTCCTCAAGAACAAATGTAACTACTCACAAATCATATTCATAATCATAATCATAGGAGTATTAATTATCATTAAGGATCTGAACATATGATCTTCCACCAAATAAACCAGCTAGCATCAACTACAAGGAGTAATCAACACTACTAGCAACCCACAGGTACCAATCTGAGGTTTTGGGACCAAGATCGAATACAAGAGATGAACTAGGGTTTGAGAGGAGATAGTGTTGGTGAATATGTTGATGGAGATTGACCCTCCCTCGATGAGAGGATCGATGGTAATGACGATGGCGATGATTTCCCCCTCCGAGAGAGATGTTTCCTCGGCAGAACAGCTCCGCCGAAGCCCTAGATTGGTTTTGCCCAGGTTCCGCCTCGAGACTATGGCGCTTCGTCCTGAAAGCTTCTCTATGATTTTTTTCTAGGAAAAAAGACATATAGCAGAAGATGGGTACCGAAAGCTTGCCAAGGGAGCCACAAGGTTGAGGGGCGCGCCCAGGGGGTAGGGCGCGCCCTCCACCCTTGTGGCTGGCTGGTGGCCCCCCTTTGGTTCTTTCATCTCCCAATATTTTTTATATATTCCAAAAACAATCTCTGTGAAGTTTCAGGACTTTTGGAGTGTGCAGAATAGGTCTCTAATATTTGCTCCTTTTCCAGCTGCCGGCATTCTCCCTCTTCATGTAAACCTTGTAAAATAAGAGAGAATAGGCATAAGTATTGTGATATAATGTGTAATAATAGCCCATAATGCAATAAATATCAACATAAAAGCATGATGCAAAATGGATGTATCAAACAGCTCCGCCGGAGCCCTAGATTGGTTCTGCCCAGGTTCCGCCTCGAGACGGCGGCACTTTGCCTCGAAAGCTTCCTTCTCATTTTTTTTCCAGGTCAAAACACACCATAAAGCCAAAGATGGGCACCGAAGGCCTGTCAGGGGGCCCACAAGGTCAGGGGGTGCGCCCAGGGGGGTAGCGTGCCCTCCACCCTTGTGGCTGGCTAGTGGCCCCCTCTGGTTCTTTCTTTGCCCAATATTTTTTATATATTCAAAAACATGCTCTGTGAAGTTTTAGGACTTTTGGAGTTGTGCAGAATAGGTCTCTAATATTTGCTCCTTTTCCAGTCTAGAATTCCAGTTGCTGCCATTCTCCCTCTTCATGTAAACCTTATAAAATAAGCGAGAAAATGCATAAGTATTGTGATATAATGTGTAATAACAGCCCATAATGCAATAAAAATTGATATAAAAGCATGGTGCAAAATGGACGTATCAACTCCCCCAAGCTTAGACCTCGCTTGTCCTCAAGCGAAAGCCGATATCGATAAATATGTCCACATGTTTAGAGATAGAGGTGTCGATAAAATAAAATACAGACATAAGTGCATCATGACCATCTTTAGAACAGCAACATATAATGTCATATAATTTCTTATGCTAAAGTAACAATTCATTCACAAGATAGAGTATGAATCGGAAACTTCATTGAAAACTAACAAACTATAGTCTCAGTCATTGAAGCAATTGCAATTTATCATAACATCGGGAAGAGTCAACTAAAGAGCTTTTCAGCAAGCCCACATACTCAACCATCATTTAGTCTTTCACAATTGCTAACACTCACGCGATACTTACGGGTTCAAATCTTCAACCGGACACAAAGGAAGATAGGGGCCTATAGTTTCTCCTCCCAACTTTTTACCTCAAGGGTAATGTCAACAATAATACTTTATGAAAACTTACATCCAAGTGGATATATATCCGGATCTCTCCAACATATAGTGCTTGCCAAAAGAGAAAGTGTAAAAAAGGAAAGGTGATGATCACCATGACTCTCGTATAAGGATAGAAGATAAAAGTACAAGATAGGCCCTTCGCGGAGGGAAGCAAAGGTTGTCATGCACTTTTATGGTTGGATGCACAAAATCTTAATGCAAAAGAATGTCACTTTATATTGCCGCTTGTGATAAGGACCTTTATTATGCAGTCTGTCACTTTTATTTCTTCCATATCACAAGTTCGTATAAAGCCTATTTTCTTCACACTAATAGATCATACATATTTAGAGAGCAATTTTTATTGCTTGCACCGATGACAACGTACTTGAAGGATCTTACTCAATCCATAGGTAGGTATGGTGGACTCTCATGGCAAAACTGGGGTTAGGGATGTTTGGAAGCACAAGTAGTATCTCTACTTGGTGCAAAGAATTTGGCTAGCATGAGAGGGAAAGGCAAGCTCAACTTGTTGGATGATCCATGACAATATAACTTCTATTCGGATATAAGAAAACATAACCTATTATGTTGTCTTCCTTGTCCAACATCAACCTTTTAGCATGTCATGTTTTAATGAGTGCTCACAATTACAAAAAATGTCCAAGATAGTGTATTTATATGTGAAGCCTCTCTTTCTTTATTACTTCGTATTAATTGCAACAATGACCAAAACTATGTTTGTCAACTCTCAACAACTTTTATTCATCATACTCTTTATATGTGAAGTCATTACCATCCATAAGATCAATATATGATCTTTTTATTTCTTTTTATTCTTTCTTTTATTTAGTTCCCTCAAGATCATAGCAAGAAAACAAAGCCCTTTACTCTTTATTATATATCTCAAGGACTCGATTACAAAGTGAGAGTGTCGGTTTCAAAACCGGCGGATCTCGGATAGGGGGTCCCAAACTGTGCGTCTAAGGCGGATGGTAACAAGAGGCAGGGGACACGATGTTTACCCAGGTTCGGGCCCTCTTGATGGAGGTAATACCCTATGTCCTGCTTGATTGTTCTTGATGATATGAGTATTACAGGAGTTGATCTACCACGAGATCGTAGAGGCTAAACCCTAAAAGCTAGCCTATGGTATGATTGTATGTTGTCCTATGGACTAAACCCTCCGGTTTATATAGACATCGGAGGGGGCTAGGGTTACACAAAGTCGGTTACAAGGGAGGAGATCTACATATCTACATTGCCAAGCTTGCCTTCCACGCCAAGGAGAGTCCCATCCGGACATGGGACGAAGTCTTCAATCTTGTATCTTCACAGTCCAACAGTCCAGCCAAAGGATATAGTCCGGCTGTCCGGAGACCCCCTAATCCAGGACTCCCTTAGTAGCCCTTGAACGAATCTTCAATGACGATGAGTCCAGTGCGCAGATTTGTCTTCGGCATTGCAAGGCGGGTTCCTCCTCAGAATACTCCATAGAAGATTTTGAACACAAGGATAGTGTCCGGCTCTGCAAAACAAGTTCCACATACCACCGTAGAGAGAATAATATTTCCACAAATCTAATCTGCTGACACATTTGACAGCATGACACCACGTCATGGTTCGGTCATTATTCGAACCGTTTTTCTCAACCAGCTACTGCGCACATCGCAAGGTGGTTTCCTTGGTACGTCATGTCAAAGCAGAGATCGTGTCCCCCTTATTACGGGATTCTCATCAATACGGATGTGGGTAACCCAACCGCGCCATCAATTACGGTGCTTGGGGAATGAGCGATTTTACCAGGCAAGTGGGGAGGCGCATCGCCTCTTCCGACCTTATAAAGGGACAAGGATTCACCCTTTTCACCCACGCCTTCTTCCTCCTTGCTTACCCATTCTCGCACACTCGAGCTCCAGCGCCCAAGTTCGCGTATTTCTTCTCAAACCACTCCAAGCATGTCCGGAGCGGGAGGCAACTAGATGGTCACGGAGGAGAACATCACAAACTTACAGGAAGCCGGATATCTGGCCGCGGATATCGCGCATCGGCTGCCAGATGTAGGGCAAATCATCCCTACGCCCGAACCCCATAAGAGGGTAGTTTTTCTTACCCACTTCGTCCGCGGACTGGGATTTCCCCTCCACCCATTTGTCCGCGGGCTCATGTTCTACTACGGGCTGGATTTTCATGATCTGGCCCCCAATTACATCCTCAACATCTCGGCATTTATCATCATGTGCGGGGCCTTCCTCCGCATCAGGCCCCACTTCGGCCTATGGCTGAAGACCTTCAACGTTAAACCGAAGGTGGTGGTCGTCCAGCAAGCAGAGTGTTGAGGTGCCATGGTGGGTAAAATGCCTAACGTCACCTGGCTCGAAGGCTCCTATGTGGGGACCATAAAGGGGTGGCAATCGGGGTGGTTCTACATCACCGAGCCGCGCGACACCAACTGGGTGGCGGCCCCCAAATTTCGACCCGGAATCCCCACGCAGCTCACTTCCTGGAAAGAGAATGGCTTGTCCTGGGGTTCCCCCGTAGAGCTGACCGGACCCCAAACCTGCATTAGGAACATGATGAGCAAGAAATTCAAGCTCGTCAACGTAGTCCAGGTCATGCTCTTTCGCCGGATTCTCCCGTGTCAACGACGGGCATTCAATTTGTGGGAGTTCGACCCGGCCAAGCATCAGACGCTGCGAGAGCTCTATGACACGACGCACAAGGACATCTGGAGGGTGCTGTTTAAGGGTGCCAAGGTACCTCCTTCCCTCATCGAGGACCGCGGACTCAGCGCAAAGCGCCATGCCAATCTGGTAAGTTTTTATATCTCATAGGGTATTTATTTGCCCCAGTTAAATGATGTGCTAGATCTAAGCTCCCATGCCATTAACAGGACTGGATAAAGACAGCGGAGCAGCTCGATTGCCCAGTCCCCCTGCCTGAAGATCCTGCAGATGTTCTCCTAACGGAGATGCTGGCTCCAGCACCTTACGAGGTGCCGGTGAAGAAGACCAAGAAGAAGGCCACGGGGACCCGAAAGGGTCTCCGGCGCAAGGTTGTATCGGACTTATCGTCCGATGACTCCAACGTGCACTCCTCCCATGAAAACGAGGAGGAGGAAACTTCTCCCCCCCCCCCAGCCGGGGGAGACAAGAAAAGGAAGGCCGACCCAACCGGGGAGGCCGAAGGGTCCAAGAAGGGAAGGACCCTCCTTCCGGACTGCTCCACGACGGCTGCTTACAGCGGCGACGAGTGGTTACCCAGGGAGAAGCCCCTGGCGAAGTCGTAAGTATCCAGACACCATAGTAATTCATGGTACATTTTATTGCACTGTTTCTCATTACGCCGCATATGATTATGCAATCCGTCCCGAGCCCATCTCGACATATCTACGTCGGACGGTTCATTGGACTTGTCAGATATGAATAGCGCTTCACCTCCGACCGCCTCCACCCCTTGCCCGACGGACAATGTCGAGGTGTTGTCCCGAAAGCCACCGAGCCGAGGGGAGGTAGTCCTGGGGGCGCCTCGAGGCGACCTTCCGGACCCTATGCGCAAAGGGAGCAAGACTCCCACAGGCTCCAAGTTCGGCCCCCAGCCAAATACTGCCCCGGAACCTTTGGTGGTTTCGGACTTCGGCAGGCGATCCCTCGTTAAGGGGGGCAAGCCGCCTGTGCCGGTCTCCTCTGCCCATCCAGAGGCACCGGACAACTTGCTGGAAGCGCTTCGCGGTGCTTCCATCAACGAAGAGCACCGCACTATCATGAGTGCGGTGATCGAGAAAGTTCAATCCACCAAAAACGGACTGACCGAAGCTTGTGCCAGCCTCCTAACAGGCTTTGAGGTAAGCCATCAAAATATAAGAAAATATTACCGCATAGATAGTAGCCCCTGATGCTCTGTTCGGCGTTCGTGAAGAAAGGCCGAATAGAGGATCAAATGATGACTCAGGAGTCTAATCAGAATATGTCTATGTGTATGTGCAGGCTTCACTGTTGGCTGTTGCCGCACGTACTGCGGAGGTCTCTACAATGAAGCAGGACCTGGAGCAGTCCGAGGACGAGCTCGGCCTTACCAAGAGGCAGCTCGAGGAGAGCAAAGGTAAGCAATACCTTGTCTACGCTTTAAAAAGAAGTTCGGTTGTAAAGTAATAGGATCGTCATGAATTTGCCAGGGGCCACGGCCGAGGTGGCGACCCTAAACAAGGCGCTGTTCGAGGCCGAAGACAAAGCGGCGAAGGAGCGCCTTGAGCGGGAAAAGCAAGAAGACCGGGTAGGCGAGGTGCAGCAAGAGCTCGAGTCTCTCGCCAAAAAACACGAGTCCTTGGAGCCTGACTCTAAGACGCGAGAGTCCGAGCTTGCGAAGGCACTCGAAAGCGCACGGAGCACCAAGGCTGAAGCCCACAAGGCCCTCCAGGAGATGGATGCGGTGAAGAAGATAGCAGCGAGTAAGGCATTCATTATGCAAAGCAAGCATGTGAAGGAAACTTTCCTTTTACTTACCCAAGTTTGGAGCTCTCCAGGAGCATTCGCAAATCTTCCCCGCAGTGTACTGGATGCTGCGGAGTTTTACCCAGCTGAGGAGGGGAGCCCGACGGAAAAGTTGTTCTGGTCTCAGTATACTGGGACCGAACACCCAATGCCCTTGAGCGACCAGCTGAAGCAATTGGTCGAGCTTCACAAGGCGGCCGAACAGTCCATGAAGGGCCTTATAGTCCGGATATGGCCTGGCAAGCCCCTGCCCGGCAGCTGCTTCGGTCTGGTGAGGCAGCTTGTGGATGCCTGCCCATGGCTTGAAGTCATAAAGCGGTCCGTCTGCCGAGGGTGCGCGCAGGGCTTTTGCCCGGGCGAAGGTGCACTGGGCGAAGCTAGACACCGTGAAGCTGGTGAAGGAGGGGCCGCCGGAGGGCAAGGAGCATTGCTGCCCTGAAATGTATTATGAGAGTGTCTTGAAGGGTTCCCGCCTCGTGGCGGATGAATGTGCCAGAGATGTAATTTTTGAATGAACATGCTCATGTGATCCTGTAATGTGAAACGAGTTCATTTGCGCTATGCAACACTTTTTTAATTTAAAATATTACCTTCTGTGCGGTCATTTATAAAATCTAAGAGTTGGCCAGTCATCGGCTTCTGCCCCCATGTAACTAGTACTGGGGTGTTCGGGATAAACCTGAGCACTCTTTATCCCAATTTTGGGTCCTTCGAGGGAGGTGTTCAGCACAACGAACCAGGCAATCAGACTATAAGGCTTTATCACTCTCACTTAGCCATAGAAGTCTACAATTTTAAATTTTGGCGAAGCCCCTAGTATTCGGAAGGCCGAATTTGGGGCGCTATACACGCCTAAGTCGGGCAAGGCCGACTCCTCGCCCGAAGCAGAAAAAGTCTTTAAGGACTTGAGACCTCTCGAACAGCGACCAGCTCTCGCCTTATCATGACAGTCAGTTTTCGGCTTCCTCTACTGAGGTGCTCGTCCGGAAGAACCGGGACACAATCGTAGTAGTTCTCCCAGCGCTACCTTAGCCGATATAGAGGAACGAAAGGTAACAAAGCATGGGAGCCGGGCAAACCCAACTATTGACCCAAGACATGATTCAGAGCTGATGCATATAATGCTATAAGTTCGGGGTGCCGCACTGTCGAAAGTGTTCGGACTTCTCACACCGTATTATGGGGTAAATGAAAGCCCCTGGCGTACTGGCCATACTAGAATGTACGGGTGCAAGTTGTCGTAAATGAACATATAAGAAAAAGGGGATGAATAATGCAATAATAGACTAATGCTATGCATTGTTATTTAAATAATACATCGAAGCGTACTGATACAAGTAGTGTAATAAGCAGAAAATGGGACTATTTGACATGTCCTATCCAAGGGCAAGCTGCGTATGGATAGTAGAAAGCGGGTATATCGATTATTGTTAGAGACCACCTGGGGGTTCCCGTGTACATCTTAGCTTCTTGCCTCCTTGGTTGTTCCTTCCCGTAATGTGTCCGGCAATCGTACTGCCGGAAAGGGCTTCTAGAGAGTTAGGTCCTGAAAGAGAAAAAATGATAAAGGTATACAGCCCCTAGGGCGGTTAAGCCGCATTGCGGGACGTGCCCTGATCGTGCCCCCGTCTATGACCATGGTATTTTTAGTGCGTAATTGTGTACGTGCGGCATAGATTTCATCGCTTGACTGGGACTGGGACGGGGGCCGAGTTGCTAGGCGAGCTCTGAACATGCCAGGTGATCCTGTTGCAGTTTACTCCGGACTCGCTTGACGGTGTCCAGGGGCTGTATCGCCGATTTGGTGTTTTGCCTTAAAAGGTTGCTTTGTGCTTCTGCTTCAAGGGCTGCAGTGTGCTCTTCCGTGCGGAGCGAGCGTTCTGTTTTTCCATTGACTGTTATGACCCCCCTAGGTCCTGGCATCTTGAGCTTGAGGTATGCGTAATGCGGTACCGCATTGAATTTGGCAAATGCGGTTCGCCCGAGCAGTGCATGATAGCCACTGCGGAATGGGACGATATCAAAGATTAACTCCTCGCTTCGGAAGTTGTCCGGAGATCCGAGGACCACTTCCAGTGTGATTGAGCCTGTGCAATGGGCCTCTACACCCCGAATGACGCCCTTAAAGGTGGTTTTGGTGGGTTTGATCCTCAAGGGATCTATAACCATTTTGCGCACTATATCCTGATAGAGCAGGTTCAGGCTGCTGCCGCCGTCCATAAGGACTCGAGTGAGGTGAAATCTGTCGATGATTGGGTCTAGGACCAATGCGGCAGATCCACCATGGCGGATACTAGTGGGGTGGTCCCTGCGATCGAAGGTGATCGAACAAGCGGACCATGGGTTGAACTTTGGGGCGACGGGCTCCATCGCATAGACGTCCCTTAGTGCACGCTTCTGCTCCCTCTTGGGAATGTGGGTTGCGTATATCATGTTCACTGCCTTTACTTGTGGGGGGGGACCTCTTCTGTCCTCCCGTGTTCGGCGGTCAGGGCTCTTCCTCGTCATCACTATGCAGCCCCTTGTCCGTGTTTTCGGCATTTAACTTGCCGGCCTACTTGAACACCCAGCATTCTCTGTTGGTGTGATTGGCTGGCTTATCGGGGGTGCTGTGAATTTGACACGAGCGATCGAGTATGTGGTCCAAACTGGACGGGCCCGGAGTACTTCTTTTGAACGCCTTTTTCCGCTGACCGGATCTAGAGCCTCTGAATCCGGCATTGACTATCGTATCATCGGTGTTATCACCATTGTTGCGGCGCTTTGGTCTGTTACGACGTGGTCTGCCGTTGGCATCTTTGGTATCCGAAGTGCCCAGATTCCTTGATGTGTTGTTGCTGCGAGCCAGCCAGCTATCCTCGCCCGCGCAAAAGTGGGTCATGAGTGTCGTGAGGGCTGCCATAGACTTCGGCTTCTCCTGGCCGAGGTGCCGGGAGAGCCACTCGTCACGCACTAGTAGAAAATGGGCCTATTGTCCCGGTTCGTAAGGGCCTTTTGTCCCGGTTCCTGAACCGGGACTAAAGGGTCGTTACTAATGCCCTGTCCCTTTAGTCCCGGTTCAGTCTAGAACCGGGACAGATGGGCCTCCACGTGGCCTGTGCGCGGAGCCCAGGCAGGAGGGCCTTTGGTCCCGGTTGGTGGCACCAACCGGGACCAACAGGCATCCACGTGTCAGCATTTCTGTGGCTGGGGTTTTTGTTTTTTTTGAAAGGGGGGGTTTAGGGGTTTTGGGGGGTTAATTTAGGTGTTTCATATATTGTGTTAGCTAGCTAATTAATAGAGAGAAGTGTCCTCTCTTATGTCCGTGCTTGGTCGACGCTACGTACTATACATACGTATACAGAGGACTGGACACGCTAGCTAGCTAGTAAGCAAACGAAGGAAACAGAAGATTGTCATGAACATATATGCATACAGAGAGAAGTGATATCGACCACCTCTCCTTCTCCGAGAGATTGGTCGAACAACAAGTTCTCGTATATCTATCCGACACTACCGGCTACATATATACAATAATTATCTCTTACAAATATAATCTCCTAACATACGGATGCATGGTCCACATAGTATTCTTTGTCTTCAGCGATCACGTGGTCAAGAAAGAATGCCGCCAATTCCTCTTGAATTGCTCGCATGCGATCTGTTGCTAGGAGTTCATCCCGCATTCGAAATATCTGATTTGAAGAAGGGGGTCAATACATATATATATGAATGAATGAAACTCAACACAAATGATGGTAATAAAATAAAATTGTGAATATTGTTATTTACGTACTTCATATTGTTCGTCAGAGTAGCCCCGCTCACAGGTCGTGTGGCGGATGGACTCGCAAACGTAGTATCCACAGAAATCATTCCCTTGTTCCTTCCACAACCACTTTACAAGAAATAGAGGTCAATCAAACTGATAAGCAAGAATGCCAAATGGTATTGATGAAACTAGCGCTTGAATCACTAGGAGATGCACGGAACATGCTACTATAGTACTTACTTTCGGGTGTCTACATTCCAGCTTCTTCCGCAGTCCCGGAGCTTTTTTGGTGAATTTTCTCCAAACCCTGCCGGACAAAGAAAACAATTACTTGATATCAGAAATGAACAAAGTTGTTGATATGGTGGATAATGATCGATTTAACTTACTTCGAGAGCATTTGAGTCATGTCCGCATACTCCTAGGGATCTTTTCGTTTAGAGTCCAAGACAGTTACTACTCCCTGCTCAAGCTTAATCTCTAGGAGAATATAGTGGAACCTGCGCACGCATGCATAACTCATCAATTACATTACTATAACCTTGGCTAATATATAAGGGAAACCGAATATGCACAAGACAGTAACACTCACTTGATGTTGTAAGGAAAAAGTATTATATCTTTGCTTTCATTTATTACCAACAATCGTAGCAAGTTGGCCTCGGTATCTGCGGCATGAAATTTAACCTCAGTTGCATCTATGAGATTTGTGTTAATGAACCCAATATCACCGACTTGTCTTTTCTTCAATTCGACGATCTTCAATCTGCATAATATAGTGAGGATAATTATAAATACATGCAATGAAAGAGCTGAGCTATATAGAGAGACTTAATGACAGAAGTAGTACTACTTACAAAGTGTAGCAGGTGATCGTTGCTTTATCGAGGGCCAATTGATTGAAAAACTGAAAGAACTCCTCAAATGGAACAGGCAACAGTTCAATTCCACCGAGGTCATGCTCCTTTTTAACTCTCACATACAAAGTATTCCTCCCCCCAGACTCTCTGCAGATTTTCAAGTACCAATCATGCAATCTTCGCATCATCGTTGATAGAGATCTTTCATCTTTGACGAGAGGCTTCCCGTACTCGTATCTTTGTATCTGCACCTCCAAGAAATCATAATGTACACCGTCGGGAAGGTAATCTCCAAGCTTGCTATAACCGGGCATCATCCTCGGATCATTAGCGATGATGTCGCTAGGCACCTTGAGCGGGGGGCATGATTGCTTCGCTTGTTCGCCGAGCTGGGCAATTTGTTTCCCAGCTCGTCGTTCTTTCATCCTTTGATCACTGACGGTACTTCCCGACCGCTCCGCTTCGGCAAATGCCTTTCCAATAATGCGCTCATAGTTTCCTTTCAGCAGAGACTTGGGTGGTTTTGTCAGGGCAGCCAGAGTGCGCTTCGCTTTCACCGGATCTACCTTCTCCTCCGGAGGTGGATGTTTCTTTGCTTTCACCCCTTCAAAGAAGTTCCTCACTTCTTCTCGCGCGATCTTGGCGTTCTCCTCCGGGGTCCTCTCGTATGGTAACTTCTCTGGAGTCTTCAGAGAAGGACCGAATCTGTATGTCCTCCCACCTCTGGCAGTACTGCTAGACGCCGGCAGAGCAGACGGAGCGGCTGTCTTCTTTACTTGCTTACGAGGCGGAGGAGAAGTACTACGACGCGCCGGAGCAGCCGGAGCGGCGGCGGGTCTCTTCCGCCCTTGTGGGACATGGATGTAGTGTCCGACACCGACGGCCACATGTATCTCACACCGACGATACTTGCTATTTAGGATCTCCTCTATTCTTTCTTCTCCTCGTTTTTTTCTTCTTCCTCTTCTTTTTATAGCATCTTCTTCCTCTCATGTTCGACGACCCTCGACCCCTCGGCGACCCTAGACCCCCTCTCGACCCTTGACCCCTCGGTGACCGTCGACCCCCTCTCGACCCTCGACCCCTCGGTGACCCTCGACCCCCTCTCGACCCTCAAACCCTCGGCGACCCTCGACCCCCTCTCGACCCCTTGACGATCCTAGAACTTTTTTTCTCCCCGATAACATTTTTTTCTCCGAGAGAGTTAGTGTTCCCGAGTGAACCGGAGGGGGACATTGGTCATATCGGATTCGTCATATTTTCTATGAATGTTCTATATACATACATCCATCGATATCATTCCATACATACATAGACATCTACATTATATATGAACAAAAATAATATCAAATTTCATCATACATACATCTACAGTATATATGAACAAAAATTTCATCATATCAATATTTACATATACATACATACATACACATGACCCCCCTCATTCATCATATCAAATTCATCATATCAATATTTTGCAAAGGAGCTATATTCTCCCCAACTCTACAGTATATATGAACAAAAATTTCATCAGATCAATATTTTGCAAAGGAGCAGGGGAAGGAAGGAAGGGGGGAGGATGGGGCGGTAGCTACCTCTCCCGGCGGGATCGGGGAGGAGACGCGAGTGGCCGGCGTCGGGGGCGACGGCGACGAGGAAGGGCTCGGGGTCGACGAGGGCGACGGCGGGGCGCGCTCGGCGACAACTGTGTGGCAGGGCGCGCTCGGGGGCGGCGGACAGGCTCGGGGGTGCGGCAAGGCACGCTCGGGGGCGGCGGACAGCAACGGCGTGGGCGGCGGACGGCGTCGGCGTGGGCTCGGGGGCGGGGCACGGGCAACGGCGTGGGCGGCGACGGCAAGGCAGCCTGGCGGCGATGAGCTCGGCGGCGTCGGGGGGAAATGGGCGATGTAAACTGAAACCGCTAAGTGGTGGGTATATATACATGAAGCATTGGTCTCGGTTCGTGGCACGAACTGGTACCAATGCCCCCTATGGTCCCAGTTCATGCTACCAACCGGGACCAAAGGTCTCATTTCGACAGCCCAAACGGCGGGAAGCAGAGGCCATTGGTCCCGGTTCGTCGCACGAACCGGGACCATAGGTAGGCATTCGTACCGGTTTGTGCCACGAACCGGTACGAATGCCCCCCTATGGTCCCGGTTCGTGCGTCTAACCGGGACCAATGGCCTGCGCCGCGGTGCGGTGCGGTGCGATTTTTAGTCCCACCTCGCTAGCTGAAGAACTCCCGCACCTGTTTATAAGCCCTGCTCTGTGTTCCCTTTCGAACTCCTCTGAACTGCAGGCTTACGGGCCTAATGGGACACTGCAATGCCTGTGGGCCTACTGGGCCTGTTGCGGGCCTGAATCCTGGCCTATGGTTGGGTTTCTAGTCGTATTTACGCCGTGCTGGCCCAGTAGGTGGCATTTTTTTTTCTTTTTTGCTATTTATTTTTTTCATTTCTACTTAGAACTAAATACTTATAGTTTTTTAGTGATTTATTTTTTCTTTTAGGTCACAAAAATTATAAACTTTCTGTTAGTGCCATTAGTTTTAAAATTTGAATAGTTTAAATTTGAATTTTTTAAAATTTGTGTGAATCACTAGTTTATGAATAACTTTACTATAAAAATTGATTTTTGACTCATTCTTTTTCCTGCTATTTAATATTACTGTGTTTTATCATTATACTCAATTTAGTAATTTTAGTTAGTCATAACATATATTATAGGCATTTTTTCCTTTTTTGCTATTTATTTTTTCATTTCTACTTAGAACTAAATACTTATAGTTTTTTAGTGATTTCTTTTTTCTTTTAGGTCACAAAAATTATAAACTTTCTGTTAGTGCCATTAGTTTTAAAATTTGAATAGTTTAAATTTGAATTTTTTAAAATTTGTGTGAATCACAAGTTTGTGATTAACTTTACTAAAAAAATGAACGTAGATGCACCTATAGAGAAAATTCGACCTAAATTCATAATCAATTTCTATGAATTTCAGAGAAATTCATTATGAATTTAGGTCAAATGCCCTGTATAGGGGCATCTATTTTCACTTTGAGAGGAGCTCAACAAGGCAGAGAGGGATGGGCTTATAAACCGGTGTGGGCGCCCTTCGGTTGGCGAGGTGGGACTAAACTCTAAGCGCAACGAGGACTAACCCTTTAGTCCCGGTTTGTGGCACAAACCGGGGCTAATGGTCATGGGCCAGGGGCGAGCCCTATTTTTTCCAGTTTTTTTGTTTTGTTTTCTGTATTATTTATTTTCTTTTGTTTTTTGCTTTATTTTTTAATTATTTTTGCTTTTAGTTTTAGAAAAATTATAAACTTTCTGTTAGTGCCATTAGTTTTCAAATTTGAAAACACTTTTTTAGTTTTTTAGTTTTCTTTGTTGCTTTATTTATTTTATTTTGTTTCTACTTACAACAAAATACTTATTGTTGCTATTTTTTCCAGTTTTTTTGTTCTGTTTTCTGTATTATTTATTTTCTTTTTTTGCTTTATTTTTTAATTCTTTTTGCTTTTAGGTCAGCAAAATTATAAACTTTCCGTTAGTGCCATTAGTTTTAGAAAAATTATAAACTTTCTGTTAGTGCCATTAGTTTTCAAATTTGAATAGTTAAAATTTGAATTCTTTAAAATTTGTGTGAATCACAAGTTTGTGATTAACTTTACTAAAAAAATGAACATAGATGCACCTATAGAGAAAATTCGACCTAAATTCATAGTTTTCAAATGAACACTGAAAAAGTTGGCATAGCATACTCGTGTGTTACAAAGTTGGCATGGTATCATCATAATAGTTGCGGGAGAAAGTCTTCACTTTTTCTTCGCTTGTGTCATTTGCTTATTGCATCGTAACCATGGATAATCTTCATCGTTTATCAGGATGCTTGGGTTAGCCTTGACATTGAAGGGAGGAATTTCATGAAACTTTTCATAATCTTCAGACATGTTTGTCTTGCCCTCCACTCCCAGGATGTCCCTTTTTCCTGAAGGAACTATGTGGCGCTTTGGCTCATCGTATGATGTATTCGCTTCCTTATCTTTTCTTTTTCTCGGTTTGGTAGACATGTCCTTCACATAGATATCCTGTGCCACATCATTGGCTAGGACGAACGGTTCGTCAGTGTACCCAAGATTTTTCAGATCCACTGTTGTCATTCCGTACTGTGGGTCTACCTGTACCCCGCCTCCTGACAGATTGACCCATTTGCACTTAAACAAAGGGACCTTAAAATCATGTTCGTAGTCAAGTTCCCATATGTCCACTATGTAACCATAATATGTGTCCTTTCCCCTCTCGGTTGCTGCATCAAAGCGGACACCGCTGTTTTGGTTGGTGCTCTTTTGATCTTGGGCGATCGTGTAAAATGTATTCCCATTTATCTCGTATCCTTTGTAAGTCAATACAGTCAAAGATGGTCCCCTGGACAACAAGTACGACTCATCACAAATAGTGTTGTCACCTCTGAGACGTGTTTCCAACCAACTGCTAAAAGTCCTGATGTGTTCACATGTAATCCAGTCGTCGCACTGCTCCGGGTGTTTGGAGCGCAGACTGTTCTTGTGTTCATCGACATACAGGGTCACCAAGCTAGAGTTCTGTAGAACTGTGTAGTGTGCTTGAGACCAAGAATATCCGTCCCTGCATATTATTGAGTCACTTCCAAGAGTGCCTTTTCCAGTCAGTCTCCCCTCATACCGCGATTTAGGGAGACCTATCTTCTTAAGGCCAAGAATGAAGTCAACACAAAACCCGATGACATCCTTTGTTTAATGGCCCATGGAGATGCTTCCTTCTGGCCTAGCGCGGTTACGGACATATTTCTTTAGGACTCCCATGAACCTCTCAAAGGGGAACATATTGTGTAGAAATACGGGCCCCAGAATGACAATCTCGTCGACTAGATGAACTAGGACATGCGTCATGATATTGAAGAAGGATGGTGAGAACACCAGCTCGAAACTGACAAGACATTGCACCACATCACTCCTTAGCCTTGGTACGATTTCTGGATCGATCACCTTCTGAGAGATTGCATTGAGGAATGCACATAGCTTCACAATGGCTAATCAGATGTTTTCCGGTAGAAGCCCCCTCAATGCAACCGGAAGCAATTGCGTCATAATCACGTGGCAGTCATGAGACTTTAGGTTCTGGAACTTTTTCTCTGGCATATTTATTATTCCCTTTATATTCGACGAGAAGCCAGTCGGGACCTTCATACTAAGCAGGCATTCAAAGAAGATTTCTTTCTCTTCTTTCGTAAGAGCGTAGCTGGCAGGACCTTCATACTGCTTCGGAGGCATGCCGTCTTTTTCGTGCAAATTTCGTAAGAGCGTAGCTGGCAGGACCTTCATACTGCTTCGGAGGCATGCCGTCTTTTTCGTGCAAATGTTGCAGGTCATCCCGTGCCTCAGGTGTATCTTTTGTCTTTCCATACACGCCCAAGAAGCCTAGCAGGTTCACGCAAAGGTTCTTCGTCACGTGCATCACATCGATTGAAGAGCGGACCTCTAGGTCTTTCCAGTAGGGTAGGTCCCAAAATATAGATTTCTTCTTCCACATGGGTGCGTGTCCCTCAGCGTCATTCGGAACAGCTAGTGCGCCGGGACCCTTTCCAAAGATTACGTGTAAATCATTGACCATAGCAATTACGTGATCATCGATACGCATGGCAGGCTTCTTTCGGTGATCTGCCTTGCCTTTGAAATGCTTGCCTTTCTTTCGACATTGATGGTTGGTCGGAAGAAATCGACAATGGCCCAGGTACACATTCTTCTTGCATTTTTCCAGGTATATACTTTCAGTGTCATGTAAACAGTGCGTGCATGCGTGGTATCCTTTGTTTTTCTGTCCTGAAAGGTCACTGAGAGCGGGTCAATCGTTGATGGTCACGAACAGCAACGCCTTTAGGTTAAATTCCTCCTGTCTGTGCTCATCCCACGTACGTACACCGTTTCCATTCCACAGCTGTAAAAGTTCTTCAACTAATGGCCTTAGGTACACATCAATGTCATTGCCGGGTTGCTTAGGGCCTTGGATGAGAACTGGCATCATAATGAACTTCCGCTTCATGCACATCCAAGGAGGAAGGTTATACACACATAGAGTCACGGGCCAGGTGTTGTGATTACCGCCCTGCTCCCCGAAAGGATTAATGCCATCCGCGCTTAAAGCAAACCATACGTTCCTTGGGTCCTTTGCAAACTCATCCGAGTACTTTCTCTCGATTTTTCTCCACTGCGACCCGTCAGCGGGTGCTCTCAACTTCCCGTCTTTCTTACGGTCCTCACTGTGCCATCGCATCAACTTGGCATGCTCTCCGTTTCTGAACAGACGTTTCAACCGTGGTATTATAGGAGCATACCAAATCACCTTCGCAGGAACCCTCTTCTTGGGGGGTTCACCGTCAACATCACCAGGGTCATCTCGTCTGATCTTATACCGCAATGCACCGCATACCGGGCATGCGTTCAGACCCTTGTATGCACCGCGGTAGAGGATGCAGCCATTAGGGCATGCATGTATCTTCTCCACCTCCAATCCTAGAGGGCATACGACCTTCTTTGCTACGTATGTATTGTCGGGCAATTCGTTATCCTTTGGAAGCTTCTTCTTCAATATTTTCAGTAGCTTCTCAAATCCTTTGTCAGGCACAGCATTCTCTGCCTTCCACTGCAGCAATTCCAGTACGGTACCGAGCTTTGTGTTGCCATCTTCGCAATTGGGGTACAACCCTTTTTTGTGATCCTCTAACATGCGATCGAAGTTTAGCTTCTCCTTTTGACTTTCGCATTGCGTCCTTGCATCGACAATGACCCGGCGGAGATCATCATCATCGGGCACATCGTCTGGTTCCTCTTGATCTTCAACAGCTTCACCCGTTGCAGCATCATTGGGCACATCGTCTGGTTCCTCTTGATCTTCACCAGCTCCCCCCGTTGCAGCATCACCGTATTCAGGGGGCACATAGTTGTCATCGTACTCTTCTTCTTCGCCGTCTTCCATCATAACCCCTATTTCTCCATGCCTCGTCCAATCATTATAGTGTGGCATGAAACCCTTGTAAAGCAGGTGGGAGTGAAGGATTTTCCGGTTAGAGTAAGACATCGTATTCCCACATTCAGTGCATGGACAACACATAAAACCATTCTGCTTGTTTGCCTCAGCCGCATCGAGAAACTCATTCATGCCCTTAATGTACTCGGAGGTGTGTCTGTCACCGTACATCCATTGTCGGTTCATCTGCGTGCATTATATATAATTAAGTGTCCAAATTAATAGAAGTTCATCATCACATTAAAACCAAAGTACATACATAGTTCTCATCTAACAACATATAGCTCTCCAGAGCATCTAATTAATTAAACCATACATTGAAACTATGTAAAACATTTCAATGTGAAAACAAATGCGATCATAATCGCAACCAAGGTAACAATTGATCCAACGGCATAATGATACCAAGCCTCGGTATGAATGGCACATTTTCTAATCTTTCTAATCTTCAAGCGCATTGCATCCATCTTGATCTTGTGATCATCGACGACATCCGCAACATGCAACTCCAATATCATCTTCTCCTCCTCAATTTTTTTTATTTTTTCGTTCAAGAAATTGTTTTCTTCTTCAACTAAATTTAACCTCTCGATAATAGGGTCGGTTGGAATTTCCGGTTCACATACATCCTAGATAAATAAAATATATGTCACGTTGATCGGCATAATTTTCATGAACAATAAATGAACCAATAGTTATAAAGATAATATATATACCACATTCGAATCATAGATGGGACGAGGGCCGACGGGGGCGGATACCAAAACCATCGCACTATATAAGATGCAATGATAAAAGTAAAAAAATAATACAGGTATCTATGTAAACATACAAGTAAGAATATTTTTTCCTTTCAGAAAGAAGATAAGAACAAGAGGCTCACCACGGTGGTGCCAGCGATGAGCTCGGCGCGGGTGATCGATGGCGGTGAAGACGGGGACGGGGCGTGACAGACCGCTAAACCTAGACAAATATTGAGGAAAATGGAGCTTGGAGGTCGAGCTTGGAGAGGAGAAAGCTTAAGTAGTGTGGCTCGGGCATTCCATCGAACACCTTGTGTGCATAGGAGGTGAGCTAGAGCACCACCAAGCCCTCTCCCCCTCGGCCAGAAAAAACAGAGCGGTGTGCTCTGCTCTTACGCGAGGGGGTATATATAGGCACCTCATTGGTCCCGGTTGGTGGCATGAACCGGGACTAAAGGGGAGCCTTTGGTCCCGGTTAAAGCCACCAACCGGGACCAATGGAGCGAGGCCCATTGGTCCTGGTTCGTCCCACCAACCGAGACCAAAAGGTCCAGACGAACCGGGACCAATGGCCCACGTGGCCCGGCCGGCCCCCTAGGCTCACGAACCGGGTCCAGTGCCCATTGGTCCTGGTTCTGGACTGAACCGGGACTAATGGGCTGACCCGGCCTGGACCTTTGCCCCCTTTTCTACTAGTGACGAATGTTATGTTTGAATGCCGCTAAGGCCTCTGCATCCGGACAGTCGACAATTTGGTTTTTCCTAGTTAGGAATCGTGTCCAGAATTGCTTGGCCGATTCCCCTGGCTGCTGAGTTATATGGCTCAAGTCATCAGCATCCGGTGGTCGCACATAAGTGCCCTGGAAGTTGTCAAGGAATGCGTCTTCCAAATCCTCCCAACTGCCGACCGAGTCTGCTGGCAAGCTATTCAGCCAATGCCGAGCTGGTCCTTTGAGTTTTAGTGGGAGGTACTTGATGGCATGCAGATCATCACCGCGAGCCATGTGGATGTGAAGGAGGAAATCCTCAATCCATACAGCGGGATCTGTTGTACCATCATATGATTCGATATTTACGGGTTTGAAACCCTCCGGGAATTCGTGATCCATAACTTCATCAGTGAAGCATGGGGGGTGTGCGGCACCTCTGTGACGGGCTATATCACGACGTAGTTCATATGAGTCTTGTCTGCTGTATTCGGCCCGGCCATATTTACTTTTAGTGTATCCGGCGCGACGGTCATCGTCCCGAGTTGGCGTGCGCCCCCGTGACCCCTATATCGACCTTGCATGTTTTGCCCTACTGTCCAATACGTCTCGCAGGTCCCGTGTGTTGCCCCGGGCCTTGGTATTTTTGTTTGAGTGGCGGCGGGGTGCAGGCTGAACTTCAGGCTGAAACGCCTCTCTGTCTCGGCCACGAAGTGGCCGGTCAGCTGCATCGTACACTGGTGATGTAGGTTTCAATGCTTCCTCTTTGAGGTGAGGTAGCAACCTGCACTTTGGGTAACTCTTGGAGGGGCGCTCGAGTTCGTATTCCTCGGCCACAAGGACTTCGGTCCATATGTCTGCTAGCAAGTCTTGATCAGCTTGAAGTTGTTGTTGCTTTTTCTTCAGGCTATTTGATGTGGCCATAAGCCGGCGCTTGAAGCGCTCCTGCTCGACGGGATCCTCAGGCACGATAAATTCTTCATCGCCGAGGCTCACCTCGTCTTCGGAGAGAGGCATGTAATTGTCCTCCTTTGATTATCCATCTGCTGCCTGCTCTGGAGGGCTAGCTTGTTCACCCTCCCGCTCTACATCACGCTGGAGGGGATTGTGGTTGTCTTCGGCACTGTCCGGAGTGTTATTGTCTCTTGTGCCGGTATCACTACTTTTGCTGTGGCGGGACTTAGAGCGGCACCGCTGACGTTGGCGCTTGGGTTGCTTCTTGGAGGGGTCATCCTCCGTTGTCTCGTCGCCATTGCCTTCTTTGGAGGTGTCCACCATGTATATATCATATGATGAGGTGGAGGTCCAGCGCCCTATGGGCGGTGGTTCCTGTTCGTCTCCTGCATCGTCGTCCATACCGTCGATGTCTTCGGAGTCGAAGTTGAGCATGTCGGTTAAATCGTCGACAGTGGTTACTAAGTGGGTGGTGGGTGGGCAGCGAATTTCTTCGTCGTCCGCATCCCATTCTAGCCGGACATAGTTCAGCCAAGGTTCTCCTGACCAGGAGAGGGACCTTAATGAATTTAGCACATCACCGAAAGGCGAGTGCTGAAAGATATCCGCGGAGGTGAACTCCATGATCGGCGCCCAGTCGGATTCGATAGGCACGGATGCAGGCGGCTCGGAGTCCATGGTCGGAGGCGAATCCAGTGGTTCGGCGACACGGCTCTCGTAAGGGGTGAAGTCAGTATCCGGCTCCATCACCACTGAGAGTGCGGCCTCCATGGCGGAGTCTATCCCTCCATCCTCGGATGGCGTAATTTGCTCCGGATTGAAGGCCAGAGTAGTTACAGATGCGATCCCCCGAACACTGACCGACGGCAGAGTTACGTCATGCTCATCATGATTGTGCGGCGCACCTGACATGGGCTCGAATCCGTCGAAGATCAAGTCTCCGCGGATGTCGGCAGTGTAGTTTAAGTTTTCGAACCTGACCTGATGGCCAGGGGCATAGCTCTCGATCTGCTCTAGATGGCCAAGCGAATTGGCCCGCAGTGTGAAGCCGCCGAATACGAAGATCTATCTGGGGAGGAAAACCTCACCCTGGACCGCATCGTTACCAATGATCGAAGGGGCCATCGAGCCTTATGGTGACGGCACAGTGGAACTCTCAATGAAAGCACCAATGTCGGTGTCAAAACCGTCGGATCTCGGGTAGGGGGTCCTGAACTGTGTGTCTAAGGCGAATGGTAACAGGAGGCAGGGGACATGATGTTTACCCAGGTTCGGGCCCTCTTGATGAAGGTAATACCCTACGTCCTGCTTGATTGTTCTTGATGATATGAGTATTACAAGAGTTGATCTACCACGAGATCGTAGAGGCTAAACCCTAAAAGCTAGCCTATGGTATGGTTGTATGTTGTCCTACGGACTAAACCCTCCGGTTTATATAGACATCGGAGGGGGCTAGGGTTACACAAAGTCGGTTACAAGGGAGGAGATCTACATATCCGCATTGCCAAGCTTTCCTTCCACGCCAAGGAGAGTCCCATCCGGACACGGGACGAAGTCTTCAATCTTGTATCTTCACAGTCCAACAGTACGGCCAAAGGATATAGTCCGGCTGTCCAGAGACCCCCTAATCCAGGACTCCCTCAAAGAGCATAAAGCAAAACTCAGACCTAGATCATACTAAAACTTTATTCTACTAGATCAAGATATAATCAAAAGGATCAAACTAAGAAAAGTGATAAAGATAAAGATGTGGTGGTGATATGATACCGGGGCACTCCCCCAAGCTTGGCAGTTGCCAAGGGGAGTGCCCATACCCATGTAATTAGATCTCTTTCTTCGGGGGTGGTGACGATGGAGTTGTTGATAAAGCAGGCTTGTCGTCCATCTTCCAAGGTATGGGCTCACCATCATAGAAAGATGAGCGGGTCTCCGGGGTCCTCGAATCTGCAGCGAAACTCATCCTCTTGAATCTATATTCATACTCACAATTTTGGTTTTGCAGGTCATAGATCTGGGCTTGGAGGTGCTCGATTTTCTCATGAAGCCCGAAGATGGCCTCCTCAATGCTCTTGGGATCCAGCTTGTGCTTGTTTGGTGAACTCCGCGATCATCATATGGTTGGCGTTGAGTCCATGTTCCACCATCCCTTGACACTTAGTCTTGTCTCCACGCTTCCGGTCTTCTTCGGCCCCTCAACATCGCAGATGTGCAGCACCCCCTCACGCATCTCAATGGCTTGAGGGTGTCGCAACACCTCCACAAGGTAGGGGTTGATGACATTCTCGAAAAACTTGTCCTTGGGGGCGCTTGGAGACATCATGGCGATCTAGATCTGTCAGAAAAACAGTTCGAAACAAAAACAGGAGATATTGTCGTGGCACGATGGTCAAAACCTTTGGGAGATTATATAATGAATTTTTACCGACCAAAAGAAGTATCGTGCAAGAAAACGGAGTCTGGAGGGCACACGAGGTGGCTACAAGGACGGGGGCGCGCCCTCCACCCTTATGGTGGCCTCGTGTCTCTTTCGGACTACTTTTAATTTTCCTAATTTTTTAAATATTCCAAAATGGAGAAAAATAACCATTGGAAATGTTTTGGAGCCAGTTTACTTACTGTACCACATACCTATTCCTTTTCGAAGTCTGAAACATTCTGGAAAGTGTCCCTTATGTACTCCTCCCGTGTCACGGTATCAATTATATTGGTATCAACATTTATGGGAGTACCTGAGATATAACATTTGATTCTTTGACCGTTTTCCACCTTCGGATTTCTGCCTTCGGCGTTGTTGATTTTTATGGCACCGAAATGATAGACCTCCTCGATAATGTAAGGACCTTCCCATTTAGAGAGAAGTTTTCCTGCAAAAAATATTAAACGAGAGTTGTATAGCAAAACATGATCACCTATATTAAACTCACGCTTTTGTATCCTTTTATCATGCCATCTTTTAACTTTTTCTTTAAACAACTTGGCATTCTCATAGGCTTGGGTTCTCCATTCATCAAGTGAGCTAATATCAAATAACCTCTTCTCACCGGCAAGTTTGAAGTCATAATTGAGCTCTTTAATAGCCCAATATGCCTTATGTTCTAGTTCAAGAGGTAATTGACATGCTTTTCCACAAACCATTTTATACGGCGACATGCCCATAGGATTCTTATAAGCAGTTCCATAAGCCCACAGTGCATCATCAAGTTTCTTAGACCAACTATTTCTAGATCCATTAAGAGTCTTTTTCAAAATTAATTTAAGCTCTCTATTACTCAATTCTACTTGACCACTAGACTGAGGATGATAAGGAGAGGCAATTCTATGGTTGACATCATCTTTAGCAAGTATTTTATAGAAAGCACCATGAATAAAATGTGAACCACCATCAGTCATTAAATATCTAGGGACTCCAAACTCGGAAAAATAACTTCTTTAAGCATCTTAATAGAAGTGTTATGATCAACACTACTAGTTGCAATAGCTTCTACCCACTTGGTAACATAATCAACAACAACTAAAATATGTGTATACCCATTAGAGGAAGGAAAAGGTCCCATATAATCAAAGACCCAAACATCAAATGGTTCAATAAGAAGTGAATAGTTCATAGGCATTTCCTAACGTCCACTACTACTACCAATTCTCTGGCATTCATCACATGAAAAGACAAACTTACGAACATCCTTGAAGAGAGTAGGCCAATAAAAACCAGATTGCAATACCTTATGTGCAGTTCTGTCTCCAGCGTGGTGTCCTCCGTAAGACTCGAAGTGGCACTTGCGTAGGATCTGTCCCTGTTCATGCTCGGGTACACAATGTCTAATAACACCATCTACTCCTTCTTTACAAAGGTGTGGGTCATCCCAAAAGTAATGTCTTAAATCATAGAAAAACCTTTTCTTTTGCTGATATGTGAAACTAGGTGGTATAAATTTAGCAAAAATATAATTAGCATAATCAGCATACCATGGAGTATTACGAGAAGCATTTATGACATGTAATTTCTCACCAGGAAAGCTATCATCAATAGGCAGTGGGTCATCAAGAACAATTTCTAACCTAGACAAGTTATCTGCAACGGGGTTCTCAGCTCCCTTTCTATCAATAATATGCATATCAAATTCTTACAGTAGAAGAAACCATCTAATAAGTCTAGGTTTAGCATCTTTCTTTTCCATAAGATATTTAATAGCAGCATGATCAGTGTGAACAGTTACTTTGGAATCAACAATATAAGGTCTGAAATTATCAAATGCAAATACAACTGCTAAAAATTCCTTTTTAGTGGTAGCATAATTTCTCTGGGCACTGTCTAGAGTTTTACTAGAATACCCAATAACATTTAATTTCTTATCAACTCTTTGTCCTAGAACAGCACCAGCAGCATAATCACTAGCATCACAAATAATTTCAAAGGGTAAATTCCAATCAGGTGGCCGAACAATAAGTGTAGAAATCAAGGCTTTCTTAAGTATTTAAAATGCTTCTACACAATCATCATCAAAAACAAAAGGAACATCTTTTTGCAAGAGATTAGTGAGAGGCCTAGAAATTTTAGAGAAGTCTTTAATAAACCTCCTATAGAAACCAGCATGGCCAAGGAAACTTCTTATACCTTTGATATCTTTAGGACACGGCATCTTTTCAATAGCATATACTTTAGCTTTATCAACTTCAATACCTCTTTTAGAAATTTTATGCCCCAAGACAATACCTTCATTAACTATAAAGTGGCACTTCTCCCAATTCAAGACAAGATTAGTTTCTTTACATCTTTGCAAAACTCAATCAAGGTTGCTTAAGCAATCATCAACAGAAGTTCCATAAACAGAGAAATCATCCATGAAAACCTCAACGATCTTTTCATAGAAATAAGAGAATATAGCAGTCATACATCTTTGAAAGGTGGCAGGTGCATTACATAAATCAAAAGGCATATGCATGTAAGAAAAGGTACCGAAAGGGCAAGTAAAAGTGGTTTTCTCTTGATCATCTTTTGACACAGGTATTTGCGAGAAACCAGAATAACCATCTAGAAAGCAAAAATGTGTATGCTTGGATAATCTTTCTAGAATTTGATCAATAAAAGGTAGATGGTAATGATCTTTTCTAGTAGCTTTATTTAATTTGCGAAAATCAATTACCATTCTATAACCCGTAACAATTATTTGAGGAATC
Organism: Triticum monococcum; assembly: GCA_034509565.1. NCBI lineage: Eukaryota > Viridiplantae > Streptophyta > Magnoliopsida > Poales > Poaceae > Triticum > Triticum monococcum. The sequence goes on along the minus strand of CM067843.1, from coordinate 236,158,442 downwards.
AATTCATTCTTATCATTAGGAACGACAGTAATACCTCCCTTATTAGGGATACAATGAACAAGACTTACCCATTGACTATCAGCAATAGGATAAATTATACCTGCCTCTAGAAGCTTTAGTATTTCATTTCTTACCACTTCTTTCATCTTAGGATTTAACCGTCGTTGATGATCAACAACCAGTTTAGCATCTTTCTTCAATTTAATTTTGTGCTGACATAGAGTGGGACTAAAGCCCTTAAGATCATTGAGAGTATATCCAATAGTGGCACGGTGCTTCTTCGGAGTTTTCAATAATATCTTTTCTTCATGCTTTGAAAGGTTAGCACAAATAATAACAGGATATATCTTCTTTTCGTCAAGATAAGCATATTTCAGAGTATCAGGTAATTGTTTAAGCTCAAACACGGGATCACCTTTAGGTGGAGGAGGATCCCCAAGGATTTCAACACGCAAATTATGTTCCAAAATAGGTCCTTGATTAAAGAATACTTCATCTATTTCCCTTCTTTCATTCATAGACAAATCATTTTCATGTTCTAGCAAATATTGTTCTAAGGATCAGTACGAGGCACGTTGATAGAAGCAAGACCAATAATTTCATCCTTACTAGGCAATTCTTTATCATGGGGTTGTCTACGAAATTTAGAGAAATTAAAATCATGAGACATTTCCCCTAATCCAACTGTAACAATATCTTTCTCACAGTCTATCTTAGCATTAACAGTATTCAAGAAAGGTCTACCAAATATAATGGGACAAAAATTATCTTGAGGGGAAGCAAGAACAAGAAAATCAGTAGGATATTTTATCTTCCCACACAAGACTTCAACATCTCTAACAATACCAATTGGTGATATAGTATATCTATTAGCAAGCTTAATAGTAACATCAATATCTTCTAACTCAGCAGGTGCAATGTCATTCATAATTTATTTATATAAGGTATAAGGAATTGCACTCACACTAGCACCCACATCACATAAGCCATGATAACAATGATCTCCTATTTTAACAAAAACAACAAGCATGCCAATAATAGGTCTATGTTTATCTTTCATATCGGGTTTAGCAATCCAGCAGCTTCATCACAGAAATAAATAACATGCCCATCAATATTATCTACCAAGAGATATTTAACCATAGCAATACTAGGTTCAACTTTCATTTGCTCAGGGGGTTTGGGTGTTTTAATATAACTTTTGTTGACCACATTTGAAGCCTTAGCATGATCTTTTATTCTAATAGGGAAAGGTGGTTTCTCAATATAAGCAGTAGGAACAATAGGATCAACATTATAAGTAATAGTTCTTCTTCAACTTTAATAGGTTCTGCTACTTTAACTTCAATGGGAGGATGATATTTAAACCACTTCTCCTTAGGGATATCAACATGAGTAGCAAAAGATTCACAGAAAGAAGCTACTATCTCAGAGTCAAGTCCATATTTAGTGCTAAAATCACGAAAGACATCTATATCCATAAAAGATTTAACACAATCAAACTTAAGGTTTATACCTGAATCTTTACCTTCGTCGAGTTCCCAATCTTCAGAGTTGCATTTAATTCTTTCCAATAAATCCCATTTGAATTCAATATCCTTCTTCATATAGGAACCAGTACAAGAAGTATCGAGCATGGATCGATCATTATGAGAAAGCCGAGCATAATTTTTTTGAATAATAATTTCTCTTGAGAGATCATGATTGGGGCATGAATATAACATTGACTTAAGCCACCCCCAAGCTTGAGCGATACTTTCTCCTTCACGAGGCCAAAAATTATATATATAATTCCTATCGCGACGAACCAGATGCATAGGATGAAACTTCTGATGAAATTCCAATTTCAATCGGTTGTAGTTCCATGATCCAATATCATCCAATATCCTATACCATGTCAATGACTTTCCCTTAAAATATAAATGGAAGACCTTCTTGACAACATCCTCGGGCATACCTGCAAGCTTAAATAATCTACAAACTTCATCCGCATAGATTAGGTGCATATCATGATGTAATGTTCCATCTCCTGCATAAGAATTAGCTAGCAGTTTCTCTATCATACCCAAAGGAATTCATAATAAATATTTCCAGTAGGTGCAGTAGGTTGAGGAGAAACTCTTTTCTCTTCTGGTCGAGGTGAAGATACCCCGAACAAGCCCCTCAAAGGATTATTTTCCATAGTAACAAGTGACAGTAAATTTCAGCACACTATATAAATGTTTCCTTACCAAATTCCACCTACCGAAGGCGCTTTACTCCCCGGCAACAGCGCCAGAAAAGAGTCTTGATGACCCAAAAGTATAGAGGATCTATTGTAGTCCTTTTTATAAGTAAGAGTGTCAAACCAAACGAGGAGCGGAAGGAAATGACAAGTGGTTTTCAGCAAGGTATTCTCTGCAAGCACTGAAATTATCGGTAACAGATAGATTTGTGATAAGATAAATCGTAACGGTAACAAGTAATAAAAGTAAACAAGGTGCAGCAAGGTGGCCCAATCCTTTTTATAGCAAAGGACAAGCCTGAATGAACTCTTATATAAAGCAAAGCGCTCCCGAGGACACATGGTAATTGTTGTCAAGCTAGTTTTCATCATGCTCATATGATTCGCGTTCGTTACTTTGATAATTTCATATGTGGGTGCACCGGTGCTTGGGTGCTGCCCTTCCTTAGACAAGCCTCCCACTTATGATTAACCCCTCTCGCAAGCATCTGCAAACTGTGAAAGAAGAATTAAGGTAAATCTAACCATAGCATGAAATATATATATGGATCCATATCAGCCCCTTACGAAGCAACGCATAAATTAGGGTTTAAGCTTCTATCACTCTAGCAACCCATCATCTACTTATTACTTCCCAATGCCTTCCCCTAGGCCCAAATAATGGTGAAGTGTCATGTAGTCGACGGTCACATAGCACCACTAGAGGACAGACAACATACATCTCATCAAAATATCAAACGAATAGCAAATTCACATGATTACTTATAGCAAGACTTCTCCCATGTCCTCAAGAACAAACGTAACTACTCACAAAACATATTTATGCTCAATATCAAAGGAGTATTATCATTAAGGATCTGAAAATATAATCTTCCACCGAATAAACCAACTAGCATCAACTACAAGGAGTAATCAACACTACTAGCAACCCACGATACCAATATGAGGTTTCGGGACCAAGATCGAATACAAGAGATGAACTAGGGTTTGAGAGGAGATGGTGCTGGTGAAGATGTTGATGGGAATTGACCACCTCCCGATGAGAGGATCGTTGGTGATGACGATGGCTTTGATTTCCCCCTCCCGGAGGGATGTTTCCCCGGCAGAACTACTCCATCGGAGCCCTAGATTGGTTCTGCCCAGGTTCTGCCTCGAGACGGTGACGCTTCATCTCGAAAGCTTCTCTCATTTTTCCAGGTCAAAACACACCATATAGCCAAAGATGGGCACCGAAGGCCTGCTAGGGGGGCCCACAAGGTCGGGGGGCGCGCCCTCCACCCTTGTGGCTGGCTGGTGGCCCCCCTCTGGTTCTTTCTTCGCCCAATATTTTTTATATATTCCAAAAACATGCTCCGTGAAGTTTCAGGACTTTTGGAGTTGTGCAGAATAGGTCTCTAATATTTGCTCCTTTTCTAGTCCAGAATTCCAGCTGTCGGCATTCCCCTCTTCATGTAAACCTTATAAAATAAGAGAGAAAAGGCATAAGTATTGCGATATAATGTGTAATAACAGCCCATAATGCAATAAATATTGATATAAAAGCATGATGCAAAATGGACGTATCACTCATACAATTTAATCTATCTCAATACCGAGGAGGGATTGATAACCCCTCTTACGCGTTGGGTTGCAAGTATTTGTTATTTGTGTGCAGGTATTGTTTACATAGTGTTGCTTGGTTCTCCTACTAGATTGATAACCTTGGTTTCATAACTGAGGTAAATACTTACCGTTGTTGTGCTGCATCATCCTCTCCTCTTCGGGGAAATACCAACGTAGATACAAGCAATCAGCACGGGAGAGTCATATGCCTCCAGGAAGAAGAAAAGCTCTCATGAACGCATGAGAAAGCTTGAGGAGAGACTTGCAACTCAGGAGCTAGCTGTGAGATCAACAGTTGATAGGTACCAAGAAGAGATGAATGCAAGAATATTAGAGCAATAACAAGAAATCGAAGAGATGAAAGCAAAGCAGCAATATGAAATTCTAGCTCTTAAGAAGGAATAAGAGGAGAAAGTCGCTTCTATGTGAAAGAAGAAATAAGAACTAGAAGGAGCTTTTGGTTATCTCTTAAAGAAGAGGCACGACGGCTCTGATAACATCATGTCGCATCGACTCTGGGGTGCTCTAAGACAGCATGTCACAACCCTGATAGTAGTCTTGTTCATCCGGAAACTTTGGTCGTCCCTTATTATATTTTGTAATATGTGGTACTTTGTGTGTTTCCTTTTATGTCATGTGTGATACTTCCTCATTTGGGTGATCATTATTACAATTGTGTTTAGCATGTTTGTTTCATTTTTAAATTTTACTATTTTTAAAATTTAAATTTTGTTGCCAATTGCAACACTAAAAAACTGTGACGGTTATAGTGACATAAATGTGTGTCATCACCACCTTTCATACCCACATGTAAGCAACCACGTTAGCATCCCATGGGCCCACATGTCAGGATCTTTAACCAGTCAAATCTGATTATTATTGACGGTTGTCGTCGGTGATAAAGCCTCGGCCAAGCCCAGCTGTAAGGTGCCACGTCAGCATATTATGGGCCCATCTGTCAGAAACGTTCACTAGTCAAACATGGTGTGTCAGTTGTTTGTGATAGATGTATTGTCACCGAAAAATACAACGAGGGACTAGTAGATCGTATACTGTGACAGTTCCAGTGACATTTTTGGGCCGTCGCGGAAGATAGGTTCGGCAACGAATTTGGGTTTTTCACCTAAGATACAATCTTGCGAGATGGAGGAAGTGGTACCATCAAGATTTTATTTTTTATGACAATGCTTTAGTGACAGTGGGGGTGACGGTCGGGAAACTTCAACAATACATTTTCCGTGATGAAAAACAGTTTTACGTGACACAAGTGAAACACCTCAAAATAGAATAGATTTTGTAATGCATCATCAACGTACATAGATGCCCTATGTTTCACAGCCTGACGACCCAGGGGAGCCAATACTCCATGCTCTTGTGCAACATCCATAAGATGCCTGAGGTAGTTGACAACAAGAACAAAGAAGAGGGGGGCAAGGGGTCCCCTTGCCAGAGACCTCATCGACCGGTGGTGAATCTGCTCACTAAGAGAGGAATTAACACACACCTAGTAGATGAGGTGACGAATAATGCAACAATCAACCCCCCCCCCCCCACACACACACACATTTACGCCCAAATCCTCTGTATTGAAGCAACCCAAGCATGAATTCTAAGACATAATCAAATGCTTTTGCCAGGATAAGCTTGAACATGATAGAATGGATTTTCTGCCTCAACGGCTCGGTTATGGCTTGAACATAAACTAAGTTGTAACACCCATGATGCGGCTATATCTCCCACGTGTCGGAGCACGACTTAGAGGCATAACCGCATTGTAGGCATGTCGCGAGAGGGGTAATCTTTACACATCCCATGTACTGAATAAGAAAGAGGTACAGAGTTGGCTTACAATCGCCACTTCACACAATACATAAATATAGCATTACATCATCCAGATACAATCAAGGTCCGACTACGGAACCAAAATAAAGACAACCCCAAATGCATAAGATCCCCGATCGCCCCAACTGGGCTCCACTACTGATCGTCTGGAAAGGAAACGTAGTAACGTCATGAGTCCTCGTCGAACTCCCACTTGAGTTCAGTCGCATCCCCTGGAATGGTAACATCGGCACCTGCATCTGGATTTTGAAGTAATCTGTGAGTCACGGGGACTCAGCAATCTCAAACCCTCGCTATCAAGACTATTTAAGCTTATGGGTAGGGAAAAGGTAATGAGGTGGAGCTGCAGCAAGCACTAGCATATATGGTGGCTAACATATGCAAATGAGAGCGAGAAGAGAAGGCAAAGCACGGTCGAGAAGCTACAAAGATCAAGAAGTGATCCTAGAACTACTTACGTTCAAGCATAACACGAGACCGTGTTCTCTTCTCGGACTCCGCCGAAAAGAGACCATCACGGCTACACACGCGGTTGATCCATTTTAATGAAGTTAAGTGCCAAGTTCTCCACAACCGGATATTAACAAATTCCCATCTGCCCATAACCGCGGGCACGGCTTTCGAAAGTTCAAATCCCTGCAGGGGTGTCCCAACTTAGACCATCACAAGCTCTCATGGTCAACGAAGGATATTCCTTCTCCCAGGACGACCTGATCAGACTCGGAATCCCGGTTACAAGACATTTCGACAATGGTAAAACAGGACCAGCAAAGCCACCCGAATGTGCCGACAAATCCCGATAGGAGCTGCACATATCTCGTTCTCAGGGCACAGCGGATGGGCAAGACGTCGGGTTGGCATAGACCCTGGTTGCCCAGGGGGTGCCGGACATCGCCCAGTTTGGACCAACACTTAGAGAAGCACTGGCCCGGGGGGTTAAAATAAAGATGACCCTTGAGTCCGTGAAACCCAAGGGAAAAAGGCTAGATGGCAAAAGGTGAAACCAAGGTTGGGCCTTGCTGGAGGATTTTTATTCAAGGCGAACTGTCAAGGGGTTCCCATTATAACCCAACCGCGTAAGGAACGCAAAATCAAGGAACATAACACCGGTATGACGGAAACTAGGGCGGCAAGAGTGGAACAAAACACCAGGAATAAGGACGAGCCTTCCACCCTTTACCAAGTATATAGAAGCATTAAAGTAGACAAGGTATAATAATGATATCCCAACAATAACCATGTTCCAACAAGGAACAAACTCCAATCTTCACCTGCAACTAGCAACGCTATAAGAGGGGCTGAGCAAAGTGGTAACATAGCCAAACAACGGTTTGCTAGGACAAGGTGGGTTAGAGGCTTGACATGGAAATATGGGAGGCATGATATAGCATGTGGTAGGTATCGCGGCATAGGCATAGCAAAATAGCGAGCAACTAGCAAGCAAAGATAGAAGTGATTTTGAGGGTATGGTCATCTTGCCTGCAAAGTTCTCCGAGTTGACTTAAGCTTGATCCTCGTAAGCCTACTCAACGGGTTCCTCGATCACGTACTCGTCTCTCGGCTCTACCCAAGGCAAGAACACAAGCAAGGGAAAACACAATCAACCACGGTGCAATGCACAAGCAACATGATGCAAAACATGGCATGACATGCGGGATGTAATATGCAATGCATATGCGTGCTCGGGAAGGAAAGATTGAACCATGCCTCAACTTGTCAAACCAAGAGTGCCACTAGAAAGATGAGTTGATCTCGGTTGAAATTGATATAAAGATCACCGGAAACAGATGCACGGTTTGCAAATGGCAAGCAAAACAATAATGGCACAAATCTGCGATTAACAGCATGATGCCATCTAGAATGCAACAAGAAACTAAGATACTGCACTCTAACATAGCGACAAAGCACATGGCAGTGATCCACTCAAGATGCTTGACAAAATATGAACACTAAGCTACGGCTAAATCAAATAATAGCAGGCTCAAACAAGCATGGCAAAAGTGCAAAAGATAACAGCATCACAGACTTAGTGAAAATAACAACATGCTAGGAATTAACATCAGGAAGCAATGTTTAGAGCAAGATAACAACATGCTACAGGAACATATCATGGCAAAGCAAGGCATGTCATGAAACTACTCAAAGCATATAACAAAAGTCCCTTAGTGACCATAAGCCAAAAGGGATCGGAAAATGTGATGGCACCCATGTAAACATAGCAAGTTTCGCTAACAGATTCAGACTTAGCAGCAAACTGGACATGTCAAAAACAGAGTTACGTAGGCATGTTTGCGAGCTCGATGCACTCACCACAAGGCATTGCATGACAAACTAAGCATACACCCAGCAAGAAGACATGATCAAGAAGCTAACCATGGCAAGAACCATCTCATAGCATGCAAGGATCAACTACAACAACCTTGGCAAAATTGATTAACACGTAAACAATCTATCAGGAACATTTTATAGCAAAAGTAGAGCAAGATTGAGTCATGCTAGGGTACTCCATAATTGCAAACAAATATATGGATGGATAGAACATAACAATATCTCAAAATCATCCTTACTGAATATGCTCAAAAGAGGCATGGAGCACTCTGTAGCAACATGAATACATGGCATAAAAATAACATCAGGGAAATGACTTAGAAGAATTCTAAGTCCCTGAAATCAGCAACATCACGAGAGCTACTTTGCATGCTTGTGCTAGTCACCACATTGATCACAAAAATACATGGCATACACCCCTGTAAATATGGCATGACATAGCCCAAAACACATGTAGGGCTCAAGTTCATAGGAGGCACACATTAATCATGGCAAAAATGACAAATGCTCAAGATCTGTTAAGAAATAGGAACTGACATTATATAGCACTCTTGCAACAGAATTTTAGGCATCAAGATGGACTCAAACAAGCATGGTGCTATGGAATGAAATGAAGAGGACATCCTAGCGAACAATTTGATATATCACACGCGCAAAATAGAGCTACGGATGCGGAGTTATGATGCGATGAACATGGCGTGAAAAAGTTACAGATCCGGGGACTTAGAAGAAAAATCACCTCCGGATCTAGGGTTGACCCGGGCATGCAAAACGAGGCGGCGGCGGATCTCGCCGGAGATGACGAAGACGGCGGCCGGCGAGATCGGGGTCGCCGGATCCGGCCCTCCCGCGGCTGGATCTGGCCGGAGGCGAGACGCGGGGCGCCGGGAGGAGGCGGCGGCCGGCGAGGACGTCGAGGCGGCGGGGCGGCGGAGCAGGCCGGCGGGTCGGGCGGCAAGACGGTGGTGAGGTGGCGCGGCGGAGCGGCGAGTCGGCGGCGAGGGCGTGAGGCGGCGGGCGCGAGAGGCCGGGCGGCGCGCGTGCGGGCCGCGGGGGCCCCGCACGGGCCGAGCGGGCCGGTGACGGCTGGTGGTTGACGGCGCCACGTGGCAGCCCCTGGTTCGCTGGGCGGCAGCGGGCGGACGTGTCCGGTGCGGTCCGGACGCGTCCGGCGGCGAGGAGGGAGGTTAGCTAGGGTTTCATCCATGAATTTCGGAGGGGTGCACCTATTTATAGATAGAGGGAGCTAGGAGAGTTCAAATGAGGTGCGGTTTTCGGCCACGCGATCGTGATCGAACGACCGAGAGGAAGGAGGGGTTTTGGTTGGGTTTTGGGCCACTTTGGAGGGGTGTTGGGCTGCAACACACATGAGGCCTTTACGGTTCCTCGGTTAACCGTTGGGGTATCAAACAAACTCCAAATGACACGAAACTTGACAGACGGTCTACTGGTAGTGTACCAAGGCCGCTTGGCAAGTCTCGGTCCAATCCGAGAACGTTTAATACCCGCACACGAAAAGAGGCAAAAGGGGACGCCAGAGGACGTAGGAGTGCCGGAATGCAAAACGGACAACGGGAAAAATACTCGGATGCATGAGACGAACACGAATGTGAATGCGATGCACATGATGACATGATATGAGATGCATGACATGGACAAAATGCAAAACAAAGACAAAACCCAACCACGAGGGAATATCATAACTTAGAGCCGAAAATGGCAAGAGTTGGAATACAAATATGGCAAGTTACATACGGGGCGTTACAACACTCCACCACTACGAAAGGATCTTGTCCCGAGATCTAGGACTAGAAAAACTCCGGATATTCGGAACGGAAGTGGTCCTCGCGTTCCTAGGTGGCTTCACGGTCGGAATGATGTGACCACTTCACTTTCAGGAATTTGATAGACTTGTTGCGAGTCTTGCGCTCAGTTTCTTCAAGAATAGCAACAGGATGCTCATGATAAGACATGTCTTCTTGGAGATCAATCTCTTCGAAGTTGATGGTGCAGTCAGGAGTCTTGAAACACTTGTGAAGCTGAGACACGTGAAACACGTCGTGCACATTTTCAAAGTTGGATGGAAGCTCAAGTTGATAGACGAGATCGCCTCTTTTGCCAATGATCTTGAAAGGACCCACGTATCTAGGGGCAAGCTTCCCTTTGATACCGAAGTGATGAGTACCTTTCATTGGAGAGACGCGGAGGTAGACATGGTCTCCGATCTCGAAAACCAAGTCACGATGCTTGCTATGATAGTAACTCTTCTGGCGCGATTGTGCGGCTTTGAGATTTTCACGAATGACTTTGCACATTTCTTCAGCCTCTGTGATCAAGTCATTTCCAAGAAGTTGGCGTTCACCAGTCTCTGACCAGTTAAGAGGAGTACGACACTTTCTGCCATAGAGAATCTCGAATGGGGCCTTGCCCTAACTCAATTGGAAGTTGTTGTTGTAGGAGAACTCGGCATATGGAAGAAAATCTTCCCACTTCATACCAAAGGAAATGATACATGCCCTGAGCATATCTTCAAGAATTTGATTGACTCGCTCGACTTGGCCACTAGTTTGAGGATGAAAGGCTGTGCTGAAACGAATGTTGGTGCCCATAGCCTTCTGAAAGGAATCCCATAACTTAGAACTAAAGATGCTTCCATGATCTGAAGATATCAACTGCGGAATGCCATGCAAAGAGACAATCCTGGAGGTATATAGCTCTGCCAACTAAGCTGCTGTGATAGATTCTTTGATAGGAAGAAAATGAGCCACTTTAGTGAGCTTGTCGATGACAACAAAGATAGCATCATTGCCACGCTTGGACTTGGGAAATCCGGTCATGAAGTCCATCTCAATATGGTCAAACTTCCATTCTGGAATAGCAAGAGGTTGGAGGATACCAGCTGGTTGTTGGTGTTCTTCTTTCACTCTTCTGCATACATCACATTCATTCACGAACTGAGCAATCTCGCGCTTCATTCGAGTCCACCAATACGACTGCTTGAGGTCATGGTACATCTTTGTACTTCCAGGATGAATAGATAGGAGTGAATTGTGAGCCTCGTTCATAATGACTTTACGAAGGTCACCCTTAGGAACAACAATGTGATCCTTCAAGAATAGAGTATCTATCATCAAGGCGATAGCACTTGTACTTGGGTTGGCTCTTGGCAATCCCAATCTTCACCATTGCATCAAGAAGTTGTGCCTCACGAATCCGATCCTCCATAGTAGGAGAGACTTGGAGGTTGGCAAGGAATCCTTGAGGAACAACTTGGAGATTAAGTTTGCGGAAAGCTTCACAAAGATCCGGTTGGAAGGGCTTGAAAACCGAACTGTTGCAGTAAGCCTTCCTGCTCAAAGCGTCAGCAATGACATTGGCCTTGCCTGGAGTATATTCAATACTCATATTATACTCTTGAATCATTTCGACCCAACGAGTCTGCCTGAGGTTGAGGTTGGGCTGAGTGAAGATGTACTTGAGACTCTTATGATCAGTGAAGATGTCCACTTTTCTTCCCAATAAGAGATGCATGCATGTTAAAAGAGCATGGACAACTGGCGCTAACTCGAGGTCATGAGTGGGGTAGTTCTTTTCGTTTGGCTTCAACTGGCGAGAGTTATAGGCCACAACTTTCTTCTCTTGCATTAACACAGCACCGAGACCTTGAAGGGAAGCATCACAGAAAACCTCAAATGGTTTGGATTCATCAAGAGGAGTCAGAACTCGAGCTGTGACTAACTTCTCTTTGAGGGTGTTGAAAGCGATGTCACATTCAGGCATCCAGACATACTTCACATGCTTCTGGAGGAGGTTGGAAAGAGGCTTCGCGATCTTAGAGAAATTCTCAACGAATCTTCGACAATAGCTTGCGAGCCCAAGGAAGCTGCGGAGTTGCTTCACATTCTAAGGCGGTTCCCAATTCACAATTATAGACACCTTCTCAGGATTAACATCTATGCCCTTGGCTGAGATGATATGCCCAAGGTAGAGAACATCATCGAGCCAAAACTCGCACTTTGAAAACTTCGCATAGAACTGATGTTCTCTGAGTTTGTCCAGCACCAATCTCAAGTGCTTAGCATGATCCTCCCTGTACTTGGAAAAGACCAAAATGTCATCGAGATAGACCAAGACGAAGTCATTTGTGTAAGGGTTGAATATGAAGTTCATCATGCGAGAGAATGTTGGAGGAGCGTTGACAAGGCCGAAAGACATGATAGTGTATTCATAGGAACCATAGCTTATTCTGAATGTTGTCTTGGGGATGTCTTGTTCACGAATGCGAATCTAATGATAGCCCATACGGAGGTCAAGCTTGGAGAATACTTGAGCACCTTTGAGTTGTTCGAAAAGCTCATTGATGTTGGGAAGTGGGTAGTTGTTCTTTATGGTCTTCTTGTTCAATGGACGGTAGTGACGCAGAGTCGGTCTGTGCCATCCTTCTTCTTGACAAAAAGAACACCACAGCCCCATGGAGAAGAACTTGGTCGGATCAGATCCATACACTCTTGTTCATCGAGTTGTTTCTTCAGCTCCTTCAACTCTTTCGGTCCAAGCTTGTAAGGACGTTTGCAAACAGGTTCCGTGCCAGGCTCAAGATCAATGACGAATTCAACTGGCCAGTGAGGAGGCATTCCTGGAAGCTCTTCTGGAAAGACGTCTTGATATTCACAAACGACTGGAATCTGAGAGATGGCATCCAACTCGCCCTTCTCGTTGAGAAAAAATAGTCGAATGGTATCGTCACGAGCTGCATAGATGATCACATCCTCGGACGAGTGTGTCAATTGAATCTGCCTGGAAGCACAATCAAGTTGAGCCTTGTGCTTAGAAAGCCAGTCCATGTCGAGAATTAGATCAATATCCGAGTTACCAAGGACCATTGGAGAGGACAGAAATTTATAATCTCCCATATTGATAGAAACATCCGGAGCCATCATTTTGGTGTTCATGAACAAACCCGGAGAGGAAACCGCTATCGGCTTAGGCAAATCGACAGTATGCAAATCGTGCATGGATGCAAAAGGCTTCGATATGAATGACAAAGATGCATCAGTATCAAAAAGAACTCTTGCAGGAATATCATTAACAGGAAGTTTACCCATGATCACTTCTGAAGAGTCCTCTGCTTGAGCTGCGTTCATCATGTTGACCTTTGCAGACTTGGGATTATGCTTGACCACTGCATTGCTAGCAGATCTCACAGGAGGAGGAGGAGGTGGAAGACGCCTCTGGTTGAAGCATTTGTTTGCATAGTGACCCTTCTGCTCACACTTGTTGCACGTAACCTCTCAGAGCGGACGGTGATACGGAGCACTTGACCTTGGAGTATGAGATGAAACTTTGTTGTGAAAGCCTGGGTTGGGTGGGTGGAAAGATCCATTGCCACCTTTACTCTTCTGCTGATAAGGCTGACGGAACGGAGGAGGAGGGGGCACCCAATACTTTTGCTGCTTAGCTTCCACTTGAGTTGAAGAAGAAGAAGGAGTTGCATCGCTGACTCTCTTCTTGGAAGCATCACACTTGAGCTGAGCAGCCTCTTGCTTTAGTGCCATGTTGTAGAACTCATCATACTTTTTCGGCTCAAAAAGCACAAGAGCTAGTTGCAGATCTTCTCTGAGGCCACCTCTGAACTGATAAATCATGCTCTTCTCGTCAGGGACGTCTTGTTTGGCGAAGCGAGCGAGCTTCTGGAACATGATGTTGTATTGGTAAACAGACAAACTACCTTGCTTCAGGTTGCGGAACTCCTCATGCTTACTCTCAACAACACTCTGAGGAATGTGGTGAGCTTTGAAGTCTTGACGGAAATCATCCCAGGTAATCACATGACCTCCTCTGGAATCTTTGTATTGTTGATACCACTCAGCAGCTTGGTCTTTGAGTTGGAACGAAGCAAACTTGACAAAGTCCTCAGGCCTGAAATTGCTACACTCAAAATGTTTGCAGATATCCACGAGCCAATCGTCAGCGTCTGTGGCCTCGACACAGTTACTGAAAGACTTCGACTGGTTTGCGAGGAACTGGTTGAGGGTAGCAAACTGAGTTTGATTGTTGCCATTGCCTTGATTTCCTTGGTTGCGCTCTTGCAAGAGTTGCATAATCAACCGTGTGTTGGCGTTGGTAGCGACCATCACAGCTTGCCATGCCTCCGGAGGTGGAGGTGGTGGCGAAGGTTCCGGATTCTGACGCGTTGGTGGAGGCATCCTGAAGAGGGTGACATCCGTTAGCATCTTGAAAGACATATATTCAAGCTGAATCAATGGATCAAAATTGCAACATATAGCCTTAACATTCGAACAAGAATGAACGAATGAATTCCAAAGTAAATGATCACACTTCCATAAATTGAGAAGCCACTTAGATAGAGGTAGATGAAAAAAACAACAAGGTACGGACATGAACAAATACTTGGTAAGGATTACCCAATCACAAACCAAATATCTGCAGAAGAAATACTAGAGCTACATGAAGTCCCACCTATGAAACTCCTGAAATTTTCCGGTTATGCAATCAGGTGTTGGGGATACAGGGGAAGCATAATATCTCACCCAAAACTAGCAAATCCTACATCCAGCTATATCCATCCTTCAACACATAACCAAGAAAACTTCAGAAATCATTTACCTCAACCTTCGAAAAGCATCCGTTATACGAGTTATGGCAATACTCCCGAACTCCCGCCCCGGTACTGGGTGGCGTCGAGGTTATCTCACCAACAACTACATAAAAGAGATTTTCGATGTCGGCGAAACTCAGGTATTCCAGAACTGCAACGATAAAATTGTGACGACAACACCTCGGAGCTCAACTCCTCGGGACACTACCATAACCCCTAAATGTCAGGAGGCACCAAGAACAATGTTCTCATCACAAAACCATCAAAACGATTCCAAGATACCCGCGTGATCCTAAAAAAATCGTGAAATTTGAGAAGGGAAGAGTCAAAACTCTACGTCAGGATGCCTCACCAGAGAGACGAATGGACTGAGGAGTAAAGATAATCCTACTCTCCGATATATATATAATCCTATAAGACTCAAAACATTTTTCTAGACTCAACTACGCCAGCGATTCGATCAAGCAGGGGGGCTCCTAAGTCGGGGAAGGCTCTAATACCAACTTGTAACACCCACGATGCGGCTATATCTCCCATGTGTCGGAGCACGACTTAGAGGCATAACCGCATTGTAGGCATGTCACAAGAGGGGTAATCTTTACGCATCCCATGTACTGAATAAGAAAAAGGTACAGAGTTGGCTTACAATCACCACTTCACACAATACATAAGTATAGCATTACATCATCCAGATACAATCAAGGTCCGACTATGGAACCAAAATAAAGACAACCCCAAATGCATAAGATCCCCAATCGCCCCAACTGGGCTCCACTACGGATCGTCTGGAAAGGAAACATAGTAACGTCCTGAGTCCTCGTCGAACTCCCACTTGAGTTCAGTCGCATCCCCTGGAATGGTATCATCGGCACCTGCATCTGGTTTTTGAAGTAATCTGTGACTCACGGGGACTAGCAATCTCACACCCTTGCTATCAAGACTATTTAAGCTTACGGGTAGGGAAAAGGTAATGAGGTGGAGCTGCAGCAAGCACTAGCATATATGGTGGCTAACATACGCAAATGAGAGCGAGAAGAGAAGGCAAAGCACGGTCGAGAAGCTACAAAGATCAAGAAGTGATCCTAGAACTACTTACATTCAAGCATAACACGAGACTGTGTTCTCTTCCCGGACTCCGCCGAAAAGACACCATCACGGCTACACACGCGGTTGATCCATTTTAATTAAGTTAAGTGTCAAGTTCTCTACAACCGGATATTAACAAATTCCCATCTGCCCATAACCGTGGGCACGACTTTCGAAAGTTCAAATCCCTGCAGGGGTGTCCCAACTTAGCCCATCACAAGCTCTCACGGTCAACAAAGGATATTCCTTCTCCCAGGACAACCCGATCAGACTCGGAATCCCGGTTACAAGACATTTCGACAATGGTAAACAAGACCAGCAAAGCCACCCGAATGTGCCGACAAATCCCGATAGGAGCTGCACATATCTCATTCTCAGGGCACACCGGATGGGCAAGACATCGGGTTGGCATAGACCCTGGTTGCCCAGGGGGTGCCGGACATCGCCCAGTTTGGACCAACACTTAGAGAAGCACTGGCCCGGGGGGTTAAAATAAAGATGACCCTTGAGTCCGCGAAACCCAAGGGAAAAAGGCTAGGTGGCAAAAGGTAAAACCAAGGTTGGGCTTGCTGGAGGAGTTTTATTCAAGGCGAACTGTCAAGGGGTTCCCATTATAACCCAACCGCGTAAGGACCACAAAATCAAGGAACATAACACCGGTATGACGGAAACTAGGGCGGTAAGAGTGGAACAAAACACCAGCCATAAGGCTGAGCCTTCCACCCTTTACCAAGTATATAGAAGCATTAAAGTAGACAAGGTATAATAATGATATCCCAACAATAACCATGTTCCAACAAGGAACAAACTCCAATCTTCACCTGCAACTAGCAACGCTATAAGAGGGGTTGAGCAAAGTGGTAACATAGCCAAACAACGGTTTGCTAGGACAAGGTGGGTTAGAGGCTTGACATGGCAATATGGGAGGCATGATATAGCATGTGGTAGGTATCGCGGCATAGGCATAGCAAAATAGCGAGCAACTAGCAAGCAAAGATAGAAGTGATTTCGAGGGTATGGTCATCTTGCCTGCAAAGTTCTCCGAGTTGACGTAAGCTTGATCCTCGTAAGCGTACTCAATGGGTTCCTCGATCACGTACTCGTCTCCCGGCTCTACCCAAGGCAAGAACACAAGCAAGGGAAAACACAATCAACCACGGTGCAATGCACAAGCAACATGATGCAGAACATGGCATGACATGCGGGATGTAATATGCAATGCATATGCGTGCTCCGGAAGGAAAGATTGAACCAGGCCTCAACTTGGCAAACCAAGAGTGCCGCTGGAAAGATGAGTTGATCTCGGTCAAAATCGATATAAAGATCACCGGAATTGGATGCACGGTTTCCAAATGGCAAGCAAAACAATAATGGCATAAATCTGCGATTAACGGCACAATGCCATCTAGAATGCAACAAGAAACTAAGCTACTGCACTCTAACATAGCGACAAAGCACATGGCAGTGATCCACTCAAGATGCTTGACAAAAGATGAACACTGAGCTACGGCTAAATCACACATTAGAAGGCTCAAACAAGCATGGCAAAAGTGCAAAAGATAACAATATCACAGACTTAGTGAAAATAACAACATGCCAGTAATCAACATCAGGAAGCAATGTTTAGAGCAAGATAACAACATGCTACAGGAATTTATCATGGCAAAGCAAGGCATGTAATGAAACTACTCAAAGCATATAACAAAAGTCCCTTACTGACCATAAGCCAAAAGGAATCAGAAAATATGATGGCATCCATGTAAACATAGCAAGTTTCGTTAACAGATTCAGACTTAGCAGAAAACTGGACATGTCAAAAACAGAGTTACGTAGGCATGTTTGCGAACTCGATGCACTCACCACAAGGCATTGCATGACAAACTAATCATACACCCAGAAAGAAGATATGATCAAGAAGCTAACCATGGCAAGAACCATCTCATAGCATGCAAGGATCAACTACAACAACCTTGGCAAAATTGATTAACACGTAAACAATCTACCAGGAACATTTTATAGCAAAAGTAGAGCAAGATTGATTCATGCTAGGGTACTCTATAATTTCAAACAAAGACATGGATGGATAGAACATAACAATATCTCAAAATCATCCTGACTGAACATTCTCAAAAGAGGCATGGATCACTGTGTAGCAACATGAATACATGGCATAAAAATAATATCACGGAAATGACTTGGAAGAATTCTAAGTCCCTGAAATCAGCAACATCACGAGAGCTACTTTGCATGCTTGTGCTAGTCACCACATTGATCACAAAAATACATGGCATACACCCCTGTAAAGATGGCATGACATAGCCCAAAACACATGTAGGGCTCAAGTCCATAGGAGGCACACATTAATCATGGCAAAAATGACAAATGCTCAAGATCTATTAAGAAACAGGAACTAACATTATATAGCACTCTTGCAACAGAATTTTAGGCATCAAGATGGAATCAAACAAGCATGGTGCAATGGAATGAAATGAAGAGGACATCCTAAAGAACAATTCGATATATCACACACACAAAACGGAGCTACGGATGCAGAGTTATGATGCGATGAACATGGCCTGAAAAAGTTACAGATCCGGGGACTTAGAAGAAAAATCACCTCCGGATCTAGGGTTGACCCGGGCACAAGTGCTCCCTAGGTGGTTTTGATAATTGATGACAACATATCTCTTGTTGGACTAACGTTTTCATCTAGTATGTTTCAGATAAGTTCAACAATGGAGTGGCATGGACTAAAGGTTATGGGAAGGTCTCCAAGATACTAAGGACAAAGGATTGGCTAAAGCTTGAGGTTCAAGACTCTTCATTTTACATTTTAGTGATCCAAGATCACATTGAGTCCATAGGAAAAGCCAATACTATCAAGGAGGGATGAGGTGTTGCTTAATGAGCCTCTTGCTTAAGTGCTTAATGATATGCTCCAAAATCCTCAGCTACTTTCCCATATCCACAAATGACCTAAACCCTAGGCCAAACTCGGACCTACCGATTATTCCTATCCGGCGCCACCGAGTTTCATATGTCATAAGCCACTGCCAGAAACCCTAATCGATTCGGTCTCACCGATGGGACCTCGGTCTCACCGAGATGGGCTTGCAAACTCTCTGTTACCTATTGCATTATTCTCGGTCCCACCGAGATATGCAATCGGTCCCACCGAGTTTGCTTGGCCAGCTCTCTGTTTCGCTTATTACCCAAATCGGTCCCACCGAGTTTGAGTAATCGGTCAAACCGAGTTTTGGATTTACCCTAACCCTAGCACATCGGTCCCACCGAGTTGATTCAGTCGGTCCCACCGAAATCTCTAACGGTCACTAGGTTTACCTTTTCGGTCCGACCGAGTTTGTTGATTTGGTCCCACCGAGATTGGAAAACTGTGTGTAACAGTTAGATTTTGTGTGGAGGCTATATATACCCCTCCACCTCCTCTTCATTCGAGAGAGAGCCATCAGACTAAGCCTACACTTCCAGCATCCTATTTCTGAGAGAGAACTACCTACTCATGTGTTGAGACCAAGATATTCCATTCCTACCATATGAATATTGATCTCTAGCCTTCCCCAAGTTGCTTTCCACTCAAATCTTCTTTCCACTAGATTCAAATCCTATGAGAGAGTTGAGTGTTGGGGATACTATCATTTGAAGCACAAGAGCAAGGAGTTCATCATCAACACACCGTTTGTTACTTCTTGGAGAGTGGTGTCTCCTAGATTGGCTAGGTGTCACTTGGGAGCCTCCGACAAGATTGTGGAGTTGAACCAAGGAGTTTGTAAGGGCAAGGGGATCGCCTACTTCGTGAAGATCTATCGCTGGTGAGGCAAGTCCTTCGTGGGCGATGGCCATGGTGGGATAGACAAGGTTGCTACTTCGTGGACCCTTCGTGGGTGGAGCCCTCCGTGGACTCGCGCAACCGTTACCCTTCGTGGGTTGAAGTCTCCATCAACGTGGATGTAGGATAGCACCACCTATCCGAACCACGGGAAAAACATCCGTGTCTCCGATTGCGTTTGAATTCTCCAAACCCTTCCCTTTACATTCTTGCAAGTTGCATGCTTTACTTTCCGCTGCCTATATACACTTTGCATACTTGCTTGATATGTATTGTGATTGTTGAAATTATGCTTAAACTACACTCAAACTGAAAAAGCTTAAAAATTGCAACTTTGGCATGAAGTGTCTAATCACCCCCCTCTAGACACATCTACTTTAAGGTACTACAAGTGGTATCAGAGCTTTGGTCTCCATTGCCTTGGTTTAATCACCATTGGAGGAAGATGGATGTGTCTACTTTAGGGAGTCTTAGACATAGAGTGCCTATTCTTGATGGAGAGTATTTTCATGAGTGGAATAATGAGATGCTTGTAATTTTCAATCAATATCATTTAAACAAGTATATTGCTAGCCCTTGTGCACCTCACATTGATCCTTTGCATCCTACCCTAGATGAAGATATTGACATGATTCGCAATCTTAGAACTATTAAGCTCATCACTAGAGGATTGCCCAAAAACTTGATTGCTAGTTTGCCTACTCTTAATTGTTCCTATACTATATGGAAATTTCTTGAGGAACGATTTCCCGACCATTCCTTGAAATTTTTGGATAAAATTCTCCATAAATCTATTGCCTTGAGTAAGATGAACTCTAGTGATCCTAGCTTTGGTGATTGTCTACTTGAGCTTGCCAATCTCAAGCGAGCTAAAGGAGATGTTGGAATCATTAGTGATATTATATTCGAAGCTATAAGAATTAATAAAAGTGACCATTTTGATGATCATTTATCTAATGAATTACCCTCTCTAGGAAATGATAAGTCACACGATCATGGTGAACATGGATATTATGATGATGATGATAGTAACTTCAATATTGATGATGAAATGAGACACTTTGGTCTTACAGCAAATCTTCGGGGATATGAATCAGGAGGAAAGGAATGGGTTCTTGATAGTGGATGTACTGTTCATATGACCGGAGATGAAGAGATGTTCCGTGAGCTTGCTGAAAATGACGGCCCTCGAAAATATGTCACCTTTGGTGGTAATTCAAAGGGTAAAGTGGTTGGCCTTGGTAAGGTGGCCATCTCACATGATAGTTCCATTCAAAATGTCATGCTCGTTGAATCACTCGGCTACAACTTACTTTCAGTATCTAGACTTGCTGATTTCGGTTTGAATGTCCTATTTACTGAGATAGATTGCCAAGTCTTTCATCGAGACAATCATAAAATGGTCTTTACCGGTATGCATGGAGGTGACCTTTACATTGTTGATTTCTCTAAAAAGGCGCAACCTAAAACTTGCTTTATTGCTAAATCATCAAAAGGTTGGTTGTGGCATAGACGGCTAGGTCACGTTGGCATGAGAAACCTTGACAAGCTTATTAAAGGAAATCATATTCTTGGAGTTAACGATGTCATATTTGATAAGGATAGACTTTGCAGTGCTTGTCAAGCAGGTAAACAGGTCGCAGGAAGGCATCCCGTGAAGAACATCATGACTACAAGGAGGCCACTCGAGCTACTTCATATGGATCTTTTTGGTCCCAACGCCTACAAGAGTCTCGGTGGAAATTCTTTTGGTCTAGTTATAGTTGATGATTTTTCAAGATTTACGTGGGTGTTCTTTCTTAATGACAAGTCGCAGGTTCAGAAGATCTTCAAAAACTTCGCTAGGAAGGCCCAAAATCAGTTTGACGTGAAGATCAAGAAGGTTCGGAGTGACAACGGAACGGAGTTCAAGAACGCAAATGTGGACACCTTTCTTGACGAAGAAGGGATTTCACACGAGTTCTCGGCTACGTACACACCTCAACAAAATGGAGTTGTTGAGAGGAAGAACCGGACGCTCATCGAAATGGCAAGAACAATGCTTGATGAATACAAGACGCCGAAGCACTTTTGGGCAGAAGCGGTTGAGACAGCTTGTCACGCAACAAATCGCTTGTATCTTCACAAGCTACTCGGCAAGACGGCATACGAGCTCCTCACCGGTAACAAACCCCAAGTTGGATACTTTCGAGTATTCGGCTCAAAGTGCTACTGTAACGCCCTCGATGCAGCTATAGCTCCCACGTGTCGAGGCACGACTTAGAGACATAACCGCATTGAAAGCAATGTCGCAAGTTAGGCAATCATTACAACATCCCATGTAAGATATAGAATAAAAGGGGAGATACATAGTTGGCTTACACTGGCCACGTCACATCAAAGTACATAAATAACATACATCATCCAAACACTCATGGCCCGACTACGGCGCCAAAATAAAAGACAACCCAACAAGCGACATAGGTCCCGATCACCCCAACTGGGCACCACTACTGATCATCAGGAAAAGACACATAGTAACGCTGAGAATCCTCGTCGTACTCCCACTTGAGCTCAAGCGCGCCATCTGGAGCTGTATCATCTGTCCCTGCATCTGGTGTAATAGTAATCTGTGAGCCACAGGGACTCAGCAATCTCGCACCCTCGCGATCAAGACTATTTAAGCTTAATAGGTAGGATGGGGTAAATATATGTGGAGCTGCAGCAAGCGACTAGCATATATGGTGGCTAACTTATTCGCAAAAGAGAGCGAGAAGAGAGAGCAAAGCGACTAGCAGAAAGTGAGCCACTTTGGTGAGCTTGTCGATGACAACGAATATAGCATCATTGCCACGCTTGGACTTTGGAAACCCAGTCACGAAGTCCATTTCAATGTGGTCAAACTTCCATTCTGGAATGGCAAGAGGTTGGAGAAGACCTGCTGGCCTTTGGTGTTCTGCCTTCACTCTTCTGCAGGCATCACATTCATTCACGAATTAAGCGATCTCGCGCTTCATTCGAGTCCACCAATAAGCTTGCTTCAGATCCTGATACATCTTCGTGCTCCCAGGGTGGATGGAGAGGAGGGAATTGTGAGCCTCGTTCATGATCACTTTACGAAGTTCACCTTTGGGTACAACAATTCGATCCTCGAAGAAGAGAGTGTCCTTGTCATCAAGGCGGTAGCACGTGTACTTGGACTGACTCTTAGCAATCCCAATCTTCACCTTTTTCACCATAGCATCAAGAAGCTGGGCTTGGCGAATCTGGTCTTCTAAGGTAGGAGAGACTTGAAGGTTGGCGAGGAAACCTTGAGGAACAACTTGCAGATTAAGTTTGCGGAAAGATTCAAAAAGCTCGGGTTGATAAGGCTTGAGAATCAGATTGTTGCAATACGCTTTCCTGCTCAAAGCGTCAGCAATCACATTGACCTTGCCTGGAGTATACTCGATACTCGGATTATACTCTTGAATCATTTCGACCCATCGAGTTTGCCTGAGGTTGAGATTAGGCTGAGTGAAGATGTACTTGAGACTCTTGTGATCAGTGAAAATGTCCACTTTTCTTCCCAATAGAAGATGTCTCCAAGTCAACAAAGCATGCACAACTGCCGCCAACTCGAGATCATGAGTGGGGTAGTTCTTCTCATTAGGCTTCAACTGGCGAGAGGTATAAGCAACAACTTTCTTCTCTTGCATCAGTACTGCACCAAGACCTTGGAGAGAGGCATCACAAAAGACCTCGTACGGCTTGGATTCATCAGGCGGAGTCAGAACTGGAGCAGTGATCAATTTCTCTTTCAAAGTGTTGAAAGCAATATCACACTCCGGAGACCAAACGTACTTGACGTGCTTCTGGAGAAGATTAGAGAGAGGCTTCGCGATCTTAGAAAATTTTCAACGAATCTTCGGCAATAGCTTGCGAGACCGAGGAAGGTACGGAGTTGCTTCACGTTCTGAGGAAGTTCCCAATTAACAATTGCAGACACCTTCTCAGGATTCACGGCAATGCCCTTGGCAGAGATGATATGACCAAGATAAAGAACCTCATCGAGCCAAAATTCACACTTGGAGAACTTGGCGTAGAACTGATGTTCCCTCAGCTTGTCAAGAACCAAACGCAAGTGCTTGGCATGATCTTCCTTGTTCTTCGAGAAAACCAGGATGTCGTCGAGATAGACCAAAACGAAGTCATTGGTGTAGGGGTTGAAGATGAAGTTCATCATGCAAGAGAACGTCGGAGGAGCGTTGACGAGGCCAAAAGACATGACAGTGTATTCATATGACCCATAGCTTGTCCTGAAAGCCGTCTTGGGAATATCTTGCTCACGGATTCGAATCTGATGATAACCCATACGGAGATCAAGCTTGGAGAATACTTGGGCACCCTTGAGTTGTTCGAACAGCTCATTGATGTTGGGAAGTGGGTATTTTTTCTTGATGGTCTTCTTGTTCAGTGAGCGGTAATCAACACAAAGTCAGTCCGTTTCATCCTTCTTCTTCACAAAAAGAACACCACAACCCCACGGAGAAGAACTAGGCCGGATGAGACCCATTCTTTCTTGCTCATCGAGTTGTTTCTTCAGCTCCTTCAACTCTTCAGGTCCGAGCTTGTAAGGACGTTTGCACACAGGTTCCGTACCCGGCTCAAGATCAATCACGAATTCAACTGGCTGGTGCGGAGGCATTCCTGGGAGCTCTTCTGGGAAGACGTCTTGATACTCGCAAACGACTGGAATCTGTGAAATAGCATCCAATTCACCCTTCTCATTGAGAGAAAACAACCGGATTGTATCATCACGAGCGGCAAAGACAATGACATCCTCAGACGAATGAGTCAATTGAATCTGCCTGGCTGCACAATCGAGCTGAGCCTTGTGCTTAGAGAGCCAGTCCATCCCGAGAATAAGATCAATGTCCGAATTGCCAAGAACAATTGGGGAAGAAAGGAACTTGTAGTCGCCCAAGGTGATAGTAATATCCGGGACACATACTCGAGATGTCAAAAGACGGGCCGGAGAGTCAATAGACAATGGTCTCGGCAACACTTGAGTAACAAAATCATGCTTAGATGCAAAAGGTCTCGAGATGAAACAGTGGGATGCACCAGTATCAAAAAGTACTTTTGCGGGAACATCGTTAACAGGAAGGTTACCCATAATCACATCTGACGAATCCTCTGCCTGAGCTGCATTCACCATATTGACCTTGGCGTGCTTGGGGTTATGCTTGACCACAGCTGTACTTGCCGATCTGACAGGAGGAGGAGGAGGAAGACGCCTCTGGTTGAAACACTTGTTGGCATAGTGACCCTTCTGTTGGCACTTGTTGCACGTGACCTCTGAAAGCGGACGGTGGTACGGAGCACTCGATCTTGGAGCTTGCGACGAAGACTTGTTCTGAAAGCCAGGGTTGGGTGGGTGGGAAGAACCACTACCACCTTTGCTCTTCTGCTAATACGGCTGACGGAACGGAGGAGGAGGAAGCCAATACTTCTGCTGCTTGGCCACTTGAGTAGAGGAAGAAGGCGTAGTGTCTCTGACTCACTTCTTGGAAGCATCACACCTCAACTGAGCAGCCTCTTGCTTCAGTGCCATGTTGTAGAACTCATCGTACCTCAACGGCTCAAAGAGGACAAGAGCGAGCTGAATTTCTTCTCTGAGACCACCCCTGAACTGATATATCATGCTCTTCTCATCAGGTACGTCCTGCTTGGCAAAGTGGGTGAGCTTCTGGAACAACTTGTTGTAGTCATAGACAGACAAAGAGCCTTGCTTCAGGTTGCGGAATTCCTCACGTTTACTTTCAGTCACACTCTGAGGGATGTGATGAGCTCGGAAATCTCGACGAAAATCATCCCAAGTGATCAGACGTCCACCTCTGGAATCCTTGTACTGCTGGAACCACTCTGCAGCCTGATCTTTGAGTTGGAAGGAAGCGAACTTGACGAAATCTTCAGGCCTGACATTGCTGCATTCAAAATGCTTACACAGATCCACCAGCCAATCGTCAGCATCGGAAGCCTCAACACAATTGCTGAACGTATTCGGCCCATTAGCAAGGAACTGGTTCAGTGTAGCAAAATGGTTCTGATTGTTGCCTTGATTCCCTTGACTGCCTTGATTGCGCTCTTGGAGGATTTGCATGATCAACTGTGTGTTTGCATTGGTTGCGGCCATCACAGCTTGCCAAGCCTCCGGAGGAGGTGGAGGTGGTGGCGGATCAGGATTCGGAGTCGTGCGCGTTGGAGGAGCCATCCTGAAGAGGTTGACCACCCTTAGCACATTGATAGACCAATATTGAAGCTGAATCCAACGGAATGAAAATTGCAACATAAAGTCTTCACATCCGAACAAAATGAACGAATGCACTTCTCTTGAAGTGGTCACATATCCCTCAATTGCGAAGCCACGTAGAATTAGGTAGAAGAAGGTAAATCAACAAGGTATGGAATCAGCATTTGACTTCGAAGCCACTCTAATACCACAACTCAAAACAAAACAAAGGATTGGCTTGCGGAATAAGCCGGAACAAACATATGATGGAGATTTCGTCCGAAGTTTTCGTGGTGGGACCTACACGGGCTCGATCGTACAACACCATCATGTACAAGGCAGTGCACATGACATACGAAGCGTCCCCGGGTCAGCATAGCCAAGGACTCTTTAAGACACAACGAGACCACTGTAAAATCGACCGTGAATAGGCGAACCACTAGACGTCGAACCCCAATTTCATATCATACATCTGTCGGAAAGATATCCTAAGAGCTACTTGAATTCGCACCTATGAAACTCCTGAAACTTTCCGGTTATGCAATCAGGTGTTGGGGATACAGGGGAAACATAATATCTCACCCAAACTAGCAATTCCTACATCCAGCTGTATCCATCCTTCAACACATAACCAAGAAACCTTCGGAAACCATCTACCTCAACCTTCGAAAAGCATCCGTTATACAAGTTATGGCGATACTCCCGAACTCCCGCCCCAGTACTGGGTGGCGTCGAGGTTATCTCACCAACGAACTGCATAAAAGAGATTTTCGATGTCGGCGAACATATCTCAAGTATTCCAGAATTGCAACGATAAAATTATGATGACAACACCTCAGAGCTCAACTCCCCGGGACACTTCCACTAAACCCCTGACAGGAGGCACCAAGACAATGTTCTCATCATAAGCCATCGGAACGATTCCAAGATACTCGCGTGATCCTAGAAAAAAAATTGTGAAATTTGAGAAGAGAAGAGTCAAAACTCTATGTCAGGATGCCTTACCAGAGCGATGAGGAGACTGGGAAGTAAAAAAGAATTCCTAAACTCTCCGATATATAATTCCTAAATGACTCAAAACATTTTTCTAGACACAACTCGGCCTCTAGAAACGATCAAGCAATGGGGCTCCTAAGGTCGGGGAACGCTCTGATTACCAACTTGTAACGCCCTCGATGCGGCTATAGCTCCCACGTGTCGAGGCACGACTTAGAGACATAACCGCATTGAAAGCAATGTCGCAAGTTAGGCAATCATTACAACATCCCATGTAAGATATAGAATAAAAGGGGAGATACATAGTTGGCTTACACTCGCCATATCACATCAAAGTACATAAATAACATACATCATCCAAACACTCATGGCCCGACTACGGCGCCAAAATAAAAGACAACCCAACAAGCGACATAGGTCCCGATCACCCCAACTGGGCACCACTACTGATCATCAGGAAAAGACACATAGTAACGCTGAGAATCCTCGTCGTACTCCCACTTGAGCTCAAGCGCGCCATCTGGAGCTGTATCATCTGTCCCTGCATCTGGTGTAATAGTAATCTGTGAGCCACAGGGACTCAGCAATCTCGCACCCTCGCGATCAAGACTATTTAAGCTTAATAGGTAGGATGGGGTAAATATATGTGGAGCTGCAGCAAGCGACTAGCATATATGGTGGCTAACTTATTCGCAAAAGAGAGCGAGAAGAGAGAGAAAAGCGCGAGCGAGAAACTAAGGAGCAACCTGCGCAAACATAACTCCAACATCGTGTCCACTTCCCGGACTCCGCCGAGAAGAGGCCATCACGGTAACACACTCGGTTGATTCATTTTAATTAATTAAGGTTCAAGTTATCTACAACCGGACATTAACAAATTCCCATCTGCCCATAACCGCGGGCACGGCTTTCGAAAGTTCAATCCCTGCAGGGGGGTCCCAACTTAGCCCATGACAAGTTCTCACGGTCAACGAAGGAATAGACCTCCACCCGAGACACTCCAATCAGACTCGGTATCCCGGTACAACAAGACATTTCGACAGGTTAAAACAAGACCAGCAACACCGCCCGAATGTGCTGAAAAATCCCGATAGGAGCTGCACATATCTCGTTCTCAGGGCACACTCAGATGAGCAATCCGTACAACTAAAACCAAACCTCGAGTTTCCCCGAGGGGGCGCTGCACAGGGCTCTAGTTCGGGCCAACACTCAGAGGAGCACTGGCCCGGGGGGGTTTAAAATAAGATGACCCTCAGGCTCCGGAAACCCAAGGGAAAAAGAGGCTAGGTGGCAAATGGTAAAACCAAGGTTGGGCATTGCTGGAAAAGCTTTAATCAAGGCGAACTATCAAGGGGTTCCCATTATAGCCCAACCGCGTAAGGGACGCAAAATCCGGGAACATAACACCGATATGACGGAAACTAGGGCGGCAAGAGTGGAACAAAACACTAGGCGAGAGGCCGAGCCTTCCACCCTTTACCAAGTATATAGATGCATTAAGATAACATGGCAATATAATGATATCCCAACAAGTAAATAAATGTTCCAATAAGGAACGGTCTCCAATCTTCACCTACAACTAACAACGCTATAAGAGGGGCTGAGCTAAGCGGTAACATAGCCAATCAACGGTTTGCTAGGACAATGGTGGGTTAGATGCTGAACATGGCAATTGGGAGGCTGACAAGCAAGTGGTAGGCATCATAGCATTGGCATAGCAAAAGAGCGAGCAAACTAGCAGAGCAAAGATAGTAGTGATTTTGAGGGTATGATCATCTTGCCTGCAAAGTTGTCAAAGTTGACTGGATCCTCAAAAGCAAACTCAACGGGCTCCTCGTTAGCGAACTCGTCTCCCGGCTCTACCCAAACAAGACAAACAAACAACAAGGATACAATCAACCACGTGCAAACTCAAACAATAAGATGCAAAGATGGTATGCTATGCGGGATGCGATGCGAGATGCAAAATGCAAGATGTGACAGGAAATGCATGAACCTGGCCTCAACTTGGAAAACCAAGTGTGCCACTGGAAAGATGGGATGAAATCTCTTGAAAACGATATAAAGAACGCCGGAATCGGAGTTACGGTTTGGAAATGGCAAGCGTTTTAAGAATGACACCGGTCTGCGATTTACAGCAAGTAGGCATCTAAATGCAATGCAATGAACATGCTACAGCACCCAAACATGACAACAAAATACATGGCAGGGAAGCATTCAAGATGCTTAACAAAGACTAGCACTGAGCTACGGCCAATTCATTCAAACAAGCATGGCAAAAACGCAAATGCAAAACAGATTTCAGACTTAGTGAAATTAACACTTGTCTGAAATTTCAGATCATGAAGCCCTCTTCGGAGCAGCAAAACAACATGATACATGAGCTGATTAAGACAAAGAAGAACATGGCATGGAGCTACTCAACTAGCTTAACAAAAGTCCCCAAGTGACCTGGGGCCAAAAGGGATCACAAAATATACTAACAAGCACACGAACATAGCTAAAACACAATCAGTTTTCAGACTTAGTGAAAACTGAGACATGCTGGAATTTAACTCACGAAGGCATGTAAACGAGCTCGATGCACTCACTACGGTGCAAGTCATGGCAAGGCAAGCATACATCCATTAAGAAGGCACAAAATGCTAGCTAGACATGGCAAGAACAATGGCATAGCATGCACGAATCAATAACAATAGCATCGGCAAATTCGCAAACAAGTTGACGATCTGCCCAGATTTACCACGAAGCAAAAGTAGAGCTCGATTAACTCAAGCTAGAGTACTCCACATGTGCAAACAAAGACATGGATGGATAGAGCATAACATGATTAACAAAACTCCTTTACTGATCATCCTCAAAACAGGCACGGATCACTAGGAAACGGCAAGAACATATGGCATCATGAACTAAACAATCCCAGATTTAGTGAAATCCACTAAGTCACTGAAAACAAATTTACCAAGTGCCTCACTTTGCAAGCTTGCAGAAGTCACCACACACATCCTAAAAATGCATGGGTTGCACCTTTGGAAAGATAACAAGATGCTTAACAAAACGTATGAAGGACTCACAGGCATATCATGCACACAATAATCATGGCAAAAATGACAAAAGTCTAAGATGAACTAGCAGATCTGACAATTAACTCACAAAGCCTCCTTCTAGCAGCATTTCGGGCATCAAGATGAACTCAAATGCAAATGATGCAATGGAATGAAATGATGTACTCGTCGAGACAAACATTTTGATATACTATAAGTCCAAATCGGAGCTACAGATGCGGAGATATGGCAGGTCAAAGTATGCACAAGATTAGGGCTAGGGACGAAAAAGTCAACCGAAAACTTAGATCCAGATCAGGATCTCGCGGGCACTGTTCATGGCGCGGACTTCGAGGTTCGTCGGGGACTTCGCCGGAGTTCGTCGGGGAGGTAGATCCGGCCACTCCCGGCCGGATCCGGCGGCGGGGGCAGCGGCAGCGGCCGGCGAGGGACGCGGCGGAGCCGGCCGGCTCGGGGCGGCGTTCCGGCAAGGCGGGCGAAGGGCGGCCGGGGTCGGCCGGTGCGGGCTCCGGCGTGGAACTCCGGTCGGCGGGGCGGCCGGCGCCGGAGGAGAAGCAGCGGGGCGACGGCGCTGCGGATCGGGCGAGGCGGCGGCGCCCTGGGCCGCGGGGGCCAGGCGCGGGCTTCCGCGGGCCGGCGGCGGAGACGAGTGGCGTGGGCCACGTGGCGGGAGGCGGTTGGCTGCGGCGGCGGGGCGGACAAAGTCCGGCGCGGGCGGACGTGTCCGGCGTGCGGCGGAGATCTTTTAGGGTTTCGGAGGTAGGGGGAGATCCGAAAAACGGGGGGGGTGTTTAAATAGGCATAGGGGGAGCTAGGAGAGTCCAAATGAGGTGCGGTTTTCGGCCACGCGATCGTAATCGAACGCTCTAGATGATGGAGCGGAGTTAGGTGGGTTTTGGGCCAAATTGGGGGGGTGTTGGGCTGCAACACACACGAGGCCTTTTCGGTCCCTCGGTTAACCGTTGGAGTATCAAACGAAGTCCAAATGGTACGAAACTTGACAGGCGGTCTACCGGTAGTAAACCAAGGCCGCATAGAAAGTCTCGGTCCAATCCGGAAATGTTTAATCCCCAAACACGAAAGAAAGCTAGAAATGACCACTGGAGGAGAACGAAGCGCCGGAATGCAAAACGGACAACGGGGAAAATGCTCGAATGCATGAGATGAACACGTATGCAAATGCAATGCACATGATGACATGATATGAGATGCATGAAAACGAAAACAACACATGGAGACAAAGACCCGAACCCGAGAAATAAATATAACTTAACGCCGGAAACGGCAAGAGTTGGAGTACAAATTGGGAAAGTTATATCTGGGGCGTTACAGCTACATTCTTGATAAGCATTGTCGCTCAAAGCTTGCTCCTAAATCTCATGAAGGTTTCCTACTTGGTTATGGCTCAAACTCTCACACTTACCGTGTCTACAACAATTTCACCCGAAAGGTTGAAGAGACGGTAGATGTGAAGTTTGATGAATCTAATGGCTCGCAAGTAGAGCAATTGCCAATTGATGTAGGAGACAAAGACCCTTCAGAAGCAATCCAAGACTTGTCCATAGGCAAAGTTCGTCCAACGGAGGTGAAGGAGAGTACTTCATCCGTCCAAGTGGAGGCTTCTACTTCACAACAAGGTGAACCAAGAATTGATATGGAAGCATCCACAAGTGGGACACACCAAGATGAAGAAGACAGGGAAATGCATCAAGACGAACATCAACAACCTCCTTTTCCACCACGACAAGACAATGACAACGTCAACAATGAAGAAGGCCAAGAAGAAGAACAAGATGAAGAAAATGTTCAACGAAGACCCAAGCAAAAGCTCTCACGAGTTCGAGCAAGAATCACCAAAGATCATCCCGTCGAGCAAATCTTCAATGATATACAAACCGGGAGAATCACTCGCTCAAAAACTCGTTTAGCTAACTTTTGTGAAAACTATTCATTCATCTCTAGCATTGAACCTATGAAGGTTGAGGAAGCATTGGAAGATCCGGATTGGATAAACGCCATGCATGAAGAGCTACACAACTTTGAGAGAAACCAAGTTTGGACATTGGTTGAGAAGCCCGACGACAACCACAACATCATTGGTACCAAATGGGTGTTTCGCAACAAGCAAGATGAAGATGGACAAGTGGTTCGCAACAAAGCACGTCTCGTCGCCCAAGGATACACACAAGTCGAAGGTATGGACTATGGTGAGACATATGCTCCTGTTGCTAGACTTGAGTCCATCCGCATCTTACTTGCCTATGCTAATCACCATAACATCCCCTTGTACCAAATGGACATTAAAAGTGCTTTTCTAAATGGTGAAATAGAGGAGGAAGTTTATGTCAAACAACCTCCCGGCTTTGTCAATCCTAAGAAACCTAATCATGTTTACAAACTTCACAAAGCTCTTTATGGTCTTAAACAAGCTCCTAGAGCATGGTATAGATGCTTGACCAAGTTCCTTATTGCAAGCGGTTTTGAAATTGGTAAAATTGATTCTACTCTTTTTACTAAAAGGGTTAATGGAGAACTATTTGTATGCCAAATTTATGTTGATGATATCATATTTGGTTCAACTAACCCTCTCTTTAGTGAAAAGTTTGGAAAGCTAATGTCAGAGAAGTTTGAGATGTCTATGATGAGTGAACTCAAATTCTTTCTCGGTTTGCAAATCAAGCAAACTAAGGAAGGTACATTTGTCTCTCAAACGAAGTACACCAAGGACTTATTCAAGAAGTTCAATATGCAAGAATGCAAAGGTATGTCTACACCCATGCCTACTAGTGGACATAATGATTTGACCAAAGATGGTGAACCGGTTGATCAAAAGGTTTATCGCTCTATGATTGGTTCATTGTTATACCTATGTGCTTCACGTCCCGATATTATGCTAAGTGTGTGCATGTGTGCACGATATCAAGCTGCTCCTAAAGAATGTCATCTTAAGGCCGTGAAAAGGATAGTTAGATACTTAATTCATACACCAAATTTTGGCATTTGGTATCCTAAGAGGTCTTCTTTTGATCTTGTTGGCTATTCCGACTCGGATTATGCCGGAGACAAGGTTGATAGAAAGTCAACTTCGGGTACGTGTCAATTTCTTGGTAGATCTCTTGTGTCTTGGTCTTCCAAGAAACAAAACTCCGTATCCTTATCCACCGCCGAAGCGGAATACATTGCCGCTGGTTCATGTTGTGCTCAATTACTTTGGATGACCCAAACTCTTAAAGATTATGGGATCTATGTGAAACATGTTCCATTGCTTTGTGACAATGAAAGTGCTATTAAAATTGGTCATAATCCTGTACAACATTCTCGAACTAAGCACATTAAAGTTCGTCATCATTTCATTCGAGATCATGTTGCTAAGGGTGACATTGATCTTAAGCATGTTCGCACCGATAAGCAATTAGCGGATATATTCACTAAACCACTTGATGAGAAAGTGTTTTGCAGGTTGAGAGGAGAATTGAACATCATTGATGCTTCGAACTTGGAGTAGGAACTCCATTGGATACATGCAAGACATGAGCTTATGACTAATCCATGATGTATCTCTTATGATGACTATCTTATGTCTTGGATATATTTGTACCTTGCATGTTGTCTAACTCATGTAGGTGCTTGGTTGAATCTAATTCCATGAGATTGCGACTCACTCACATCTTGAGCAATCTCTACATCACCAAGTCTCTACACGATGGTGGTTGAAGACAAGGACGCACAAAATCATTCAAACATATCCTTTGACAAATCCTATGTTGAGCTTCATGAATGTCATTTTTTGATACACAAGTGATTTTCCTTGCAAGAACCAATCCATGTAGGTAGGTGAACTCACACTCCAAGTGGTGCTCCCAACTCTTGATGAGCTACATCAACCTTGAGCACCCACACAAGTTCAACTACATGAGCAAGAACCACGCCACCACCCAAGGTATGTTATTCCATCTTAGAGAAGCTTTACTCCAAGACATGAAGTCAAAGCAACTCAACAAGATGTGAATACATCAAGATGCTTAAACGAAAAATGGTAACCCCATTTTGAGCTTAAACGATGAGTATGACCTATGATCAAGTGTTCTCACTTGACTCCTAAGTCAATGTACTCTAACATAGGTGACTGTGTCACCGCCCAACTCTAGATGAAGTTCTCTAGTGTTCCTCTTTGTGTTATTGCATTTGTCTCATGCATGTTTACTTTTCTTCTCTTTTCTCTTTGCTTTTGTTCAGCATATTCTGCATTTAATTCCTTGCAAACCCTTCAGGTAATTCATTGCAAATCTTTGTGAGATCCTACATGTCTAGTGAGCTGAGGTGACAAGTGTTTTTCTCTGTGTAAACTCGGTTTCACCGACTTGCAATTTTCGGTCCAACCGAATCTTTTCGGTACCACCGAAATATGCCACTCGGTGCCACCGACTTTGCAATCAGAAAAACAGTTTTCCACTTGTTCTACATTTCTTCTCATCCAGCTCCACTCAATGAATCTTGTCCTCTACAAGCATCACAATTTTATCCATTGCTTTGTGCTGAGTCTCAAGGACCAAACCTATATGACGGATTCCAGAAAGCCCTTCTTGGAAA
This sequence comes from Triticum monococcum, assembly GCA_034509565.1. Classification (NCBI taxonomy): domain Eukaryota; kingdom Viridiplantae; phylum Streptophyta; class Magnoliopsida; order Poales; family Poaceae; genus Triticum; species Triticum monococcum. The sequence goes on along the minus strand of CM067843.1, from coordinate 236,123,990 downwards.
TTGATGTCAAAGGGGGAGAGAGAGATCAAATCAAAGCTTGTAGGAGAGAGATCACATCAAAAGGTCTCAAGGACCAAACCTACAAGAGAGAAAGTCTCAAGGATCCCAGATGTTATTAAGGGGGAGAGAGAGATTTCCAGGGGAGAGAAAATACTCAAGGATCCCAGATGCTTGATGATTCAAGAGGAGAGATGTCACATGTATTTTTAGGGGGAAAGACATGTTCATATGTATCTGTCAGCTCTGATCTTCTGTTTCCTATCTTCTCCCAATATCCCATGTAAGATTCAGGGGGAGCAAGACACCTAAGGGAAAGCAATCAGTCAAATTCTTTGCATATCTTTACTCTTGGGGACATGTCTAATCCAATGTAGTACCTTGTACTCACTCTCTACATGTCATCCCAGTCTTGGTACTCTTGTGGTTTCTTTTGTTTGCCCTGGCTAGTGGATATACCTGTGTTATCTAACTTTGTTTGTGCAGGTTCATTCTATCCTAAGCCAACTCAAAAACTACAAGGTAAGTGTATGCATCAAAATCATGAGTATGAGGAATTCTTTCTTATGTACATACTGTTTGCAAGAAGGACTCATGAGCATGAAGGTATTTTCCTTAATAATCTTTTGCTCTGATGCATATGGCCAAGATACATGTAACACATTGCCTACTCTGTCATGATTATGCTCTCACATGCTTCTATATTTTATATTCACATGATTGCATACATGTAGGGGGAGCCTATGGTTGTTACATGTCCTTCCAAAGCTTTACTTACTATTCTTTGTATCTTTATCTAAAGCTTTGATGCATGTTGCCATCAATTACCAAAAAGGGGGAGATTGAAAGCACAAGTGCTCCCTAGGTGGTTATGATAATTGATGACAACATATCTCTTGTTGGACTAACGTTTTCATCTAGTATGTTTCAGATAAGTTCAACAATGGAGTGGCATGGACTAAAGGTTATGGGAAGGTCTCCAAGATACTAAGGACAAAGGATTGGCTAAAGCTTGAGGTTCAAGACTCTTCATTTTACATTTTAGTGATCCAAGATCACATTGAGTCCATAGGAAAAGCCAATACTATCAAGGAGGGATGAGGTGTTGCTTAATGAGCCTCTTGCTTAAGTGCTTAATGATATGCTCCAAAATCCTCAGCTACTTTCCCATATCCACAAATGACCTAAACCCTAGGCCAAACTCGGACCTACCGATTATTCCTATCCGGCGCCACCGAGTTTCATATGTCATAAGCCACTGCCAGAAACCCTAATCGATTCGGTCTCACCGATGGGACCTCGGTCTCACCGAGATGGGCTTGCAAACTCTCTGTTACCTATTGCATTATTCTCGGTCCCACCGAGATATGCAAACGGTCCCACCGAGTTTGCTTGGCCAGCTCTCTGTTTCGCTTATTACCCAAATCGGTCCCACCGAGTTTGAGTAATCGGTCAAACCGAGTTTTGGATTTACCCTAACCCTAGCACATCGGTCCCACCGAGTTGATTCAGTCGGTCCCACCGAAATCTCTAACAGTCACTAGGTTTACCTTTTCAGTCCGACCGAGTTTGTTGATTCGGTCCCACCGAGATTGGAAAACTGTGTGTAACGGTTGGATTTTGTGTGGAGGCTATATATACCCCTCCACCTCCTCTTCATTCGAGAGAGAGCCATCAGACTAAGCCTACACTTCCAGCATCCTATTTCTGAGAGAGAACTACCTACTCATGTGTTGAGACCAAGATATTCCATTCCTACCATATGAATCTTGATCTCTAGCCTTCCCCAAGTTGCTTTCCACTCAAATCTTTTTTCCACTAGATTCAAATCCTATAAGAGAGTTAAGTGTTGGGGAGACTATCATTTGAAGCACAAGAGCAAGAGTTCATCATCAACACACCGTTTGTTACTTCTTGGAGAGTGGTGTCTCCTAGATTGGCTAGGTGTCACTTGGGAGCCTCCGACAAGATTGTGGAGTTGAACCAAGGAGTTTGTAAGGGCAAGGAGATCGCCTACTTCGTGAAGATCTACCGCTAGTGAGGCAAGTCCTTCGTGGGCGATGGCCATGGTGGGATAGACAAGGTTGCTACTTCGTGGACCCTTCGTGGGTGGAGCCCTCCGTGGACTCGCGCAATCGTTACCCTTCATGGGTTGAAGTCTTCATCAACGTGGATGTAGGATAGCACCACCTATCCGAACCACGGGAAAAACATCCGTGTCTCCGATTGCGTTTGAATTCTTCAAACCCTTCCCTTTACATTCTTGCAAGTTGCATGCTTTACTTTCCGCTGCCTATATACACTTTGCATACTTGCTTGATATGTATTGTGATTGTTGAAATTATGCTTAAACTACACTCAAACCGAAAAAGCTTAAAAATTGCAACTTTGGCATGAAGTGTCTAATCACCCCCCTCTAGACACATCTACTTTAAGGTCCTACAAAATGAGGTGCAGTTTTCGGCCACGCGATCGTGATCGAACGACCGAGAAGAAGGAGGGAGTTTGGATGGGTTTTGGGCCACTTTGGAGGGGTGTTGGGCTGCAACACACACGAGGCCTTTACGGTCCTCGGTTAACCGTTGGGGTATCAAACGAACTCCAAATGACACGAAACTTGACAGGCGGTCTACCGAAAGTGTATCAAGGCCGCTTGGCAAGTCTCGGTCCAATCCGAGAACGTTTAACACCCGCACATGAAAAGAGGCAAAAGGGAACGCCGGAGGGCGTAGGAGTGCCGGAATGCAAAACGGACAACGGGGAAAATGCTCGGATGCATGAGACGAACACGAATGTGAATGCGATGCACATGATGACATTATATGAGATGCATGACATGGACAAAATGCAAAACGAAGACAAAACCCAGCCACGAGGGAATATCATAACTTAGAGCCGAAAATGGTAAGAGTTGGAATACAAATATGGCAAGTTACATACGGGGCGTTACAAAAGTTGTCATGAATACTTCTTCCTTTAATAAATGCATTTTGACCTTGGGAAGTCAACCGGTTCATCTTAGGCTGCAGCCTAGAGCCAAAATCTTAGCAACAATTTTAGCAAAGTAATGTTTTTTAGGAAAGCAAAGTAGTGGATTAAATATAAATTTGTTCATCAACGAAATCCTATACATGGAGTAAATAAAAAGGAACACTCCATGGTGTCTAGCTTGGAGCTCTGTGTACTCTCATGTTTGTATCCAACCATCCCATTTTATATATCCTACTTCTGTTCAAGATCTTTGGGTTGCTACTAGAAAATAGTGACATACTAATCTTGTAACCCAACTTTTCTCTGAGCCTATATGTAGCCTCTGCTATTCTCCAAACTCCTATTATCCAGGATGACATTGAAGACATTCTCTGTTGGGATTTGACACCTAATAGTAAGTGTAACTCTAAGGTGTCTATAAGTTGTGTTTGCAGGCTATACAACAAGCTCCAAACATTCAGGCTTCTTAGGTCCCCATTGCAGTCAAGAACATTCTCAAGCAAGTGTGGAAAATTAAATGCTTGGCTCCAAGTATTCTTGGAGCCTACTAAGAAAGGCGCTTCCCACCGGAGCAAGGGTAGGTACCTCATTGAAAATGATATGCACCTCTTCTTCCTATGTCCATTCACTAAAGTTGCCTGGCTCTCTTCACCTTGTTTTTAAACTCTGAAATTTTAATTACCGGACGAGATTCTTTGCATGCTACCATCCCGCTTCTTCTTTCCATGAATCACCTCTATGCTTCCATGCAAAATATTCTCACATTTATGTGATCACTTTGGAAATATAGGAATGATAAACTGTTTAATAGGGAAGAAGCCACCTCATCACATCCATCAGAACGAGAAGACTAACTCAGCTTCAGTTTCTGATTTATTACATGATGATCATGCAATTGCAAACAAAGGTGTCCGTCCACTAGCTGCTGGGCCAACTACTCCCTCCTCCAGGTCATACTATTGCTTTTGATCTTTTGATTGTAGGGCCTAAAATCTTCTCAGATGCTTCTTGGAAGAAGAACAAAATTCCTGGTAGAAGCACTATTCCATCAACATGTCTGGGGATTTGTTTTCAACTTGCAGAAGGCGCGTGTTTCTCTTCGCTCATGATCCAAGCTTTCATGGAGCTTGCGTCTTCTCCCTTGGTGGCCGAGGTAGTTGCTCCTCACCTTGCGACGGTCATTGTGGACAAACTCAACCTGTAGGGTGTCACCTTCTTTACTGACAATTTGTCCCTAGCAAAAGCAGCAGTTGTTGATGGTATATCTTCACATTCATCTCACTAGACTAGCAGGCAACACTTGGCAAGATTTTTTAACCTCTCTAAGCATCACAGGCATTGTAGTTTTTTCATATTGCTAGGAACTTAAATAGCTTTGCTCATGATGCCGTTCATCAGATTCTAAACTCTAGAGTAGAACCTGCTTATGCACGTACTTCCTCCGTAAACAAATATAAGAACATTCAGATCACTAAAGTAGTGATCTAAACGAAGTATCAAGCAGGCTCATAGGCATCTTGGTTGTCCTTATATTCGAGCTATCTCAGAACTGAGATGCCACCAGTTTGTAATCCACGCTGTAACATGTACTCGAGCACTGTTTGAATGAAATTTGGCGCCTTGAGCGCCTCAACTTGTTGAAAAAGAAGGAACAAAAGGAGTACATCATGTATGAACCATGTGACGAACAGAACTACCCCACGTTTTCACCTGTTGATCGTGTCGAGGGCGACCGAGACGTAACCTGCGTGGACGACTGCACGTTTCCGTTTCGACAAGAGGGAAGAAAAACCTGCGAACGAACGGCTCACGAGTCGCGGGTCCCGGTCCAGCCTCCAGCAGGGAGTCTTCCTAGCCCGAGCGAGCGGTGCCACGCGGCCGCGGCAGGGCACGGTGGCAAGCCGCCAAAATAGGCATCCTGGTCTCGCGAGAACCAGCCACCCACATCACAGCCAAGAAGCGGCGGCGAGGGCGAGCGGGCGATAAAATCGCGGCCTCTCTCCTCTCTCGGCTTCGATTCCATCTTCGCCTCGCCAACTCCAACTCTCTCTCTCTCTCTCTCTCTCTCTCGCGCGCGCGCGCTTCCTCGGCAACAAGACGAACAACTCTGGTACGAACCACCTCACCTCCTTCCCTCGCGACGCTTTTTCCTTCTTCTCGCGCCGCCGCCTCGTGAGTGTCCGACAATGCCGTGTTCCGTCCGGGGTTTCGCTTCTTGGCGGCTGCGTCCATCGCTCTGACGAGATTGAGTAGCCCTACTCCCGATTCAGCCATCTTTCTCTTCCTGCCTGTACGTCGCGCCGGCTTTAGATTCTTCCAAGGGTTTCTTCTTCTTTCTTGCGGCCTTTCAAGTGTGTTAATGGCGGAGACGCGTTGCCGTTTGGCTTCTGGACCGGAGACGCGGATTCGCTAGGGAATCGATGCAATTTTCAGAGATGTCTCGATTAGGCTGGGCCGACGGGGTGACGCGTCCGGGGTTCCACTTTCAAGTTTTATCTTTCTTGACGCGATTGTTTGAACTATGGATCTGCAGCATGTTTTGGGTTGGCGGCGGAGAGCAAGGGGATGGATAACCTCAGAGATGGAGAGAGAAAGAACGGACGCAGATATTTTGTTCAATTTGGTTCGTGTTTTTGGCTGTTTGCCTAGGTGATTCGTGTGGACATAGGAGAAGAGAATGAAGGCCACTTACATCTACAAGTCCTTATCAATAGAATTTTTAAAATCCAGTTCATTTTTTAAAATTCATTTTTCTACAGTAATAATGTTGCATGCTTACACAAACAAACTGCAGTATACGGGGAGTGGATCATCTCTCTTCTCCTCAATCTTTTCTTACATCCTCTTCCTTTTACTTCTGAATATTCTTTCCATACTATTCTCTTTTAGATTCTTCTCCATTCTTCTCTTTTAGCTGCTGTCCCCGAACTTTCATCATATCTGTTTCTTTTTTCAGTGATGGACCAGTTCTCTCTCCCCCATATTTTGAGCTAAAATTTAGACAGCTATTCAATTTGCTTCAGGCATTTCAAGTAAAAAACGGAAAACATTTTCTTCACATATGCCTGTATGGTACTTATTTCATAATGGAAATAAGAGGTTGCTAATTAGAGTAATATGTTTCCTTTCTTGTTCAAATGAGAAGATCAAATTGACAGCACATCCTTTTTATAACGCCCATGTTTTGTGCAATTGTTCCTCAGGTTTGAGCACACACGCCAATGGGTATCTTCAGTGGAACGCCTCCTCCGAGCTGCCCATCAGCTCCGCATTGCGCGGAATGGGCTAAAGTCTATCTGAAGTACTGCCTGTGCAGTACTAAGGATGGTGTTGCCCTGGGTCTTGGACTGGCTAGTGTCCTCAGTTGGGGTATCGCCGAGGTGCCGCAGATCATAACAAATTACAAACAGAAGTCAACAGAAGGCCTTTCTATTGCCTTTCTGATGACCTGGATAGTTGGGTATGTTGTTTCTTATTTCTCACCTTCCTCGCATATTGATGTTGTATCATCCTTATTGTACTTGCATATGCATATCGTGCGCAACGCTCTATCTAATGGTGTATGTCATTCTTCTGCACTCATGCAGGGATTTGTTTAACCTTGTCGGCTGTTTCCTGGAACCTGCTACTGTAAGATCCACTATTGCCACAGTTTCCTTTGCTTTTCTCAAATTCCATCATACGACATTTTTCTTCCGCGAGGCACATGCACCCGTTACATGTGTTAATATCCTATAGGACACTAGTAGTTTTTTGTCTGATTTAATGAACTATCCGACTGCAGTTTCATTTGGACAATATAATGACGTGTTATTCATGAGTATGAAAAGCAACCAAATCATTTCTGCTTGCCTGCCATGTTCCTGGAACCAGCAAGAGCTAGTATAGTTATGCTGGATGAACTCATGCATTTTTTTTTGAAGCGGAGAATAACTGAATACGAACATTAATATAATAGTTCCAAGCATATATAGTATCTCAAAATGGGAGATTCCCTAACAATCTAAACAAGTTATATAAATGATTTACATCTGCTGCACATAAACCTGATTATGCTTGCCAATACAGCCCTCTTGCATTTAATGTGTACAACTTCTTCATGTTCAGTTGTTCTTTTTTCAAGAAAACGCGAAGGACCTTTGTGTTTCATTTAATTGAAAAGAGAGAGTTTAAAGTTACAGTTGTGATGTAAAAAGGATGCGTGGGATTAAATAATTATCTTTTATTTTGAACATTTGAAATTAATATTTTTTATTTGTAATGCAGCTGCCAACACAGTTTTACATGGCATTGGTAAGGACACCATTTTCTTAACTCTTGTTACTTCAATTCCGTGTGGTTTCTGTCATCTGAGAACTTAATTTTTGCAATGCAGCTATATACCATCACAACTGTGATTCTCACTGGACAGACAATATACTATAGCCACATCTACCATCTTAAAGTAAAGAAAACTGGGGTAACTGCCAAGGTGATCACTCCGTAACATTGACGATGATCATTATGTTTGCAAGGAATCACGTTTCTCTGAATATTAGCAAAATAGATACTTAATGTGGTTAACAATTGTAGAGAAGCAACCACTGTATATGAACAATACTTCTATTTCTGGATTCATGCACTGATGATGCAGCTGCTCACGGCTTTGCAAAGTAGTTTAGTGTTATCACAAGCTAGATTCCCTTAAAAATTGTTTAGACACCTTTTGGCTCCTACCATCTTCCTAAACTATCCTCTCACTTCTGTTGGACTACATTTTATGATTTCAGTCTCAGAAACATCAACGAGGGGATGCTTCATTACGTGAAAAGCTTTTGGGACATAGGGACGAGGCATTCAAAAATAATATTCAGTCAGGTCCGACTATTCCTATCCCGAGCTCACCAATCCAGGTGAAAACAGAAGTATTCCGGCAACGTCATGGTTCAGTCAGCCCCGGCTCAGACTACTACTATGCGTAATGTTCTTGAGCTTGTTAATGTTTCATCATATTTCACAGTTTTTTTCAACATTTTATTTCATTCCTTAAAGCAAATTATGTCCACTTCTTTGGATAAATATTGTTTGTTTGCTCTATTACATGGAATACGGCAATGGGACTGCACTCTTGATGGTTACTTCGGGATGTTGCAGTTTTATTATCACCTGCTGACAGAGCACTCTAGCTATCAGATAATATTGGAGCATCTAACTCTCTGGTTGGTTTTACAGGTCAGCAAGATCTCTATCGAGGAGCCCGGTGCCTACAGGTACATGGTTGGGGAATAATCGCCAGACAACAAAAGTTCCCCCACAAATGAGCGACGAAGGTGAATCTTTATTTGGCGAGTTTGTTCCAGCACAGTCTGCACCAGCTGCTATTACAAAAAATTCCCTCTCAGTGGTACGTTAACTTTGATCCCGTTGATACTTGTCTATTAAGGTCGGAACTATACAAAAACTTATATTGTTTGAATTCAGGTACCATGGATTTCTGTTGTCTTGGGCATGTGTGTGTTGCATATTTTGGTTGGAACTGCACGCAGGGATGCTTCCAATGAAATTATCATCACTGTCGGCAGAAAGCTCTTAGTTGTAGCGGTAAGCTGTAGCTGCTCTCAAGTTTCAGACCTTCGGCAGTACCAGGCAATTTGCATGAACAATGAACTATGTTTTCAATTTGCATATCTGATTAGTTTCTTCTTGCACCATAGGATGACCATGCAGGTTCATCTCTGAGCCATGGCAGTGCAAGTGGAATTGGAAGCTTTCTTGGTTGGGCCATGGCGGTTATCTATATGGGCGGACGACTTCCCCAGATCTTCTTAAATGTAAGACAGTAAACAATTGAATGTTCTTTTTTTCTTATTATTACTCTTGTTGTCACCGGAAATTCTTTTCCGATACTTAGTCCTAGTGCTGGATACGGTACAAATATCTATAGTGGGATGAGGTCATTTGTGAAAGCTAAAATGGTGTCAGTAAAAGGCATGGCACACGAGGGAACATCTATTATACTTTCAGTTTCAGTCACTCCTGTTCCTACTCGTTTCTACTGCAAATGCGCATCGGATGGTGTTGAATAATAGCATTAGTTAATCTCGAGAAATTCTTTAAAACCATAGTAGTGCAATATGTCATCTTTTTGGTATTTCTAACTTTTCGCTACTACTCTGCAGATGCAAAGAGGCCATGCCGAGGCAAGTTCATCTCCATCTTCATCAATAACTTCTTTTACTGCAGGAGACACTTCCACTTTTCTCATTTGTCACCATTTTTTGCATTCCTTGTTGCATAATTAGCGACTGCATGAATGGTGTAATGACGGCCCCGCTGTCTCTGAGATGGACCCTATGAAAATTAATAAATATTCAGTTTTCCCTAAGAGGAATTAGTAGCCCACTTCGTCTTAGATGTCAATGTCATATAATTGTTGCATGCAATTCACATTGATGCGGTTAAGTGGAAAGTGGATACTAAAATAAAAATTAGCTGTACTATGAATTGAACTAAATATAGTGGTCTAGTTGTTGATTGTCATATGTTTCTTTTGGTTATTATGCAAGAGAGGTAACTCGAACTTAATTCTTGAAGGTTGTATTAGTATGTGGTGTTAAGTTTAGGCATTATCCTTCTAAATTTTTAATCACTTTGGTCATCCCACTGCACTTTATTGCGGCACCTCATTATAGTTTGAATAAAATATGCCCCTACCTTCCTATCCTATTTCTCTGACTGGAGAGATATACGATGTCAAATTCTCACTAAAACAAAGCCATTTTAAGCCCATCTTATTTTTCTGACAGGAGAGACACTATCACATTTTATTTATGTAGGAAATCAACATTAACTGCATTGATCTCTGTTGTTTTGGGTTTTGTTTAAAATATTTTCTGATGCTGGTAACTTATCTGACCTGTCGGCAACTTTGTTCAGGGGCTCAGTCCGCTAATGTTTACCTTTGCTTTAGTGGGGAATATGACATATGTAGGGAGGTAACCATGTACCTAACTTCATTTGTTTAACCTTATTCAGTTACTTTATATGCATTTGTTTAGTAAAAGATGTCCTTTGGCGTGTTATGTTTCTTAGTATAGTACTCCCTCCGTTCCTAAATATATTTCTTTATAGAGATTCCACTACCGACTACATACGGAGCAAAATGAGTGATATGTCTATATACATCCGTATGCAGTCCATATTGAATGAAATCTCTAAAAACGCTTATATTTAGAAACGGAGGGAGTAGCTATGTAGCCTAGAAACCTGTAAATTTTCTGACATTGCAACGAACTGTCATGTTCCATACCAAGCAGGTGCATCCCTTGTCACTTTTAGGGTACCATATATAAAATACAAGGACAGACCATGTTATGTTTCTTTTTTCTTGAAACCAGCTTTAGTTGGCACGTTTTATGGTTCTCATATCCATTTGTTTTCCATTGCAGTATCCTTGTGAATGGTTTGGACTGGGCAAGGCTTAGACCAAATCTGCCGTGGCTTGTAGATGCTGGAGGATGTGTTTTGCTTGATTCTTTCGTATCCTTGAGGACCATTGATTCCTACAGTTACTCGTATTCTTTGTTCTGCAACTCAATAGTTTTTGTGCAAACTTTTGTGCCGAAGAGAGGTTTGAACTGACTTTGTTTTCAGATGCCATTGTTTTAGAATCATTATTGAGTTGCCTTTCTAGCTATCATCTCACATAAGGCTCCGGATCTATGAGTAGAAATATTACCATGATGTAGTTGAGTATGACTGTGTCTTAGGATCATATACGTTAGTTTCCAAAAATGGCTGAGACCTGTGTTTTAGAATCTGGTCGGTGGTACCATGATATGCCATATCACAATTCATAGCAGATTTCAATCAGTTGTTGCATTGGAAGAATCCTTAACCATATCTGCAGATTATTCTTCAGTTCCTTTATTTTCATTACCGGAAGCAAAGTGGGCGTGATGAACTTGACAATTTGGATAAAGCCTAATGCACAGCGACAAAGTATTTCATTTCTCTTCTTCAATGGAAAAGGTTGGTGTGCCGCTCTCGTCTTTGTCCGTTATATATATTGAATGGCAATTTATCGCTTTGCAGTGCCTGTTTTATGTGTGGTAAGATAAAAGAAAAAGAAAACCTGCAAAATAAGATAAAACAGTGCTCAAGCCCCTGTACTAGAAAATCTGTGAGCCAGATTGTTAGATACTCTTTACATTTTTGAAACATCTCGCCATGAATTCTTGCTTAGAAATAGGAACGCCGGCCTCAGTCGGATGGTTGGCTTGGGCATTCTCTGTTGCGGATTCTCTTTTAATCTTCTATGGATGGAGCCAGAACATCCTTCTGACCATTTCTCAATGTTTCTGTTTTTCAGACATGGAGGTACCACCTGCGTGGGGATTGTGCATTTTTCCTGGAAAGCTGCGCAATAGCCACTCCCCGTGCAGAACTGCAGAGGCAAGGTTCACAGGCTTAATTTGCGGTGAATGAGCTGCGGCGCCACATGGCTAAGGGATGAAATCTGTTAAGGGATAGATGCACGAAGTCTGCTGTGTTAGAATACCAAAAAGTGTGTCATGTACTCGGGGTCATGCTATATCTGTACATCGTATGGTGATTTGCAGTTCTTTATGCTATCTCTATTTTTGAAGTGATGCCCGTATTGTGTATGATCTGGCCGTTGTCGTGGGATGCTCAGATTCAAATACGCGTCGAGGCCGATTTTACTTGTTTTTCTTGTGTGGGACTCACCCGATTTTATCCAAGTGTTCATCACATGAGCTGCGCACAATGACGTTTACAAGTGAGGACTGGAGAACACAATAAAGTAATGTATTTGCTAATTCTCATCTATAGATAATAGTAAATGGAGAATGATCAAAGTGTCAACTTAAAAGATCGTGTCAATGTAATGTTCTAGTACCTACTCAGTATATCATGGGCTAGAGTATCCTATGTCTTTAGGTTAGACCTAAACGCTCTTATATTAGTTTACAGAGGGAGTGAAAACTAACTACGAACTACATTATTTTTGTGTTATCTATTTTGTAGTCTCCTTTGGGTGATTAGAATGGTAAGCTGTCCAGGGTCATTGACAAGAGTGCTATTTATGCTAGTACAACTGCTTAACTATGTAATATAATAATATAAGATATTTTGAAAAGTAGTATTTATTTGTCTATTTTTTTAGGGCTTGCTCCCAGCTTTCTTCCTCCCTAGGGAATTATGTTCATGACTAAATTGCCAAAGGGTAAATACTCTGAAACCACATGGAGGATAAAATTGCAGCATTGTAGTTGAGTTTGAGGTCTTTTTTTAGCTCAAGCAATATTCGAGTTATTGTCTATAAACATTATGTCCAAATTGCACACATCTTAAAAGAAAATGGTTCTGCAAAATTTTGGAGCAACGCAGGGTTACTCAAGTATTCTATAACATTCTATAAACATTTTTAAGTTTCAGCCGGGCCTCATCCTCTCTTGATGTCTTAAGAGTTACTCAAGTGTTCTCCGATGTTTAGTCATTAGTACAGTTTATCGGCACAGTGCTGCCCTCATGCTTGCTAATGATCTGATTCTTCTTTGTAACTACAGGAGCTTTTAGGTTGCATAGGTTCCGTCTCCAAATAGTTGACTTGTGGTGTCTATGTTGTTTACATTAATTTCATTTCTAGTGCCTTGTTTGTCCTAAGTTTGCATTTTACTTTGGTCATTGACATGGTGGAATTCAGTTAGTTGATTGAGATAGGGATACATGGTATGCTTTCAACACCAACTTGATTTAGACTACTACATGTTCAGTTGTGTAGTTTATTCTTAGAACTAGAAGTATTATGTATTCTTTCTCTATTTTTTAGGCTTACTCTTTCTTATATTTTCTTTGTTCTTACCAGATAGTTTTTCTCAATGTATTTCGATCCTTCTGAAAAATATTTTCACTTTATTTCTATTGGGTATGACCCTATACCAAATGGTACAGCACTGCCCACTAGTTGCAATGTCCGTGTACATGGATCATGTGCATGCGGATAATTCTTGCATAGTGTGTATTTGTATACTTATCATTCTCAATTTAATAAATTTCATAAAAATCTAACTGTTTCATTTTCAAATTTTCTAGCCATGTGAATGCGCGTGTTGATGACTAGTTATTATAGGGCTGATGTTGAAGATGTTCTAATAAGCATTACTTTCTAACTACCATACGAATCTCGTGGTGGCAAGCAGGAACTGCCATGTCGATCTCTCATGAAGGAAGCTGTACAACATCTCACCCCCCGCAGCCTAGCCTAGCCCCGCTCCGCTCCCACGTCAGTGGCCACTCTGGCCCCGGCGGCCACCAAAGCCCGCCACCGCCTACCGGATCTACTCATCTCTGCGCCGTCGGCATCGTTGTCCCTAGGCGACCATCATCATGTCCCTCTCCGATCTCTCTTTTGACAAGGGACAAGCTTTTTGAAGAGGAAGTGTGGAGGAAATGGGGGGTACGTACAAACGCCCTGCAGGATCAAGACATGGAAGAATTTCATCTGGTTGCTGAATTCATCAGATCCAAGATCAAACTCACGGTTGAATCTGTAAGTACCATTCTCTTATCCTGCTTTGGAGGACGGGCTTCCTTGTTCAACGTTCATCAGCTTCAAAATTGGTCCTTCAAATTCTCAGTCTCCTCTAAAGAGGTGGGTTTCACTATTATCAAGGGGGGCAACATCGCTAATTCTTTGTTCAATCTCAACTTTCTGTTGTTTGGGGATGGAGGTCCAAATTCCTCATATGAGCTTGACCTATACCTCCAAGAGAAGGAAGATGAATGGACACATGTCTTTCGAAATCATCCTAGCAAATCCTATGCTCAAGCTGTTACCACTCCTGCCCAATACAGATCACGTCAGCCAGCGCATACATCCAAGAGTCCGATTCGGACTAGTTCATCCTCGGCGATCAATCAAGAGCATGATCATAGGCCCATGCATTCATCTCAGGGCAATAAATTGGCGGTTACTACTCAATTCAAAAATCCCTCTGATCACGCAGCGGGCCCACCACCTTCGGGGCCCAATAACTCGGCTCTTTTCTGCGTCCGGTGCCTTCTCTCGGGCCACTCGAGGCCGGCCTGCCAAAATCGTATCAAGTGTCGGGTCTGCAAACGTTGGGGCCATATCGCCAAAGATTGCTTCAATCATAACAAACCAACGGATACCCAAGCCCAGCCCAGAACCCAGCCTAACTTCTGGAGTTCACCACCAAGCCTTGAACAACGTGTGACCGGCTCGCTTCCCGCGATTGACAAGACTAGACCCACCGCCCCTGCCACTAATCATGGCAGTCATCAAGCACTTGCCTCTGCTACACCTCTCTGAAGGAAATATGCCCTAGAGGCAATAATAAAGTTATTATTTATTTCCTTATATCATGATAAATGTTTATTATTCATGCTAGAATTGTATTAACCAGAAACATAATACATGTGTGAATACATAGACAAACAGAGTGTCACTAGTATGCCTCTACTTGACTAGCTCGTTAATCAAAGATGGTTATGTTTCCTAACCATGAACAAAGAGTTGTTATTTGATTAACAAGGTCACATCATTAGTTGAATGATCTGATTGACATGACCCATTCCATTAGCTTAGCACCCGATCGTTTAGTATGTTGCTATTGCTTTCTTCATGACTTATACATGTTCCTATAACTATGAGATTATGCAACTCCCGTTTACCGGAGGAACACTTTGGGTACTACCAAACGTCACAACGTAACTGGGTGATTATAAAGGAGTACTACAGGTGTCTCCAATGGTAGATGTTGGGTTGGCGTATTTCGAGATTAGGGTTTGTCACTCCGATTGTCGGAGAAGTATCTCTGGGCCCTCTCGGTAATACACATCACATAAGCCTTGCAAGCATTATAACTAAGATGTTAGTTGTGAGATGATGTATTACGGAACGAGTAAAGAGACTTGCCAGTAACGAGATTGAACTAGGTATTGGATACCGACGATCGAATCTCGGGCAAGTAACATACCGATGACAAAGGGAACAACGTATGTTGTTATGCGGTCTGACCGATAAAGATCTTCGTAGAATATGTAGGAGCCAATATGGGCATCCAGGTCCCGCTATTGGTTATTGACCGGAGACGTGTCTCGGTCATGTCTACATTGTTCTCGAACCATAGGGTCCGCACGCTTAACGTTACGATGACAGTTATTATGAGTTTATGCATTTTGATGTACCGAAGGTTGTTCGGAGTCCCGGATGTGATCACGGACATGACAAGGAGTCTCGAAATGGTCGAGACATAAAGATTGATATATTGGAAGCCTATGTTTGGACATCGGAAGTGTTCCGGGTGAAATCGGGATTTTACCGGATTACCGGGAGGGCTACCGGAACCCCCCGGGAGCCAAATGGGCCAACATGGGCTTTGGTAGAAAGGTGAAAGGGCTGCCCCATGGGCTGCGTGCCTCCCCCCTTCCCCTAGTCCTATTAGGACTAGGGAAGGTGGCCGGCCACCCCCTCTCTCTTTCCCACTTGAGAAAACCTAGTTGGACTAGGATTGGAGGGGGGAGTCCTACTCCCGGTAGGAGTAGGACTCCTCCTGCGCCTCCCACCTTGGCCGGCCAGCCCCTCCCCTTGGATCCTTTATATACGGGGGCAGGGGCACCTCTAGACACACAAGTTGATCCTTGAGATCGTTCCTTAGCCGTGTGCGGTGCCCCCTGCCACCAAATTCCACCTCGATCATACCGTTGTAGTGCTTAGGCGAAGCCCTGCGTCGGTAGTACATCAAGATCGTTACCACGCCGTCGTGCTGACGGAACTCTTCCTCGACGCTTTGCTGGATCGGAGCCCGAGGATCGTCATCGATCTGAACATGTGCTAAGAACTCGGAGGTGCCGGAGTAACGGTGCTTGGATCGGTCGGATCGGGAAGACGTACGACTACTTCCTCTATGTTGTGTGATCGCTTCCGCAGTCGGTCTGCGTTGGTACGTAGACAACACTCTCCCCTCTCGTTGCTATGCATCACCATGATCTTGCGTGTGCGTAGGAAATTTTTTGAAATTACTACGTTCCCCAACAGTGGCATCCGAGCCTAGGTTTTACGGTTTGATGTTATTTGCACGAGTAGAACACAAGTGAGTTGTGGGCGATACAAGTCATACTGCCTACCAGCATGTCATACTTTGGTTCGGCGGTATTGTTGGACGAGACGACCCGGACCAACCTTACGCGTACGCTTACGCGAGACCGGTTCCCTCGACGTGCTTTGCACATAGATGGCTTGCGGGCGACTGTCTCTCCAACTTTAGTTGAACCGAGTGTGGCTACGCCCGGTCCTTGAGAAGGTTAAAACGGAGTCTATTTGACAAACTATCGTTGTGGTTTTGATGCGTAGGTGAGATGAGTTCTTGCTTAAGCCCGTAGCAGCCACGTAAAACTTGCAACAACAAAGTAGAGGACGTCTAACTTGTTTTTGCAGGGCATGCTGTGATGTGATATGGTCAAGGCATGATGCTGATTTTATTGTATGAGATGATCATGTTTTGTAACCAAGTTATCGGCAACAGGCAGGAGCCATATGGTTGTCGCTTTATTGTATGCAATGCAATCGCGATGTAATGCTTTACTTTATTACTAAGCGGTAGTGATAGTCGTGGAAGCATAAGATTGGCGAGACGACAACGATGCTACGATGGAGATCAAGGTGTCGCGCCGGTGACGATGGTGATCATGACGGTGCTTCGGAGATGGAGATCACAAGCACAAGATGATGATGGCCATATCATATCACTTATATTGATTGCATGTGATGTTTATCTTTTATGCATCTTATCTTGCTTTGATTGACGGTAGCATTATAAGATGATCTCTCACTAAATTATCAAGAAGTGTTCTCCCTGAGTATGCACCGTTGCCAAAATTCGTTGTGCCCAGACACCATGTGATGATCGGGTGTGATAAGCTCTACGTCCATCTACAACGGGTGCAAGCCAGTTTTGCACACGCAGAATACTCAAGTTAAACTTGACGAGCCTAGCATATGCAGATATGGTCTCGGAACACAGAGACCAAAAGGTCGAGCGTGAATCATATAGTAGATATGATCAACATGACGATGTTCACCATTGAAAACTACTCCATCTCACGTGATGATCGGTTATGGTTTAGTTGATTTGGATCACGTGATCACTTAGAGGATTAGAGGGATGCCTATCTAAGTGGGAGTTCCTAAGTAATTTGATTAACTGAACTTAAACTTATCATGAACTTAGTACCTGATAGTATCTTGCTTGTTTATGTTGATTATAGATAGATGGCTCGTGCTGTTGTTCCGTTGAATTTTAATGCGTTCCTTGAGAAAGCAAAGTTGAAAGATGATGGTAGCAATTACACGGACTGGGTCCGTAACCTGAGGATTATCCTCATGGCTGCACAGAAGAATTACGTCCTGGAAGCACCGCTGGGTGCCAGGCCTGCTGCTGGAGCAACCCCAGATG
This sequence comes from Triticum monococcum, assembly GCA_034509565.1. Classification (NCBI taxonomy): domain Eukaryota; kingdom Viridiplantae; phylum Streptophyta; class Magnoliopsida; order Poales; family Poaceae; genus Triticum; species Triticum monococcum. The sequence goes on along the minus strand of CM067843.1, from coordinate 236,106,522 downwards.
TTATGAACGTCTGGCAGAGCAAAGCTGATGACTACTCGATAGTTCAGTGTGCCATGCTTTACGGCTTAGAATCGGGACATCAACGACGTTTTGAACGTCATAGAGCATATGAGATGTTCCAGGAGTTGAAGTTAATATTTCAAGCAAATGCCTGAATTGAGAGATATGAAGTCTCCAATAAGTTCTATAGCTGCAAGATGGAGGAGAACAGTTCTGTCAGTGAGCATATACTCAAAATGTCTGGGTATAATAATCACTTGATTCAGATGGGAGTTAATCTTCCAGATGATTGCGTCATTGACAGAATTCTCCAATCACTGCCACCAAGCTACAAGAGCTTCGTGATGAACTATAATATGCAAGGGATGAACAAGACTATTCCCGAGCTCTTCGCAATGCTGAAAGCTGCGGAGGTAGAAATCAAGAAGGAGCATCAAGTGTTGATGGTCAACAAGACCACTAGTTTCAAGAAAAAGGGCAAAGGGAAGAAGAAGGGGAACTTCAAGAAGAACAGCAAGCAAGTTGCTGCTCAGGAGAAGAAACCCAAGTCTGGACCTAAGCCTGAAACTGAGTGCTTCTACTGCAAGCAGACTGGTCACTGGAAGCGGAACTGCCCCAAGTATTTGGCGGATAAGAAGGATGGCAAGGTGAACAAAGGTATATGTGATATACATGTTATTGATGTGTACCTTACTAGAGCTCGCAGTAGCACCTGGGTATTTGATACTGGTTCTGTTGCTAATATTTGCAACTCGAAACAGGGACTACGGAATAAGCGGACGCTAGCAAAGGACAAGGTGACGATGCGCGTGGGAAACGGTTCCAAAGTTGATGTGATCGCGGTCCGCACGCTACCTCTACATCTACCTTCGGGATTAATATTAGACCTAAATAATTGTTATTTAGTGCCAGCGTTGAGCATGAACATTATATCTGGATCTTGTTTAATGCGAGACGGTTATTCATTTAAATCAGAGAATAATGATTGTTCTATTTATATGAGTAATATCTTTTATGGTCATGCACCTTTGAAGAGTGGTCTATCCTTGTTGAATCTCGATAGTAGTGATACACATATTCATAATGTAGAAGCCAAAAGATGCAGAGTTGATAATGATAGTGCAACTTATTTGTGGCACTGCCGTTTAGGTCATATCAGTGTAAAGCGCATGAAGAAACTCCATACTGATGGGCTTTTGGAACCACTTGATTATGAATCACTTGGTACTTGCGAACCGTGCCTCATAGGCAAGATGACTAAAACACCGTTCTCCGGTACTATGGAGAGAGCAACAAATTTATTGGAAATCATACATACCGATGTATGTGGTCCAATGACTATTGAGGCTCGTGGCGGATATCGTTATTTTCTCACCTTCACAGATGATTTAAGCAGATATGGGTATATCTACTTAATGAAACACAAGTCTGAAACATTTGAAAAGTTCAAAGAATTTCAGAGTGAAGTTGAAAATCATCGTAACAAGAAAATAAAGTTTCTACGATCCGATCGTGGAGGAGAATATTTGAGTTACGATTTTGGTGTACATTTGAAAAATTGTGGAATAGTTTCGCAACTCACGCCACCCGGAACACCACAACGTAATGGTGTGTCCGAACGTCGTAATCGTACTTTACTAGATATGGTGCGATCTATGATGTCTCTTACTGATTTACCGCTATCGTTTTGGGGTTATGCTTTAGAGACGGCCGCATTCACATTAAATAGGGCACCATCAAAATCCGTTGAGACGACGCCTTATGAACTATGGTTTGGCAAGAAACCAAAGTTGTCGTTTCTTAAAGTTTGGGGCTGCGATGCTTATGTGAAAAAGCTTCAACCTGATAAGCTCGAACCCAAAGCGGAGAAATGTGTCTTCATAGGATACCCAAAGGAGACTGTTGGGTACACCTTCTATCACAGATCCGAAGGCAAGACATTCGTTGCTAAGAATGGATCATTTCTAGAGAAGGAGTTTCTCTCGAAAGAAGTGAGTGGGAGGAAAGTAGAACTTGACGAGGTAACTGTACCTGCTCCCTTATTGGAAAATAGTACATCACAGAAAACTGTTTCTGCGACACCTATACCAATTAGTGAGGAAGCTAATGATGATGATCATGAAACTTCAGGACAAGATACTACTGAACCACGTAGATCAACCAGAGTGAGATCCGCACCAGAGTGGTACGGTAATCCAATTCTGGAAGTCATGCTACTAGATCATGATGAACCTACGAACTATGAAGAAGCGATGGTGAGCCCAGATTCCGCAAAGTGGTTGAGGCCATGAAATCTGAGATGGGATCCATGTATGAGAACAAAGTATGGACTTTGGTTGACTTGCCCGATGATCGGCAAGCAATTGAGAATAAATGGATCTTCAAGAAAAAGACTGACGCTGACGGTAATATTACTGTCTATAAAGCTCGACTTGTCGCAAAAGGTTTTCGACAAGTTCAAGGGGTTGACTACGATGAGACCTTCTCACCCGTAGCGATGCTTAAGTCCGTCAGAATCATGTTAGCAATTGCCGCATTTTATGATTATGAAATATGGCAGATGGATGTCAAAACTGCATTCCTGAATGGATTTCTGGAAGAAGAGTTGTATATGATGCAACCAGAAGGTTTTGTCGATCCAAAGGGAGCTAACAAAGTGTGCAAACTCCAGCGATCCATTTATGGACTGGTGCAAGCATCTCGGAGTTGGAATAAACGCTTTGATAGTGTGATCAAAGCATTTGGCTTTATACAGAGTTTTGGAGAAGCCTGTATTTACAAGAAAGTGAGTGGGAGCTCTGTAGCATTTCTGATATTATATGTGGATGACATATTGCTGATTGGAAATGATATAGAATTTCTGGATAGCATAAAGGGATACTTGAATAAAAGTTTTTCGATGAAAGACCTCGGGGAAGATGCTTACATATTAGGCATAAAGATCTATAGAGATAGATCAAGACGCTTAATTGGACATTCACAAAGCACATACCTTGACAAGATTTTGAAGAAGTTCAAAATGGATCAAGCAAAGAAAGGGTTCTTGCCTGTGTTACAAGGTGTGAAGTTGAGTCGGACTCAATGCCCGACCACTGCAGAAGATAGAGAGAAAATGAAAGATGTTCCCTATGCTTCAGCCATAGGGTCTATCATGTATGCAATGCTGTGTACCAGACCTGATGTGTGCCTTGCTATAAGTTTAGCAGGGAGGTACCAAAGTAATCCAGGAGTGGATCACTGGACAGCGGTCAAGAACATCCTGAAATACCTGAAAAGGACTAAGGATATGTTTCTCGTATATGGAGGTGACAAAGAGCTCACCGTAAGAGGTTACGTTGATGCAAGCTTTGACACTGATCCGGACGATTCTAAATCGCAAACCAGATACGTGTTTACTTTAAACGGTGGAGCTGTCAGTTGGTGCAGTTCTAAACAAAGCGTCGTAGCGGGATCTACATGTGAAGCGGAGTACATAGCTGCTTCGGAAGCAGCGAACGAAGGAGTCTGGATGAAGGAGTTCATATCCGATCTAGGTGTCATACCTAGTGCATCGGGTCCAATGAAAATCTTTTGTGACAATACTGGTGCAATTGCTTTGGCAAAGGAATCCAGATTTCACAAAAGGACCAAACACATCAAGAGACGCTTCAACTCCATCCGGGATCTAGCCTAGGTGGGAGACATAGAGATTTGCAAGATACATACGGATCTGAATGTTGCAGACCCGTTGACTAAGCCTCTTCCACGAGCAAAACATGATCAGCACCAAGGCTCCATGGGTGTTAGAATCATTACTGTGTAATCTAGATTATTGTCTCTAGTGCAAGTGGGAGACTGAAGGAAATATGCCCTAGAGGCAATAATAAAGTTATTATTTATTTCCTTATATCATGATAAATGTTTATTATTCATGCTAGAATTGTATTAACCGGAAACATAATACATGTGTGAATACATAGACAAACAGAGTGTCACTAGTATGCCTCTACTTGACTAGCTCGTTAATCAAAGATGGTTATGTTTCCTAACCATGAATGAAGAGTTGTTATTTGATTAACAAGGTCACATCATTAGTTGAATGATCTGATTGACATGGCCCATTCCATTAGCTTAGCACCCGATCGTTTAGTATGTTGCTATTGCTTTCTTCATGACTTATACATGTTCCTATAACTATGAGATTATGCAACTCCCGTTTACCGGAGGAACACTTTGGGTACTACCAAACGTCACAACGTAACTGGGTGATTATAAAGGAGTACTACAGGTGTCTCCAATGGTAGATGTTGGGTTGGCGTATTTCGAGATTAGGGTTTGTCACTCCGATTGTCGGAGAAGTATCTCTGGGCCCTCTCGGTAATACACATCACATAAGCCTTGCAAGCATTATAACTAAGATGTTAGTTGTGAGATGATGTATTACGGAACGAGTAAAGAGACTTGCCAGTAACGAGATTGAACTAGGTATTGGATACCGACGATCGAATCTCGGGCAAGTAACATACCGATGACAAAGGGAACAACGTATGTTGTTATGCGGTCTGACCGATAAAGATCTTCGTAGAATATGTAGGAGCCAATATGGGCATCCAGGTCCCGCTATTGGTTATTGACCGGAGACGTGTCTCGGTCATGTCTACATTGTTCTCGAACCGTAGGGTCCGCACGCTTAATGTTACGATGACAGTTATTATGAGTTTATGCATTTTGATGTACCGAAGGTTGTTCGGAGTCCCGGATGTGATCACAGACATGACGAGGAGTCTCCAAATGGTCGAGAAATAAAGATTGATATATTGGAAGCCTATGTTTGGACATCGGAAGTGTTCCGGGTGAAATCAGGATTTTACCGGATTACCGGGAGGGTTACCGGAACCCCCCGGGAGCCAAATGGGCCAACATGGGCCTTGGTAGAAAGGTCAAAGGGCTGCGCGCCTCCCCCCTTCCCCTAGTCCTATTAGGACTAGGGAAGGTGGCCGGCCACCCCCTCTCTCTTTCCCACTTGAGAAAACCTAGTTGGACTAGGATTGGAGGGGGGAGTCCTACTCCCGGTAGGAGTAGGACTCCTCCTGCGCCTCCCACCTTGGCCGGCCAGCCCCTCCCCTTGGATCCTTTATATACGGGGGCAGGGGGCACCTCTAGACACACAAGTTGATCCTTGAGATCGTTCCTTAGCCGTGTGCGGTGCCCCCTGCCACCAAATTCCACCTCGATCATACCGTTGTAGTGCTTAGGCGAAGCCCTGCGTCGGTAGTACATCAAGATCGTCACCACGCCGTCGTGCTGACGGAACTCTTCCTCGATGCTTTGCTGGATCGGAGCCCGAGGATCGTCATCGAGCTGAACGTGTGCTAAGAACTCGGATTTGCCGGAGTAACGGTGCTTGGATCGGTCGGATCAGGAAGACGTACGACTACTTCCTCTACGTTGTGTGATCGGTTCCGCAGTCGGTCTGCGTTGGTACGTAGACAACACTCTCCCCTCTCGTTGCTATGCATCACCATGATCTTGTGTGTGCGTAGGAATTTTTTTGAAATTACTATGTTCCCCAACACTCTCCTGGTTGGTGTACCCCATTACCACGCCACCCCAGCTTCCATAATCCCACGCCCCTCTGATTCTGCTACCTTGCGCCGCCCACCCGTCTCTCCGGCCAGCATCATCACCCCCCCCCCCATTCAGTAGCACAATGGCGAATTTCTCTTTCAATACATCCCCATTCATACCCCCTAATCACCAGATCATCAATGTGGAAGGGAGACCAGCTCGAGCTCGTGTGGTTGCCTGCGCGATCCAAAGAACTCATGAGGAATGGGTTATTGTGACCATCGTCCCCATGCCTAATCTACCGGTGGCGTTCAACAATATCAGAGAGGTATTGTCTGAATTCCTCACTGACATCAAGCATATAGGGTTTTCCGAAATCTCTCCCTGCCCGTTCGGTCAGGCGTACATCAAGCTAGACAGTGTTTTTGACAGAGACACTCTGCTCCGAGATAATCCACACCAGTTCACAGATGTGCACGTGATCTTTCAAAAGCACAATGAGGGGATGAATTGGAGGAGATTGGTGCTTAATAGAGAGGCTTGGATCCTGCTTTGTGGTTTTCCACTTGACAGACAATGCATGCATGAGATCGCTAATGCAGTTCGGAGTTTTGGCAAACTTGTTTACTGGGATAGAGTTAAAAGTACTAGAGCTAATCTGCTGGTGAAGGTTCGAGTAGAAGAACTAAGAGATATTCCGGCGAGTGTGGTAGTTGGTGAAGGGGATGGTTTGCTGACTGAATCAGAGACTATGCCTATTGTGATCTTGCAGTAGCATATGCTTGGGGCTGAGGCACCAGATGAGGATCCTATCCCTCTAGATGGTAACCCACACCCTATTCCACCTCAGGAACACTTCCATGCAAACCAGCATAATCAGTTCTTAGGGCCACTTCAGCACAATGAACATGATGATGTTCATCAGCAACACATTCCAGACCTCAATCAGGATGCTGACCAGCAACAGTTACAGCTTGCACTTGTCCAGCATGGTCCTCATGAAGATAATGAAATGGAAGATGCAGAGGAGGAATTACCTGGATGGGGACATTGGGCCCTGCCACAAGTCAATGCTAAGATGGATTTTGAAAATCACCCAGGTGAATTCATGGAACTAGAGGATTTGATGGCACCACTGAATGATAATGAAGCTCTAGCAGTTCAGCAAGCACAAGCAGCAGAGGACAACTACAGTATCACACTCTCCCTGGCTCCGACTAACAGCAGTGCCCCTTTAGTTGAATCTGCTAATGGGCCTGTGGGGCCCAATCTGCATGACTTGCCAGATTTGAATTTGTTGGAGGCCCAATTCCAACCTCAGCTTCTGGTACCTGAAGACCCACAACAAGTGGCCCAGCCTCCTCAAGTGGCCCTGCCACCTCTGTTTGATGCTCACCTGGAGGCCATTTTGGTCCATCATGCTCAAGAGGAAAATATTGGTTATGACCCTATGATACAAGAATTGCAGGCCTGCAGTACTCCCACTGTTTCTGCTAAGCAACATTTCATTACTGTTCAAGCTCTGAACTCACATGAGAATGCTAGCCCTGCAATGGTAGCAGATACTGAACTTGCAAAAGAGACAGATGCAGACCCTGCACTTCATTTTATGGATTCTAGTGGCAACATTCCAGCTCCTAACAATCAGACTTTAGGTCAGAGCTCATCCTCTGACCTTTCGGCTCCACCTGGTTTTCCTCACCCTCACTATGCTGAGGTTAATCAAAACTTGTTAGTTGGTTTTGTTCATCTCTCAGAGGACAATGTTGACCCTGTGATCATGGAGAAGGAGAGGATTTTATCTGTTGCGAGAGAATCAGACTCTACCTTGCTTGGGGAAGAAGCGGCAGAGATTTGGTAGAAGCACTTTAAACCCACAAGAGACAGCAAGCAAGTCATTCAAGTACCTATAGAATGGGTAAATTTTCTATCTGTTGCTCTTTTATCTCTAGATAAATTTGATTGGGCTAAGAAGTTTATCACATCCCAAGTATGGGACTATATCATTAAGGGCTCTGACTCTAAGATCCTCAAACCATTTGCTATACCAGACACCTGCCCTGATTCTTCCTCACTTACCTGCATGTCATAGCAGAGTACTTCCATTGAAGTGGATCAAGAGAATCTGGCAACTCATACTTGCAAGGCTTCAGAAAGACCTTCTGCTTCCTCAACTTCTGCTATGATTAGGAATACGAAAAGGAAAGATAAGCTGCCACTAGTTGAAACAGAGGTAAGAAGAAGTTGTAGACTACAACATCTCAACAAAGGTTACAAGAGCAAAGTTTGTGTGGATAAGAATTGTCTGGCATGTCACTCTCTTCCTCCACTGGTACCTAAGAAAGTAATCAAAGATCTTTCCTCCTCTTTTTGCAAGGTCAATGCTATGGGAGAAGAAAAGGTGAACTTGCCCCCCAAAGGTAATAAGAAGCAGAAGGCAAATACCTCCAAGGACTCCTCTACCTCACTCAGGAATGCTACTAAGGACCAGGGCAGCACCTAGTTATAGGGTTGTGTCTATCTTAATGTCAGTAGTGAGTTATTGGGTTGGAATCTTTTGTTTTGATAAGAATCTTTGGTCAGAGATCTTATTGTACTGGCATCACTACTTGATGTACCTGGACTTGCTTGCTATTTTCAGTTCTCACCTTTTGCACTATGGGCACCTCATGGAATGTGTTAAATTGGAACATTAGAGGTCTGAATGATGATAAGAAATGATCTGCTTTATTCAGTAAAATTGAAGAATCTGCTTGCTCTATTCTTTGTCTGCAAGAAACCAAAAGAGAACATTTTGATAGTCAATACTTAAAGAATTTTTGTCCCAAATATCTTTCCAAGTTTGATTATCTACCTTCAGTGGGGCCATCTGGAGGTCTCCTTGTTGTTTGGAATGATCAGTTCTTCTCAGGAAACACCATTCTTAAAAATGACTACTCTATCACCATTGATTTCACCTCCAAGAGGTCTGGGGAGATATGGACCCTCACTAATATCTATGGCCCCTATCAACATGATCTTCGACCCAATTTCATCAACTGGTTCCAAAATTTACAAATGGCTGATGATCAAAAATGGTTACTTCTGGGAGATTTCAACTACATTCGATACCCACATAACCGAAACAAAGCAGGAGGAAATGTCCAAGACATGCTACTGTTCAATGAAGCCATTAACCACCTGGCACTGCTTGAAATCCCTCTTAAAGGCAGAAACTATACTTGGAGCAATATGCAAAATGCTCCTCTTTTGAAAAAATTGGACTGGTTTTTCACTTCAGAGGCATGGACTCTCTCCTATCCAGATACTACTGCTATTCCTTTGACTAGAACCACTTCTGATCATACCCCTTGTGTTATCAAGATTGGCACATCAATTCCCAAATCAAAAATCTTCAGATTTGAAAATTATTGGCTTGAGCACAGCCAATTTAAACAAGTGGTCAAAGACATTTGGGAGCAACCTGTTCCTGAGACTGATAGTGCTAAGATTATTTCTGCCAAATTTAAAAGACTCAGGAAAGGTCTAAAAAATTGGTCTAAGCATATTTCTGATCTCAAATCAATCATCAGAAACACCAATGAAGTCATCCTCTTTCTAGATCAGCTGGAAGAATACAGATCACTTTCTGGTGCAGAATCTGATGGCAGAAATTGCCTCAAAGAACACCTTGCCAGAGTGCTTAATTTCCAGAAAATCTACTGGAAACAGAGGGCAACTATTAGAGCTATCAAAGTAGGTGAAGCTAACACCAAATACTTTCAAGACAAAGCAACTATTAAGTTGAGGAACAATAGTATTGCTATCCTCAAGGACTCCAATGGTAATGAAGACAATGACCATCAAACCAAGGCTGCTATATTATGCAATGCTTTCAAGGACAGACTGGGTACTATTAAGCAAACTAGCAACCCTCTGCTGTTGCACACCCTCCTCCAACAAGATCAGCTGCTCCATGACCTAGAAGCCCCCTTCACACATGCAGAAATTGATAAAATCATCAAAGAAATGCCCAAGGATAAAGCCCCAGGACCAGATGGTTTTAATGTTGCTTTCCTCATAGCCTGTTGGGATGTTGTAGCACCAGATTTTTACTCTCTCATCACTGATTTTCATGAGGGAAGAGTAAATATTCAGAGCATAAACTACTCTTACATTACATTGATACCCAAAAACAGCTCTGCAGCCACTCCAAATGATTTCAGACCCATCTCACTACTGAACTGTTGTGACGCCCCCGATTTAATCGTACACTAATCATACACGCAAACGTGTACGATCAAGATCAGGGACTCACGGGAAGATATCACAACACAACTCTACAAATAAAATAAGTCATACAAGCATCATATTACAAGCCAGGGGCCTCGAAGGCTCGAATACAAGAGCTCGATCATAGACGAGTCAGCGGAAGCAACAATATCTGAGTACAGACATAAGTTAAACAAGTTGCCATAAGATGGCTAGCACAAACTGGGATACAGATCGAAAGAGGCGCAGGCCTCCTGCCTGGGATCCTCCTAACTACTCCTGGTCGTCGTCAGCGGGCAGCACATAGTAGTAGGCACCTCCGGTGTAGTAGGAGTCGTCATCGACGGTGGCATCTGGCTCCTGGGCTCCAACATCTGGTTGCGACAACCAGGTAGAAGGAATAGAGGGAAAAGAAAGAGAAGGCAACCGTGAGTACTCATCCAAAGTACTCGCAAGCAAGGAGCTATACTACATATGCATGGGTATCAAATGGAATAAGGGTATCATATGTGGACTGAACTGCAGAATGCCAGAATAAGAGGGGGATAACTAATCCTGTCGAAGACTACGCTTCTGGCAGCCTCCGTCTTGCAGCATGTAGAAGAGAGTAGACTGAAGTCCTCCAAGTAGCATCATATAGCATAATCCTAACCGATGATCCTCTCCTCGTCGCCCTGTGAGAGAGCGATCACCGGTTGTATCTGGCACTTGGAAGGGTGTGTTTTATTAAGTATCCGGTTCTAGTTGTCATAAGGTCAAAGTACAACTCCGGGTCGTCCTTTTACCGAGGGACACGGCCATTCGAATAGATAAACTTCCCTGCAGGGGTGCACCACATACCCCAACACGCTCGATCCCATTTGGCCGGACACACTTTTCTGGGTCATGCCCGGCCTCGGAAGATCAACACGTCGCAGCCCCACCTAGGCACAACAGAGAGGTCAGCACGCCGGTCTAAACCTAAGCGCACAGGGGTCTGGGCCCATCGCCCTTAGCACACCTGCACGTTGCGTGGGCGGCCGGAAGCAGACCTAGCCTAGTGGCGTTCCAGTCCAATCCAGCGCGCGCCGCTCCGTCGCTGACGTCAAGAAGGCTTCGGCTGATACCACGACGTCGGGATACCCATAACTGCTCCCACGTAGATGGTTAGTGCGTATAGACCAAATGGCCAGACTCAGATCAAATACCTAGATCTCGTTAAGCGTGTTAAGTGTCCGCGAATGCCGACCAGGGCCAGGCCCACCTCTCTCCTAGGTGGTCGGAACCTGCCCTGCCGCTCCGCCTCAAAACTCCACTCGCGGGTGCTCCTCAAGCCCACCCGTCTTTAGTCACCACATGTATCCTGTATAAAGTATATAGTATATACCCGTGATCACCTTCCGAGTGATCACGGCCCGATAGTATAGCATGGCAGACGGACAAGAATGTAGGGCCACTGATGATAAACTAGCATCCTATACTAAGTATTAGGATTGCAGGTAAAGGTAACAACAGTAGTAGCAAGGACAGGCTATGCATCAGTATAGGATTAACGGGAAGCAGTAACAGGCTACGCTACTCTAATGCAAGCAGTATAGAGAAGAGTAGGCGATATCTGGTGATCAAAGGGGGGGCTTGCCTGGTTGCTCTGGCAAGAGAGGGGGGTCGTCAACTCCGTAGTCGTACTGGGTAGCAGCGGCGTCGGTCTCGGTGTCTATCGAGAGAAGAGGGGGGAGAAACAGTAAATATTTAAGCAAGCATATGCATAGTGATGCATGACATGACAAGTAACGGCGTTAGAGGTGCCCTAACGCGGTAGTAGGTGATACCGGTGAAGGGGGATGACATCCGGGAAAGTATCCCCGGTGTTTTGCGTTTTCGGGCAAAGGAGCCGGAGGGGGAAAGTTGCGAGTTCGATAGGTTAGGGAGGTGTGGTGGACGAACGGGTTGCGTATCCGGAATCGTCTCGTCGTTCTGAGCAACTTTCATGTACAAAGTTTTTTCATCCGAACTACGGTTTATTTTATATTAATTTTAAAAGATTTAAATCATTTTTAGGATTTATTTAATTAATTTAATTAAACATTATCCAGAATAGTGCCTGCTGACGTCAGCAGTCAACAGAGGTGTTGACTGGTCAAATTGACGTGTGGGTCCAGTGGGACCCACCTGTCATACCCTGTTAGGTTAATTAGGGTTTAGTTAAACTAATTACTGTTTAATTAAGCTAATAGGTTAATTAGATTAATTAACTAGGATTAATTAACTTAATTAATTTAGTTAATTAATTAATTAATTAAGTTTATTTATTTATTTTATTATTTATTATTTATTTTTTCGTTCTGGGCGTGGGCCCCGTTCGTCATAGGCCCAGGGGGGCTTGCGGGCGAATGGGCGCACGGGGCGCCCGTTAGCGGGCAGAGCCCACTAAGCCGGCGCGGCAGGGCGATGGCGGCCACGGCGCCGGTCGCGGCGGCTGGAGCGGCCGGAGACGGGGCGTCGACGGAGAGGGGTGGCCGCGGGCGCAGACCAGCAGCAGTGGAGGCCGGTTGGCGAGGCGGTGGACGGAGCTGTGGCTGGGGGTGGTGGCGCGGCCGGCCGGTGCGGGATGCACGCGTGCGGATGGCCGTGGCGAGCGGAGAGGGAGGCAGCAGGGGAACCGGGGCCGGCGACGGCAGCGGGGGGGGCACGCGCGTGCGCAGGGCTGCGCGGGGCGAGCAGGGCGCGGTCAGCGCGAGCGCGCGCGCAGAGGCGCGGGACGCGGTCGGCGCGTGCGGTGGAGGGCAGCAGCGGCATGGCGAGGTGGGCGCATCGCAGGTGCAGAGGCCGTGAGGTGCGGGCGTTGCGCAAGGAGCGCGCCGCCGCGGGGTGGAGGCCGCGGCTTCAGGGCGGTAGCAGGCGGGGCTTGGCCGCAACGAACAAGGCGGGCACGAGGCTGCCACGGTGTCGCAGCGAGCGCGGCTGTGGCGGCGGTCGGAGACGGGCATGTGGGCGTGAGTACGGCGACAGGGGAAGAGAGAGGCCGGGGGGGGCCTCACCGTGGAGCTGTAGGGGACATGGCAGTTGGGCTCGGGGAGGAAGATGGAGACGACGGCGGTAGCAAACGACGGGGCCGAACGGTGAGCAGGAGGCCGGGGACGGGGCGGCATCGACGTGGTCCACGACGGCAGGGGCGGTCCGGGCGGCGAGGTGGCTCCGGGCGGGGTCCCGCGTCAGCGTGGTCGTGGACGGGTGGCGTGGGAGGCCGGATCCGCGGCAGGGCCCCCGGGATCCGTCCCCTCTCCGGCAAGGAGGCGGCTTGGCGATGGCGGAGCGGTGGTGGCGACGGGCGCCAGGGGCGGCGGGGTCTAGCAAAGGAGGGGGGGCGTTGCGCCCCGATCTGGTTCGGGGGGGAGCGAGAGGAGTAAGGGTGAGGGGAGAGTGGGGATCGATCCCGATCCAGGGGAATCGGGGGAGGGAGTGGAGCGAGTGGGGGTTAGGGTTTCGGTGTAGTGGGGGGTTATGGGGGTGGCCGACTGGGCCTGGGGTCGGCCCAGTTGGGCCAGGGTCCAGGGGGGTTTCTCTTCCTTTTTTTTGTATTGTTTTCTGTTTTCTTTTTATTTATTTTCTTTTCTGTTTTTATTTATTTATAAACACTTAGGCATTTTATAAAATTGTGAACCTTACACCATAATTATCTTTGTAATATTTGGCAACCACCGAACATTTTTGTTTTAATTTTTTTGAAAACTTTTATTGTTTTCTTTTATTTAAATTTTGAACTTGTTTCGGTTCTGAACTATCGAGAGTTTATCACAGTAACCGTGGTGACGTGGCATCATTAGCGGGGAATCACTGTAGCTTAATTATCCGTGTGTCACAACTGTACTCTCAAGATCATCACCAAACTGCTTGCCAACAGATTACAAAAGGTTATCTTGAGATTGATACATAAGAATCAGTATGGTTTTCTCAACAATAGAAGTATCCAAGACTGCCTAGCATGGGCCTATGAATATTTACATCAGTGCCATCAGTCCAAGAAGGAGATTATTCTGTTAAAACTAGATTTTGAGAAAGCATTTGACCTTCTTAACCATGACACTATCATTGAGATTATGGAAGCAAAAGGCTTTGGTCAGAAATGGATCCATTGGATCAAGCAAATATACAGCACTGGCTTCTCCTCAGTCCTCCTTAATGGTGTCCCAGGCAAGCAATTCCTTTGCAAAAGTGGTGTCAGACAAGGAGACCCTCTCTCTCCTTTAATATTTGTGATTGCAGCTGATCTTCTTCAGACTATGATGAATGAAGCTATGAATAATTCCCTCATTGAAGCTCCCATTAACCATACCAACAGTCCAGATTTTCCAATCATCTAGTATGCTGATGACACAGTCCTGGTCCTACCTGCTAGCCCCAGCCAATTGATGCACATTAAAAACTTGCTTATGCACTTTGCAGCTTACACGGGTCTGAAAGTGAATTATGCCAAGTCAACTTTGATTGCAATCAACACTCCAGAGAGCAAAATGCAGGTTTTTTATGAGTTACTGGGATGTCAGATTGGCTCCTTCCCCCTACCATATCTTGGTATGCCTCTCAACATCAAGCCTAGAGTGGTTGATTTCTTTCCTTTGCTCAAGAGAATTGAGACAAGCTTACAAGGATGTTCTACTTTGCTATCATATGGTGACAAGTTGGTCCTCATTAAATCTGTGTTTGTAAGTATGCCCTGTTGGGGAACGCAGTAATTTCAAAAAAATTCCTACGCACACGCAAGATCATGGTGATGCATAGCAATGAGACAGGAGAGTGTTGTCTACGTACCCTTCGTAGACTGCAACGGAAGCGTTGACGCAACGTAGAGGAAGTAGTCGTACGTCTTCCTGATCCGACCGATCCAAGCACCGTTACTCCGGCACCTCCGAGTTCTTAGCACACGTACAGCTCGATGACGCTCCCCGGGCTCCGATCTAGCAAAGCTTCGGGGATGAGTTCCGTCAGCACAACGGCGTGGTAACGATGATGATGTTCTACCGACGCAGGGCTTCGCCTAAGCACTACAACGATATGATCGAGGTGGAATATGGTGGCAAGGGGCACCGCACACGGCTAAGGAACGATCACGTGGATCAACTTGTGTGTCCTGGGGTGCCCCCCTACCCCTGTATATAAAGGAGCAAGGGGAGGAGGCGGCCGGCCAGGTGTGGCGCGCCAAGAGGGAGTCCTAGTCCCAGCGGGAGTAGGACTCCTAGTTGGACAAGGAGAGAGAGGGGGGAAAGAGGAGGAAGAGAGGAAGGAAAGGGGGGGCGCCGCCCCCCTTCCATTGTCCTATTCGGACTAGGAAGGGGAGGGGCGCACGGCCACCTCCTGCCTCCTTCTCTCTTCTCCCTCAAGGCCCATGTAGGCCCAATAAACCCCCGGGGGGGTTCCGGTAAACCCCCGGTACTCCGGAAAAATGCCGATTTCACCTGGAACGATTCCGATGTCCAAATATAGGCTTCCAATATATCGATCTTTATGTCTCGACCATTTCGAGACTCCTCGTCATGTCCGTGATCACATCCGGGACTCCGAACTAACTTCGGTACATCAAAATGCATAAACTCATAATAACTGTCATCGTAACGTTAAGCGTGCGGACCCTATGGTTCGAGAACAATGTAGACATGACTGAGACAGATCTCTGGTCAATAACCAATAGCGGGACCTCGATGCCCATATTGCCTCCTACATATTCTACAAAGATCTTTATCGGTCAGACCGCATAACAACATACGTTGTTCCCTTTGTCATCGGTATGTTACTTGCCCGAGATTCGATCGTCGGTATCCAATACCTAGTTCAATCTCGTTACGAGCAAGTCTCTTACTCATTCTGTAATACATCATCCCGCAACTAACTCATTAGTTGCAATGCTTGCAAGGCTTATGTGATGTGCATTACCGAGAGGGCCCAGAGATACCTCTCCGACAATCGGAGTGACAAATCCTAATCTCGAAATACGCCAACCCAACATCTACCTTTGGAGACACCTGTAGAGCTCCTTTATAATCACCCAGTTACGTTGTGACATTTGGTAGCACACAAAGTGTTCCTCCGGTAAACGGGAGTTGCATAATCTCATAGTCATAGGAACATGTATAAGTCATGAAGAAAGCAATAGCAACATACTAAATGATCGGGTGCTAAGCTAATGGAATGGGTCATGTCAATCAGATCATTCAACTAATGATGTGACCTCGTTAATCAAATAACAACACTTTGTTCATGGTTAGGAAATATAACCATCTTTGATTAACGAGCTAGTCAAGTAGAGGCATACTAGTGACACTAAGTTTGTCTATGTATTCACACATGTATTATGTTTCCGGTTAATACAATTCTAGCATGAATAATAAACATTTATCATGATATAAGGAAATAAATAATAACTTTATTATTGCCTCTAGGGCATATTTCCTTCAGTCTCCCACTTGCACTAGAGTCAATAATCTAGATTACACAGTAATGATTCTAACACCCATGGAGCCTTGGTGCTGATCATGTTTTGCTCGTGGAAGAGGCTTAGTCAACGGGTCTGCAATATTCAGATCCGTATGTATCTTGCAAATCTCTATGTCTCCCACCTGGACTAGATCCCGGATGGAATTGAAGCGTCTCTTGATGTGCTTGGTTCTCTTGTGAAATCTGGATTCCTTTGCCAAGGCAATTGCACCAGTATTGTCACAAAAGATTTTCATTGGACCCGATGCACTAGGTATGACACCTAGATCAGATATGAACTCCTTCATCCAGACTCCTTCGTTCGCTGCTTCCAAAGCAGCTATGTACTCCGCTACACATGTAGATCCCGCTACGACGCTTTGTTTAGAACTGCACCAACTGACGGCTCCACCGTTTAATGTAAATACGTATCCGGTTTGCGATTTAGAATCGTCCGGATCAGTGTCAAAGCTTGCATCAACGTAACCTTTTACAGTGAGCTCTTTGTCACCTCCATATACGAGAAACATATCCTTAGTCCTTTTCAGGTATTTCAGGATGTTCTTGACCGCTGTCCAGTGATCCACTCCTGGATTACTTTGGTACCTCCCTGCTAAGCTTATAGCAAGGCACACATTAGGTCTGGTACACAGCATTGCATACATGATAGAGCCTATGGCTGAAGCATAGGGAACATCTTTCATTTTCTCTCTATCTTCTGCAGTGGTCGGGCATTGAGTCTGACTCAACTTCACACCTTGTAACACAGGCAAGAACCCTTTCTTCGCCTGATCCATTTTGAACTTTTTCAAAATCTTGTCAAGGTATGTGCTTTGTGAAAGTCCAATTAAGCATCTTGATCTATCTCTATAGATCTTTATGCCTAATATGTAAGCAGCTTCACCGAGGTCTTTCATTGAAAAACTCTTATTCAAGTATCCCTTTATGCTATCTAGAAATTCTATATCATTTCCGATCAGTAATATGTCATCCACATATAATATCAGAAATGCTACAGAGCTCCCACTCACTTTCTTGTAAATACAGACTTCTCCGAAAGTCTGTATAAAACCAAATGCTTTGATCACACTATCAAAGCGTTTATTCCAACTCCGAGAGGCTTGCACCAGTCCATAAATAGATCGCTGGAGCTTGCACACTTTGTTAGCTCCCTTTGGATCGACAAAACCTTCCGGTTGCATCATATACAACTCTTCTTCCAGAAATCCATTCAGGAATGCAGTTTTGACATCCATCTGCCAAATTTCATAATCATAAAATGCGGCAATTGCTAACATGATTCGGACGGACTTAAGCATCGCTACGGGTGAGAAGGTCTCATCGTAGTCAACCCCTTGAACTTGTCGAAAACCTTTTGCAACAAGTCGAGCTTTGTAGACAGTAACATTACCGTCAACGTCAGTCTTCTTCGTGAAGATCCATTTATTCTCAATTGCTTGCCGACCATCGGGCAAGTCAACCAAAGTCCATACTTTGTTCTCATACATGGATCCCATCTCAGATTTCATGGCTTCAAGCCACTTTGCTGAATCTGGGCTCACCATCGCTTCTTCATAGTTCGTAGGTTCATCATGATCTAGTAGCATGATTTCCAGAATAGGATTACCGTACCACTCTGGCGCGGATCTCACTCTGGTTGATCTACGAGGTTTAGTAGTATCTTGTCCTGAAGTTTCATGATCATTATCATTAGCTTCCTCACTTGTTGGTGTAGGTGTCGCAGAAACAGTTTTCTGTGATGTACTACTTTCAAATAAGGGAGCAGGTACAGTTACCTCGTCAAGTTCTACTTTTCTCCCACTCACTTCTTTCGAGAGAAACTCCTTCTCCAGAAAGTTTCCGAATCTAGCAACAAAAGTCTTGCCTTCGGATTTGTGATAGAAGGTGTATCCAATAGTTTCCTTTGGATATCCTATGAAGACACATTTCTCCGATTTGGGTTCGAGCTTATCAGGTTGAAGCTTTTTCACATAAGCATCGCAGCCCCAAACTTTCAGAAACGACAACTTTGGTTTCTTGACAAACCACAGTTCATAAGGCGTCGTCTCAACGGATTTTGATGGTGCCCTATTTAACGTGAATGCGGCCGTCTCTAGAGCGTATCCCCAAAACGATAGCGGTAAATCAGTAAGAGACATCATAGATCGCACCATATCTAGTAAGTACGATTACGACGTTCGGACAGACCATTACGCTGTGGTGTTCTGGGTGGCGTGAGTTGCGAAACTATTCCACAAATTTTCAAATGTACACCAAACTCGTAACTCAAATATTCTCCTCCACGATCAGATCGTAGAAACTTTATTTTCTTGTTACGATGATTTTCAACTTCACTCTGAAATTCTTTGAACTTTTCAAACGTTTCAGACTTATGTTTCATTAAGTAGATATACCCATATCTTCTTAAGTCATCTGTGAAGGTGAGAAAATAACGATATCCGCCACGAGCCTCAACATTCATCGGACCACATACATCTGTATGTATGATTTCTAACAAATCTGTTGCTCTCTCCATAGTACCGGAGAACGGTGTTTTAGTCATCTTGCCCATGAGGCACGGTTCGCAAGTACCAAGTGATTCATAATCAAGTGGTTCCAAAAGTCCATCAGTATGGAGTTTCTTCATGCGCTTTACACCGATATGACCTAAATGGCAGTGCCACAAATAAGTTGCACTATCATTATCAACTCTGCATCTTTTGGCTTCTAATTTATGAATATGTGTATCACTACTATCTAGATTCAATAAGAATAGACCACTCTTCAAGGGTGCATGACCATAAAAGATATTACTCATATAAATAGAACAACCATTATTCTTTGATTTAAATGAATAACCGTCTCGCATTAAACAAGATCCAGATATAATGTTCATGCTCAACGCTGGCACCAAATAACAATTATTTAGGTCTAATACTAATCCCGAAGGTAGATGTAGAGGTAGCGTGCCGACCGCGATCACATCGACTTTGGAACCGTTTCCCACGCGCATCGTCACCTCGTCCTTAGCTAATCTTCGCTTAATCCATAGTCCCTGTTTCGAGTTGCAAATATTAGCAACAGAACCAGTATCAAATACCCAGGTGCTACTGCGAGCATTAGTAAGGTACACATCAATAACATGTATATCACATATACCTTTGTTCACCTTGCCATCCTTCTTATCCACCAAATACTTGGGTCAGTACCGCTTCCAGTGACCAGTCTGCTTGCAGTAGAAGCACTCAGTTTCAGGCTTAGGTCCAGACTTGGGTTTCTTCTCTTGAGCAGCAACTTGCTTGTCGTTCTTCTTGAAGTTCCCCTTCTTCTTCCCTTTGCCCTTTTTCTTGAAACTAGTGGTTTTGTTGACCATCAACACTTGATGCTCCTTTTTGATTTCTACCTCCGCAGCTTTCAGCATTGCGAAGAGCTCGGGAATAGTCTTGTTCATCCCTTGCATATTATAGTTCATCACGAAGCTCTTGTAGCTTGGTGGCAGTGATTGGAGAATTCTGTCAATGACACAATCATCTGGAAGATTAACTCCCATCTGAATCAAGTGATTATTATACCCAGACATTTTGAGTATATGCTCACTGACAGAACTGTTCTCCTCCATCTTGCAGCTATAGAACTTATTGGAGACTTCATATCTCTCAATCCGGGCATTTGCTTAAAATATTAACTTCAACTCCTGGAACATCTCATATGCTCCATGACGTTCAAAACGTCGTTGAAGTCCCGATTCTAAGCCGTAAAGCATGGCACACTGAACTATCGAGTAGTCATCAGCTTTGCTCTACCAGACGTTCATAATATCTGGTGTTGCTCCAGCAGCAGGCCTGGCACCCAGCGGTGCTTCCAGGACGTAATTCTTCTGTGCAGCAATGGGGATAATCCTCAAGTTATGGACCCAGTCCGTGTAATTGCTACCATCATCTTTCAACTTTGCTTTCTCAAGGAACGCATTAAAATTCAACGGAACAACAGCACGAGCCATCTATCTACAATCAAACATAAACAAGAAAGATACTATGAGGTACTAAGTTCATGATAAGTTTAAGTTCAATTAATCAAATTACTTAAGAACTCCCACTTAGATAGACATCCCTCTAATCCTCTAAGTGATCACGTGATCCAAATCAACTAAACCATGTCCGATCATCACGTGAGATGGAGTAGTTTCTTTGGTGAACATCACTATGTTGATCATATCTACTATATGATTCATGCTCGACCTTTCGGTCTCTGTGTTCCGAGGCCATATTTGTATATGCTTGGCTCGTCAAGTATAACCTGAGTATTCCGCGTGTGCAACTGTTTTGCACCCGTTGTATTTGAACGTAGAGCCTATCACACCCGATCATCACGTGGTGTCTCAGCACGAAGAACTTTCGCAACGGTGCATACTCAGGGAGAACACTTCTTGATAATTTAGTGAGAGATCATCTTATAATGCTACCGTCAATCAAAGCAAGATAAGATGCATAAAAGATAAACATCACATGCAATCAATATAAGTGATATGATATGGCCATCATCATCTTGTGCCTGTGATCTCCATCTCCGAAGCACCGTCATGATCACCATCGTCACCGGCGACACCTTGATCTCCATCGTAGCATCGTTGTCATCTCGCCAATCTTATGCTTCCACGACTATCGCTACCGCTTAGTGATAAAGTAAAGCATTACATCGCGATTGCATTGCATACAATAAAGCGACAACCATATGGCTCCTGCCAGTTGCCGATAACTCGGTTACAAAACATGATCATCTCATACAATAAAATTTAGCATCATGTCTTGGCCATATCACATCACAACATGCCCTGCAAAAACAAGTTAGACGTCCTCTACTTTGTTGTTGCAAGTTTTACGTGACTGCTACGGGCTTAAGTAAGAACCAATCTCACCTACGCATCAAAACCACAACGATAGTTTATCAATTTGACTCCGTTTTAACCTTCGCAAGGACCGGGCGTAGCCACACTTGGTTCAACTAAAGTTGGAGAAACAGTCACCCGCAAGCCACCTTTGTGCAAAGCACATCGGGAGAACTGGTCTCGCGTAAGCGTACGCGTAATGTCGGTCCGGGCAGCTTCATCCAACAATACCGCCGAACCAAAGTATGACATGCTAGTAGGCAGTATGACTTATATCGCCCACAACTCACTTGTGTTCTACTCGTGCATATAACATCAAACTATAAAACCTAGGCTCAGATGCCACTGTTGGGGAATGCAGTAATTTCAAAAAAATTCCTACGCACACGCAAGATCATGGTGATGCATAGCAACGAGAGGGGAGAGTGTTGTCTACGTACCCTTCGTAGACCGCAACGGAAGTGTTGACGCAACGTAGAGGAAGTAGTCGTACGTCTTCCCGATCCGACCGATCCAAGCACCGTTACTCCGGCACCTCTGAGTTCTTAGCACACGTACAGCTCGATGACGCTCCCCGGGCTCCGATCTAGCAAAGCTTCGGGGATGAGTTCCGTCAGCACAACGGCGTGGTGACGATGATGATGTTCTACCGACGCAGGGCTTCGCCTAAGCACTACAATGATATGATCGAGGTGGAATATGGTGGCAGGGGGCACCGCACACGGCTAAGGAACGATCACGTGGATCAACTTGTGTGTCCTAGGGTGCCCCCTGCCCCTGTATATAAAGGAGCAAGGGGAGGAGGCGGCCGGCCAGGTGTGGCGCGCCAAGAGGGAGTCCTACTCCCACCGGGAGTAGGACTCCTAGTTGGACAAGGAGAGAGAGGGGGGAAAGAGGAGGAAGAGAGGAAGGAAAGGGGGGGGGCGCCCCCCTTCCCTTGTCCTATTCGGACTAGGAAGGGGAGGGGCGCGCGGCCACCTCCTGCCTCCTTCTCTCTTCTCCCTCAAGGCCCATGTAGGCCCAATGAACCCCCCCCCGGGGGGGGGTTCCGATAACCCCCCGGTACTCCAGAAAAATGTCGATTTCACCCGAAACGATTCCGATGTCCAAATATAGGCTTCCAATATATCAATCTTTATGTCTCGACCATTTCGAGACTCCTCGTCATGTCCGTGATCACATCCGGGACTCCGAACTAACTTCGGTACATCAAAATGCATAAACTCATAATAACTGTCATCGTAATGTTAAGCGTGCGGACCCTACGGTTCGAGAACAATGTAGACATGACTGAGACAGATCTCCGGTCAATAACCAATAGCGGGACCTGGATGCCCATATTGGCTCCTACATATTCTACGAAGATCTTTATCGGTCAGACCGCATAACAACATACATTGTTCCCTTTGTCATCGGTATGTTACTTGCCCGATATTCGATCGTCGGTATCCAATACCTAGTTCAATCTCGTTACCGGCAAGTCTCTTTACTCATTCTGTAATACATCATCCCGCAACTAACTCATTAGTTGCAATGCTTGAAAGGTTTATGTGATGTGCATTACCGAGAGGGCCCAGAGATACCTCTCCGACAATCAGAGTGACAAATCCTAATCTCGAAATACGCCAACCCAACATCTACCTTTGGAGACACCTGTAGAGCTCATTTATAATCACCCAGTTACGTTGTGACGTTTGGTAGCACACAAACTGTTCCTCCGGTAAACGGGAGTTGCATAATCTCATAGTCATAGGAACATGTATAAGTCATGAAGAAAGCAATAGCAACATACTAAACGATCGGGTGCTAAGCTAATGGAATGAGTCATGTCAATCAGATCATTCAACTAATGATGTGACCTCATTAATCAAATAACAACACTTTGTTCATGGTTAGGAAACATAACCATCTTTGATTAACGAGCTAGTCAAGTAGAGGCATACCAGTGACACTAAGTTTGTCTATGTATTCACACATGTATTATGTTTCCGGTTAATACAATTCTAGCATGAATAATAAACATTTATCATGATATAAGGAAATAAATAATAACTTTATTATTGCCTCTAGGGCATATTTCCTTCATGCCCATCTTCTACATGAGCATCCTTGCCATTCCAATGAATGTGGTTCAGCAACTCAATAAATACCTTAGGCAATGCTTCTGGAGAAAATTTGGTTCTAAGGAAAAAACACCTACACTGATTGCTTGGGACAAAACATGTCTCCCAAAATCTCATGGTGGCTTGGGAATCCTTGACATCTCAACACATAATCAGGCTCTCCTCATGAAATTCATGCACAAGTTCCTCAATAAACATGACCTTCCATGGGTCAAGATGATCTGGGAATCCCACTACACTGGTCATGTCCCTGGAGAAAAAGCAACGGGTTCGTTTTGGTGGAAAGACATCATGAAACTACTTCCAACTTTTAAACAATTCTCTCACTGTAAGGCTGGCATTGGTGACACAGTTAGGTTATGGAAAGACCCATGGCAGGAAGTTCAACTTCAACTGAAATACCCAGAACTCTTCTCCTTTGCCATTCATATGGATATCACATTACAGAAAGCTTTACAAACTGATAACACATAAGATCTCTTTCACCGGCCTTTATCCACTACTGCCCATCAATAGTACCTGGAGCTGCAAACTCTTCTCCTCAATCATGATACTATGGAGCACAATGATACCTGGACTTATAATTGGACAACCACAAATTTCTCTTCTATCAAGATGTATAAGTGTCTGATGGGGCCAACCAACACCCACTTTATCTTCAGGATCCTCTGGAAAGCATCAAACTTACTCAGACACAAAATCTTCTTCTGGCTGCTACTGCATGACAGGGTTAACACCAGGAACCTTTTGAAAAGAAAATCAATGGTCCTCAGCTCGTATGATTGTGCTCTATGCAGTGACAGGACGGAAGAAACTTCTCACCACTTGTTCTGGGATTGCCCGTTTGCCATGCTCTGTTGGAGCATTAATATACCTTCTAAAAGTAGAGGTATCTCAAACTTTGATGATTTCTGTCTGGCCTTATCTGTCCTCCCACAAGAGATTGGTATGGACATCATTATTACGGGATGTTGGAGCATTTGGTCCGTACGAAATGATAAGATTTTCAATCAGGCAGTTGCCCACCCGATGTGCTGGAAATAGTACATGCGAGAAGGTCTCAAGGTGCTCTTGATTAGAGCCAAGGCAACCAAGGCAAATAAGATTAGGCTCTGGCTAGATAATCACCTGTAATTTTTTTAATGTTTGAACCCACTGGAATCGGCTGAGGCCTTCGATATTTGTACTTCTAAATATTTTGTTAATTGAAAATATACCGTAGAACTATTGTTCTACGGTGAGGGGGTCAAAAAATGTCGATCTCTCATGTTTGGAAACAACCTATCATCACACATCTTTTGCATGTATGCTGGTTATTGCACCTAAATCCTCCAATTACGCGTTGATTTAATGACAAACATAAACATAATCTACATGCACCCGTGCATTGCTCTATATATACATATATAACATTCCTTCAAACCTAATGTGACAAAGAAAAACATCTCTCCAGCAAGTAGAAAATTATGCTCTCTTTCCATCTCGCGTTATCTGTGTTAGCCAAAAACAACCGACCCATGGCGATCGGTCACCTCCGCGCCTTCCTGGTTTTCCTCCTCCTACAGGTCTGGCTGTTCTTGATGATGGCTGCGTCGACTAAGGTGCAGGAAGGCCCGTGGGAATGGCGTCGGTTCCCACATGCTGCACCTACCACGTTGAGTGCTGCCAGCGTCTGACGGCGGAAGCCTCGCTCGCCGCCGCCGCTTTTCCCTGACGGCCACACCTGTGACCTGTGAGTTCACTCTCCCCTCTATCCCGGTGATTAGCGGAATCAACGTGAGTGCTCATTCCACTGGTTCTGCATGCGCCGATGTGATTCTGCTGCTTTTCATGTCTCTATATACTAGTAGTAGTAGTCAAGCATGTGCGCATGCACATGATAATAGTGGATGAGAGTATAATAGTATCCGTGATAAGGAAGAATATGTATTATTCAATACAATGTGCTTGTGCAGACTTATCTTCAATTGCTACATGCACAAAATCACAAAAACTAACATAAACACCATTGAAGCTGCTGCTCACACTGACTGCTACTACTATGACTAACAAGTTGCAAAAGAATATTTTTGTAACCAACAGGCGGTTGTCCCTATTCCACATATTGGTGGTAGGAGATGTAACAGTGAGCAATAGACTTGGTAATTGTGTAGCCATATCACATGTGTTTGATACTCTATGAACTTCTGGTCTATCATCGAGCATATTTCAGCTCATGATGACCAGTTTGAAGTAGGTGTAGAACGTGAGTGTCATGACTCATGAATAGCATAGTATTAGGCTGGCGGTAGAACATGAATCGCCTTCACTTGTCCAGTTACTCATCATTCGTGCAAGACATATATAGGTAAACAACCCACGATGCTAGAACAGAACCTCAACGAATTGCAAGGTTAACAAACATTTTTTTACAAACAATGAATATACTGAAAATCCAATAAATTCATTGAGGCACAACCATCGTTGATAAGTAAGGATGGCAACTTCTTCAGGAGGAACTCCTAAGAACAAGACTATAAGAATGACTATGGCAAATGAAAAAGAATAACTTATGAAAGGATGGGTAATGAGATGATCATCTCTCCAATCAACAAACATATTATGTGCAATAGAAAAACAGAAATGAAGTTACCCTGCACAAACAATTATGTCCACCCCCCCCCCCCTCAAAAGAAAAACTAAGGATCAATAGTCAAGGAGATGAGAAATGACCCAAACAATGGAATAATGAGATTTATTGGCATGAACAAATAACATGCCTCTTTCATCACTCGAAGGGTTCTCTGTACACAATGTTCTCGACTTCTCGGTGCTTTGCCCAGTGTGGTATATATCAAGTTATTGGCATGGTCATCACAGTTGATAGTAGAACCAAATGATAGAAGAGAAAGGTGTAATAGCTCTCAGGTGCCCCTACACCCTCATGAGCAGTAAATTCGTAAAAAATGAGGAAGCGATTTGTGGCGGAGGAGGAAAGGAGAAATATCGGATGCAAACCCTAAATCGCGTCCGCTTCGGTATATATAGCGAAAATGTGGGCAGTTTACGGTATTTGGACGGGCTGTTTTTCCCGCATCCTATATATCCGCCTGAATTAACGGGACCATGAGCTTTTAAGGGTGCGTTTGGTAGCATGTATGAGTCTAGCATAGTTGTTCTCCCCTGATACATGCTGAGTGTAGACATGCTGAGTCCTGTCATTCGCTATTGTTTGACAGCAGTGTATGCGTTGAGACATGCTGAGCTGAAACTTTGTTTGGCAGTCTGCATGTGTTTAGACATGCCGAATAATTTCGAATTCCAAATAATTTTTTTAAATGATGAACAAAATTGAAAAAATGTGAACAAAAATTTAAACATATTTTGAAATTTTGAACTTTTACTAAAACTTTGAACAAAATTTTAAAATTGAAATATTTTTTAAAATTTAAACAAAATTTGAGATTCTGAGCAATTTTTTAAAATTTGAACATATTTTGAAAATTTGAATTTTTCTGAAAATTTAAACAAAATTTGAGATTCTAAACATTTTTTGAAAATTAAACAAATTTTTAGATTCAGAAATTTTTTGAGAAATTTAAACAAATTGTCAAAATTTAAACAAAATTTTGAAATTCTGAACATTTTTTATAATTTAAACAAAATTTGAAATTCTGATTTTTTTTTTAAAATTGGAACAAAATTTGAAATTCTGAACATTTTCGAAAATTTAAACAATTTTTGAAATTCTGGACATTTTCGAAAATCTAAACAAAATTTTAAATTCTGAACTTTTTCAAAAATTTATACAATTTTTGAAATTCTGAATATTTTTTGAAAATTCAAACAAAATTTGAAATTATGAACATTTTTTGAAAAATTAAACATACCTGGACCGCTGGACTGGACGTGGTCTGGTGGGTGGGGACGAGGGTCAGGGCAAGCATGGCTGCCTCCATGCACCCTCTTTGGGTTGCATGAGATGGGCATGACCGAGGGCCCCTTTTTTTACATCAGATAGGCATAGCCCAGGTGAAGCCATGCACCCTACCAAACAAGCAAAAGTGAGTCGAATTGAAAAAACTTTTATCATCATACATCTACATTTATATTTATATCTATACCAATATAAAAAGATCCAAATGGACAGATCCAATTAATTTCGGGCATCAAATCATGTCAATCGAACGACCTAAACTGCTTCAATGTGGAGCGTTCAACACGTTTAATGTGCAGTTAGTTTCATACCAAATATAGTGGTAATCACATAACAACACGCAAATAATATATTACTTAATATCCGCATGCACTTAATATACTTCCAAATTAACATGCATTGCACGTGGCATTCACAAATCATAAAGCATCCCCCATCCCTCACTTAAAATCAGGGGGAAGAGATTAGATACTTCGTGATTTGTGAATGCCACGTGTCATCCATCAGAACGGGTTTCACCCGCTAACCGTGAGACCTGGTCTCATATAATTTTTTTTCCGCACATTGACTAGTCCTACCAAACACACCTTAAGAGATCTGCTAGAAGAGACGCTATCCGGGAGTGATTTAAACAGCATGCGGAATGTGATGCAATCTGAACAAGCAAATACCGTACAAACCAAAATATTCCCTTTATACGCAAGTAACGCAACCACGGTGCAGGGCTACCAAACGCCTACCGAGTTTTAGCTGAGCAGGCAGCTCCCAGCCGTGCGCCGTCTCAACTCTCAAGCGCCGCTCGCCAGCGAAACCCGATCCAAGACAACAATACCTATTCCCAACCTTCTGTGGCGATGGCAGCACTCGCGAGGAGGGCGGGAGGATCCCCTGCGGCGGCGCTGTGGGCCGCGGCCAGGGGATTCGCGTCGGTCGGCTCCGACATCGTCTCCGCGGCGCCCGGCGTGTCGCTGCAGAAGGCGCGGTCCTGGGACGAGGGGGTCGCCACCAAGTTCTCCACCACCCCTCTCAAGGACATCTTCCATGTACCACGCTCCCTATACTCCCGCCTCTGTTTCCTCCCACCGCGCCCTGTCGTCTGATCCCTTCCTGTTTCTTTGTGTCTGCTTGCTTGCAGGGGAAGAAAGTCGTCATCTTCGGGTTGCCGGTAAGCTCTCTCTAGCTCACTGCCCTCGCCTAGCTTCGGTTCCTGTATACTCGGCCGTTTCGAAACCCTAATGAGTCTCAGCGGGGATTTTTTTCACACTAGTTGGTACTAGTCCAAAATTAGCATCAGGCGGTTATGGATTGAGTTCTTGCATGCTCCATTCGCACTAGAAGTATGAGAAACTGTGAATAGGTAGGCAGGCCATTGGCTAGATCAGGAAAAATGAATGCTGAAACATTATTGTTGGACTGCGAATTAGTGTGCTTGCGCTTTGTGCTGAATGGCATTTTAGTGCCAATCGTTCAAATTCATTGATAACTCTGTATCCCTAAACGATGATTTCTGGCTGCATCCACTAGGATTGTATGCTTGCTCCATGATGGTTCCGTGTTCCACCTTTTCCATCTCATTGATAACTATATTGTAGACTCACTCTCTCCTGGTATGATTAATTGCTCATATAGTTGACAGCTATCTTTGTGATATATTTCAGGGTGCATACACAGGAGTATGTTCGCAGTCCCACGTTCCTAGTTACAAGAACAACATTGATAAGTTGAAAGCAAAAGGGATCGACTCTGTTATCTGTGTAGCTGTAAATGATCCCTATGTGCTGAATGGATGGGCAGAAAAATTACAGGCAAAGGATGCAGTGAGTAACTACTCTCAATTTTTTTTATGGAATACAATTTTGATTTAGCACAGAATAACGGAATGGCATACAGGCATTGTAGTGTGCATAACTGCATATCGAAGTATTGTCAACTGAGTCATGAGATAGGACTATATTCCTTCAAGTTTGGCAGTCCTTTTTGGTTTTCCTCCATAATGCATTCTTCATGTTACCATACGCCCTCCCTACTACCTGTCAGTCATAGTAAATGGTCCATAACAGTCGTGCACAAAATCATTTGCGAGCCACTTTATGAGTGCAAATTCAACTCACATGTCTTTTTTTAGTCTAACTTTCATATGTTCTGCTGAATGATTTCAATCTGTATTTTATGGTAATGAGGGTCAGAAATGTGTTAGAATTGTATGGATACCAGCCTAGATAGTTATTGCACATAGATGTTCTGAGATTTCTAGCCCATGCGGTTGGATGCTATGTTAGACATTTTCAATAATCAAGATCATGCGAACATTTATTTTAACCATCTGCCGTAATTCTGGAATACTATTATCAGATTGAGTTTTATGGTGACCTTGACGGGAGCTTCCACAAAAGCTTGGATTTGGAAATAGATCTCTCTGCTGCTTTGCTTGGCCGACGCTCCCACAGGTAATTATACTTCTGCCGACTCTTCTAATATTCTTTAAAATCAATTAAGCCATGATGTAAATGATGTCAGCTACTTAGAACTCTTCTTTAGTTTATGTGGCGTGCAGTGCAACCTCTCTTACTGCTGAGCTTTAGGTTAGTGGTTCTGTAGTTTTGTAAGTTATGCCTTTGTTTACAGAATTGGATATATTGGCGCTTGATATCATGGGATTAAATTTAGAACTATACATGCTGCGAAAGGATTTTAAGCTATTTCTGGGAGATATTTTTCAGTATTTGGTAGCTTGTCTTAAGTCAGGTAGCATTGACTGTCATTTTTTTTTCTTGTTTTTGTTAGTCTCGATGGCATTAGTGAATTAGTGACCACCTATTTAGCGAGGGGAGATGCTGGATTTTGAATGGTTTGATGATAGGATAGCCACAGCATGACATTGAGAATTGTTAATTTACTCTTGTCCAGCACTGTTGAACTGTCATGACTAGAAAATCCAATGATTAAAATTTGCATGGCTGCCAATCCCAACAAATAACTACTTGCGAATTAGGACACCCTTAGGTGAATCACTTCCACACCTTTTTGGAGCATAACTTGCTATAGCTATATTATCTTTCCTACTTTTGTAGTGATGGGGTTGGAGTTGGTGATGAGTACATATGTGGGACCACACAAAGAAACAAATGCAATTCTATCCACATATGGGACTAGCAACTTTCCAAGAGACATAAATAAACAAATGTTACTTTTACTTTGTGTACCTGTCCCAAATAAAAAAATACACTGCTACCCTAATATGAAAATGACACTTTTGTAGAAATGCAAATTATAAATATAAGTATGTGACTCCAACTCAAAATCATGGACTTTATTTTAGTTTCTCTTCCCAACCAATTCTTCCAGTTCTAATCTCATAGCGGAAGAGAGCGAACAAATTGCAATGTCAACGTGGCGATAGATGTTGTCCTCCTACCTAATCGACACTCTTGTGTATTCAACTTACTTCTCGTTATCTATTACCTCCGTTCATAAATAAGTGGCGTGGTTTTAGTTCAATTTATGAACGGAGGGAGTATTTGTTTGGTTCTTGCAAACTAGAACATGCTTCAGCATGCCCACAAAAGAAAAGAAATGGAACATGCTTTAGCAGCATCCAGCTGTTTGACCTCTCTGTAGTAAGAATTTTGTTGAAGTGCTGATCCACCATGCGGTGAGATGTTATGTTTCTCTTCATTGCTAAAGAGTGCTACATATCCATTCTTGAGCATCACATCACTGATCGGGCCACTTCCTCTCATGAGTAGAATGGTGGTGGAAGTACTTACTGTTCATGATGATATAGACTGGTGTATTGGTAACTGATTGAAAGATGTTTTTTGACCTGTACCATTTTAGGTGGTCGGCCTTTGTCGATGATGGGAAGATCAAGGCATTCAACGTTGAGAAAGCCCCTTCTGACTTCAAGGTTTCTGGTGCTGAGGTGATCTTGGATCAAATCTGAGCTGATCGGTAATCGGTGCTCTGTTTTGCTTTTGTGATGCAAATAAGTGACAGCTCGAGAATCTGTGTGAAGATGTTGCTGTCTGTCGTGCTAGTTCCAGGACAGTCATTTTGCTGCTGCAAATCTTTATTTCTTTTGTTCCAGAACAGTCATCGAATTAGTCACCGGTTCGTGTATGCGACAGTTTCTGTTATTTGGCGTTTGATGAAGAGCTGTGCTCGCGTGCAGGTAATCTGAGAACGAGCGGGTGTTTATTTTGTCCTCTTGTTGTCGCATTGGCTGAACCGGCCTTGGACCATATAACATACGTAGACCAAACACTAGTAATTTGCTGGTTAGTCTGTTCAAACGCAAGATGAGACATTTAGTGTAGCGGATTTGTATATTCATATGTTAGGCAGCTTCCATGAGCCTTCCATGTGAAGGCAAGATATTTTCTGGGTTGTTCGGTGCTGGGAGGCTCAGCCAAGAGTTGGTGCACATGGCAAAGTATTTTTCTAATATGAAGGAGTTTGACCTACTGAATGAAGGTTTAATCAAAACGAGAACATGATCTGAGAACGGCCCGTGTGTCAAGGGAAGTTGTTGAGGAAGCCAAGGAGGTCATTCCAATGCCGTCCTCAAATCGCCCGTAAACGTCGAGACACGTTGAGCGGTTCAACGCCGTCCTCAAATGTTAATGGAGCAATCCACACATCCGGATTTCATCAAACTGGAAGTAAAGCTGGCAGAGGTTTGAGAGAGTCCAGACAACCGCCCTGTAGAACACCGAACACCTGTCCCACACAAAACCCCATCTCGGAGCTCTTTTCCTCCACTCAGTCCCTTCCCCTTGATCTACTTTGGCCGCCGCCCAGTTCTAGTCGGACCACCACTGCTCCACCTAGGCGCCTCGTACTTTGCCATCTTTGCATCCCCTTACCCGTTCGTGTCCAGGTATTGTGCGCCCCCTTCCGACGCTGTTCATGGCGGACACCACATCTGACAAATGTTCGGTCAAATGCTATTGAGATTTTTTTGACTTTCTCCTTGTTTAACATGAAGTAAGCATGATGTCGGGGTTACTCCGTGAGGGAGGACGCATTGTTGTGCGACGCGTGGTTGGCCACAAGCGCGGGGTTTGTAGGCATGAAAAAAACAGGTATCAAAATTTGACAACATGTGCATTTTTGGTTTCATGAGTACAAGCACCCCGCGACATTTGGATGTGATAAACGATCGCAGTGCGAAGTTGCTACTCCATCGGTTGCATACCATTTTAAACTCCGTCATAAAGTTTTGAAGTGCGATTGTACAAGTGGAGACAAGGTAGCCACTAGAAGCGTCAATCATGGAGATCGTAAGTTTTGCTTCTTATTTCTCCAGGTGTTGGTCAATTTATTTATTCACTCAATGTTGCAACTTGATGATCACGTCATTGTATAGCCCGGACGTGCAACCACGATGTACTATAGAATGGAGAGCAAGCCCTTCACATTGATTCATTGTTGGATGAAGTTCGAGGCGCATCCCAATTGGGAGAACATGTGGCGATAAAGAAGGTTAAGCTCAAGGAGGGAAGGAAGCTGAAGCCTGCAAGAAAGCACTCTAGTAAGCATAGAGTTGAAGAATCTTGCGAATGTAGATTCAGATTGATTCTTAAATTCTTGCCCATGCCATTGATCATGACATTTGTTGATTCTTACGATGTTATCTTTCTTTTGAGAATATTTTTTTTTCAAATTTCTCGTATTTTAAAGTCTCGTATTGCCCATAGCTGTTATAATTTTGCCAAGTTTGTTCCCCACCAGTCCTCCATGAAATCTAATCATGCATACTTTTTGTGCTCCCTTCCTAGAGCCAGTTTGTCTATGGTGTGCGGTGGATACACATGTGCAAGGTTGTTTGGATTTTTTTTGCTCTTTTTAATAGAAAATTAGATTCATCATTACCTTGCATTCTTTGATGTGAGAAAACTTTAAATCTCACTAAGGCCTATGCTTTTTTCACCAAGGATTATGGTTCATCCCAACGACAAAACACTAGGATGATCTTGAGTTTCAGCGTATCCATGATCTGAAACTTAGCCAAATATATATTTCCAACTTTTCTCTGGTGCTCCCTATGGTGCCGATCCACTGCAACCCTTCCCCGCCACGACAATGACTTCTTAGACTGGCTCTCATCTACTGTTCTTGGTGTGCTCACTTGTCTTCGACCCGGACTTGCCACCCTCCTCATCCTTACTTCATGGCGCATTTGTAAGCACCACAATGGCTACGTCTTCATCATAGTGGCTGATCCGAATCATCAAGGAGGAAGCTTGCTCTTCGGTTCGTTCGGGAGCTTTAGGACTAGCACATTTGACCCCCGAATGTAGGCGATTGTTTTTCGGGGCCACGCACCCCTTTGTTCTTTTAGTGCTGGCAGTCACACATGCTTGTGTGATGCCTTGTGTACTTATTGTACCCTAACCCTTTTATCAATGAAATGATACTCAAAGCTTTTTTGTATTTGCGATAAAATATTTCCAAGTTTCAAAAATAAATCGAAAAAACCCACGCAAATAGGCATCGAGTTGAAACTTACTCATATACATTTTACAAAACAATATGGTGTCTTGCGAACTGAATGAAAAATTGAGGAAACAAGAATACTACTCAAATGTAGTGGAAACAAAATCATATCTTATGAACCAAATAACATCTCTTTTATTATAGCATTTGAGATACATGTTATTTTATTTCCTATAATTTTCCTATTAATGTGATATCATTATCCAATAAACTAAAGGAAGCCCTATTTTATGTTGGCACCCTTTGGCTTTGCCCAGGGATGGATTTCGATGATTATGAGATGTGTCACAACTGCAAATTATTCAGTAAAGCTTAATGGGGGGTGTTACATTTGAGTAGGTTAACCCCCAATGTCCGATCTGTATGGGAGGGGCTGAGGATATGCAACATCTAATGTTTACGTGCCAGCGAGCAAAAGAAGTTTGGTGTTCTTTGGGTCTTTGGGAGATCATTGACAAAGCACTTGTTGTTGACAAATCGGGATCGGTCACCCTTGTGGAACTGATCCGGGGTTGTGGAAAGTCACCAATCCTAGGTATGAAGCACTTGAAGGAGACGGTCGCAGTCGGGCTTTCTTTATCTCGTGGCAGTGGCGCCAGGCTGTCAAGTGCGAGTATGTTGCACCAGCTCCGAGTTCTACTTTTACAATTCATGCAATACCGTTAAAGTTCAACATCAGAACAAGATCTTCTGAACCACATGAAATGATAAGGAAGAAACCTCCAAGAGCTACAAGTTGAATATAGATTCCTCCTACTTTGAGAGCGATTCGGGTGGTTCGGGAGCAGTTGACCGAGATGATAAAGGAGAGGATGTAGTAGGGACAACGATGATGCTTACCCATCCATTAGACCCAACCACGGCTCAGTCTATTGCGCTTGGAGAGGCCTTGAGCTAGTGGAGAGCTTAGGTTCTGTAGCGGTGATTGTGGAATCATTCTCTTTCGAACTCATCCAAGCATGCAATGACATCATCGCAATATGGAATGCCTACACGGCGGTTTTTGCAGATTTTGTTTCCAAAAGGCACAAATAACTGGAAGTATCTCTTTCCAGCACTGTGTGAGGGTGATGAATATGATGACGCACAAATTATCAAAACATGCTTCCGAAACAACCTGAAATCTAAAAAGTGCTTACACACTATTTAGACGAATCGAGCGGCTGGCTCTTGTACGCATATTACCCTGGCTCTCTCACTTATTGGATGCATGCATGGGCATATTTTGTCTCTTAGTGCATGTGATTGATGGCATTAAATGCTGTAAGTGCATCTAGTGCCACCCCTAGTTGGTTTTGGAGTATTGACGACAAACCTAGTTGAGGGACTAATGTGTTTGTGAGAATTGCAGGATAACACAGGTAGAAGTCCCTCATCGATTCGGTTTTACTACCAGAGATGACCCCTAAAAATGTACAAAGACATTGAAGACAATGGTGGTATATGAAGATATTCACATTGAAGACTATGACAAGAGAAGACACCACGTGAAGCCTATGGAACTCGAAGACTTAGATCCTTCGTAGTTTTATTTCATTTGTGTTGAGTCATAGGAACCACCGTACTGTTAAGTGGGGTCCAAGAGAACCAGTCAGAATGACTGAAGTGATGCCTAATTCAAATCCTATGTATTCGAGCGAAGACTATGAGAGCAAATCTTGTCCAGAGTCGGACAAGTCAGCTTTACTTGTAGCCCAAGTAAAGTTGCAGTGTGAGTTTGAAATCTGACCGTTGGTACACGTGTCAGTTCCTTAGTGACCCAGGGTCATTTCGGACAAATCAGGTTGGGTTGCCCAGTGGCTATAAATAGTCCACCCCCTACAACCATAAACGGTTGGCTGCTCAGATTTCAGTGCACGGCTTTTGTCGTTTGAGAGCAACCCACCTTGAAGCCTTTGAGAAAAAATTCCTAGCAAGGAGAAAAGCCCTAACCACCCAGAGCCAGAGTAAATTGGGCATCACTTAAGTCTTCTTGTCTGAGTGATCTGAAGACTTATTACACTTGAGGACTGTGCATCCTCCAGCCGGTTAGGCGTCGCGTTCTGAGCATCCAAGAGAAATTGTGGATTGCCGGTGAACGAAGTCTGTGAAGGTTTGGGAGTCTACCTTGAAGACTTACCAGAGTGATTGGGCGAGGTCTGTGTGACCTTAGCTCAAGGAGAAAACGGTGAGGACTGGGTGTCCTGAGCTGCGTGTTCAGGACTGGGTGTCCGGGACTGTGTGTCCTTTGGTTTAAATACCTAGCCGCTCCAACCAGACGTACAGTTGTCACAACAACTGGAACTGGTCCAACAAATCATTGTCTTCAGCGTGTCACTGGTTTCATCTTCACTTCCTTTTACTTACTGTTACACATTGTGAAGCCATTGCATGCTTACTTTATCTTCTGTCTTCACAACATAACTGTATGATTTGTTTGGCTTCATAACTTCTTCCTACCTGATCCTTATTACACTGCAGCTACTTGTCTTATGCTTTCACTCTATTGAATACTTGACCATGGCTTGCCAAGTGTACTCTAACTTCCGCTGCTTAAGTGATAGGCATATCTGTACTGTTTGTCTTCATAACCTTCACGTTTTGAAGACTTTCATAAAAATCGCCTATTCACCCCCCCTCTAGTCGATATAACGCACTTTCAATTGGTATCAGAGCAAGGTGCTCCCTTGTTCTGTGTGATTCGGTTTAACCACCTGGAGTTTTAGCTATGTCGACTGCAGGGATAATCAAAGTCTCTGCTGCGTGCCTCGTCTTTGATGGAACTGAATATCCCTACTGGAAGAATAAGATGCGCATGCATCTTGAAGCCATTGACGTCGACCTATGGTATGTCGTCGAAAACGGCGTTCCCAAGGCTGGAGAAGGTGTCACTGCTGCTGATGTCAAGAAGTTCACTCAACTGGACTCTACTGCCAAGAATATCATCTGTGGTCATCTAACCAAGGGACAGTACGGCCGTGTGAGTGCCTTGAAGACATCCAAGCTGGTCTGGGACTGGCTCTCCAAAGTCAATGAAGGCATTTCAACCCAGAGAGATCAGAGAATCAGTGTTCTTCGCAACCTCTTCAACCACTTCAAGTGAAATGACAATGAGAATGTCCAACACACATTTGACCGGCTCACTGACATCACAAATGAGCTTCAAGCCCTCGGCGCCACTGAGATCACCAAACATGAAATCGTCAAGACGTTGCTGAGATCACTTGACAGTTCGTTTGACATCCTGGACCTGATGATTCAAGAACGTCCAGACTTCAAGACACTCGATCCGTCTGACATACTTGAGAGGCTCAACACACATGAGTTTCAGCTTTCTGAGAAAAGAGATATCTACGGTCCAAACTATGGGCAAACTCGTGCCTTGAAGGCAAAAGCTGTGTCCTCA
Organism: Triticum monococcum; assembly: GCA_034509565.1. Lineage (NCBI taxonomy): Eukaryota > Viridiplantae > Streptophyta > Magnoliopsida > Poales > Poaceae > Triticum > Triticum monococcum. The sequence continues at coordinate 236,069,470 of CM067843.1, read as the reverse complement.
TCTGAAGAAGAATCTGATAGCAGTTCTGATGATCCTGAAGACATTGGAAGGGAACTTGCAATGCTAGTGAAGAAGTTCCAGAAATTCACCAAGAAGAAAGGCTTCAGAAAGTCTTCACGATCAAGCTCAAGGAATGATGAAGCTTCTGCTCATGACTACAAGAAGAAAACATGTCACAAGTGCAAGAAAACTGGACACTTCATCTCTAAGTGTCCACAGTGGGACAATGAGAGCAGAAAGAAGAAGAAGAGCAAGGAATATGACTCTGACGACAAGAATAAGAAGAAATACTCAAAGTCTTCTTCCAAGTCTTCCTCAAAGTCTTCATCACACAAGAAGAGCCCAACTGGCAAGGCTCGTGCATTTGTTGGCAAGGAAATGGATTCAGAGGAGGAGTCCGCTTCTGAGGAGGCAGAGGTAGAGTCTGAGGAGGAATCTGATTCTGGCATTGCGAGTCTGGCTACAGCTTACGTCGCCAAGTCCATCTTCAACACTGAAGACAATGATTTCATCACCAACACCGATGCAAATGACAAGGACGACTCCACTCCTACCTACTGCTTCATGGCACGCGGTGCCAAGGTAAACACACGCACTACTCACTATCAAACATCCAGTGACGATGATTCTGACTGTGATTCAAAACCCAGCTACAAAACACTTGCTAAAATTGCAACTGAACAACAGAAAGCCATGGAACATATTCAAAAACTGTTAGACAGAAGCGATGATCTGCTGGGTGCTGAAATGACTCGATCTGAATCCTTATTTGAAGACATAAAAAATCTTCACGTTAAGTATCAGGAACTTGAAGATCGTCATGATACTCTCTCAACAACTCATGAAAAGCTCTCCTATGATTATCTTCAAAGGAAGCAAGATCTTGAGAAATTGAGAGCGGCTCATGAAGATCTTCAAAAGGAAAACGAGTCACTTCGCGCCGAACAGATCAGTTCCGCTCAGGAAGGATTTGAACCACCATGCCTTAAATGCATTGAGCGTGATAATGCTACCTCTGTTGCTGAATGTTCCACTGCTACTGCTGTTGCAATATCTTCATCTGTTGAAGTGGTAACTAACCCCTCTGCTGAGGATACCACTGCTATTGCTGATGAGAATGCTAGGTTGAAGACATTGCTTGAAACAGGGATGTACAAAAGTCTCAAAGGACATCAGACACTATGTGATGTCCTCAAGAAGCAGATTCTGAAACGAAACCCTAGGAAAGAGGGTGTTGGGTTCGTCAGGAAAATAAATGCAGATGGCTCTTACTGGAAACCTGAGCAGTACCCCAAAACCACATGGGTTGCTGCAAAGAAATCCTCAGCAGATCCATCCAATCTGCCTGGCTTCACCTGTGCTAACCCAATTATAATTGATGAATCCTTTGATGCAAACTATAAGCTGTTTAGAAATCAGAATGATGAAGTGTTTGCCAGGTACATTGGTACTAACTGCAGGAATGGACCGCCTATGAAGAAGATCTGGGTTCCAAAAACGTGCCTGGAGAATCTTCCTGTGAATGTCCTCATGACACCTCACATGAAGAAGACAAACCTCAGACCAAAGGCTTCATCTGGTCCAAAGGCTTCATACAGACAGAGGACTCACCTGAGTCGCACTAACGCAAATGTTTTGCAGGGAAACCATACTCAGGCATATGAATATGAGAACGGTTCTTCAAATCGTCATGTTCATATGACCAAGAACTATTCTGCCTATCCTTATGAGTACTATTGCCCGCCTGCTAGACTGTTTGCTAGGGATCCAAAGTCAAAATTCTCAGATGCTGCACTTAGACTTATTGCTTCTAAGCCACCCTTGAAGATGTGGGTGGTTAAGAAAGCTTAACTCTCTTTTGCAGGGAAAGGTCTCTAGCAGAAAACCAAAATCTTCTGACGATATTGCTGGAGACCTTAAAAATCTTGTGGGGCGCAAGATCAAATGCCCGAATGGCATCACTATGTATTTCATACCTGAATCGCATGCTACTCTCCCTATTAGTCCTAACCTGGATCTAAGTTTTCATAACCCACTGGTTCGTCAAATGTTTTTGCTTCACAATTCTCTTCGTGAAGCCTATCCCCCTAACTGCACTATAGGGTACGACACCAGCGTCTTCAGAGTCTTCAGAATGGATTATTGACAGTGGGTGCACAAATCACATGACTGGCAAAAGAAGTCTTTTTATGGACTCAACCTTACGTCCATCCGACAAGAGCCACATCACATTTGCTGACACTGGTAAAAGTAAGGTATTGGGTCTAGGTAGAGTTGCAATCTCAAAGGATCAACACATGGACAAAGTCATGCTTGTTGAATCCCTTGGCTTCAACTTAATGTCTGTCTTAATGCTTTGCGATTTGAACATGGTCGTAATATTTGGAAAATATCGTTGCCTGGTATTAATGGAATCTGACAAGTCTCTAGTGTTTGAAGGGTATCAGAAAGATGATCTGTATGTGGTAGATTTCTCAGCAGGGCCACAACTTGCAGTGTGCCTTTTGACAAAGGCTTCAGAATGCTGGCTTTGGTATCGGAGGCTTGGGCATGCTGGCATGAGGAACCTCCACACCCTTGCAAAGAAGAAGCATGTCATAGACATCGAAAGCATCAAGTTCAAGAAAGATCACTTATGCGGCGCCCGTGAAGCAGGGACGATGACAAGGGCAAAACATCCCTCGAAGACAATCATGACCACTACTCGACCCTTCGAACTGCTTCACATGGATCTTTTTGATCCCACTCACTACTCAACTTTTTCCACTACTGCTTGCCTCTATGGCTTTGTCATTGTTGATGATTACTCTAGATATACTTGGGTGCACATAAGGATGTCTTCAGACGCTTTGCCAATCGAGCTATGAACAACTATGGCGCCAAGATAAAGCACATCAGAAGTGACAATGGCACTGAATTCAAGAACACTGGCCTTGATACATATCTGGACACTTTGGGCATCACACATGAATTCTCAGCTCCGTACACGCCACAGCAGAATGGCGTCGTCGAACGCAAGAACAGAACACTCATTGAGATGGCCAGAACAATGCTAGATGAATACAAGACTCCAAGAAAATTCTGGCCTGAAGCCATTGACACTGCATGCCATACAATCAACCGTGTTTATCTTCACAAGCTTCTGAACAAGACATCTTATGAACTCCTAACTGGCAAGAAGCCAAATGTCAGTTACTTCAGAGTATTTGGCGCAAGATGCTGGATCAAGGACCCACACCACACCTCAAAATTTGCACCAAAAGCACATGAGGGTTTTATGCTTGGATATGTAAAGGATTTGCACTCCTACAGAGTCTCCAATCTCTTTCACTGCAAAGTGGTTGAAACAGTAGATGTGCGGTTCGATGAGACCAATGGTTCACAAAGAGAGCAACTGCCAAATGTGCTAGATGAAGTTCCAGCTAGTGAATCAATCAAGCTAATGGGAACTGGAGAAATTATACCTTCTGAAGCTCATCCTGAAGAAGAACTTATCATCTCAGCACCTGATCCACATGAAGACAATGCTCAGCCTGAAGACATTCCTCCCAACGACAACATAGATCAGCAAGAGCAAAGTCTTCGACCTGTACATCCTTGTGTTGCCAATGAAGTGCAGATCGACAGAATAATTGACAGCATCAATGCACCTAGTCCACTGACTCGTTCAAGGGCAACTCAACTGGCAAATTTCTGCGGACACTTCGCATTCGTTTCAATCACAGAACCCAAGAAAGTTGAAGAAGTTTTCATGGAACCTGAATGAATTCAAGCTATGCAAGAAGAGTTTCAACAGTTTGAGCTGAACAATGTATGGGAACTGGTTAAGCGTCCTGATCCACGGAAGCATAACATAATAGGCACTAAATGGATATACCGCAACAAGCAAGATAAGCATGGTCAAGTTGTCAGAAACAAAGCTCGTCTCGTTGCTCAAGGATATACTCAAGTGGAAGGCATTGACTTCGATAAAACATTTGCTCCTGTGGCCAGACTTGAAGCCATCCGTATACTGCTGGCCTATGCAAATCATCATAACATACTTTTATATCAAATGGATGTGAAGAGTGCCTTTCTCAATGGCAAGATTGAAGAAGAAGTGTATGTTGCACAACCACCTGGGTTTGAAGATCCAAAACATCCTGACATGGTTTACAAGCTCAATAAGGCACTGTATGGCCTCAAACGAGCCCCTCGGGCCTGGTATGACACACTCAAATACTTCCTGAAGAGCAAAGGCTTCATACCTAGCTCCCTAGATCCCACTCTCTTCACGAAGACATATGATGGTGAACTGTTTGTGTGCCAAATATATGTGGATGACATTATCTTTGGCTGCACCAATCAGAAGTACAGTGAGGAGTTTGGATATATGATGCAAGAGCAATATCAGATGTCTATGATGGGGGAGCTGAAATTCTTCCTCGGTCTTCAGATACGGCAACAATGCAATGGCATCTTCATATCTCAGGAAAAGTATCTCAAAGATTGCCTAAAGAAGTTCGGTATGCAAGACTGCAAAGGTTTCACAACACCAATGCCAGCCAAACATCATCTAGGTCCTGACGACAATGGTAAAGAGTTTGATCAAAAGGTATACCGCTCCATGATTGGTTCTCTGCTTTATTTATGTGCATCTAGGCCAGATATTATGCTTAGTGTTTGCATGTGTGCTCGATTTCAAGCGGCACCAAAGGAGTCGCATCACTTAGCAGTGAAACGAATTCTTCGATATTTGGCTCACACCCCAACTCTAGGATTGTGGTATCCAAAGGGCTTAGAGTTTGATCTGGTTGGATTCTCGGATGCTGATTATGCTGGTGACAAGGTTGATCGAAAATCTACATCAGGCACATGTCACTTTCTGGGACGATCACTTGTATGTTGGTCTTCAAAGAAGCAGAACTGTGTATCCCTCTCCACTGCTGAATCTGAATACATTGCTGCTGGATCTTGCCGCGCTCAGCTTCTGTGGATGAAGCAAACTCTCAAGGACTATGGCATTCATCTGAAGCAAGTGCCTTTTTACTGCGACAACGAAAGCGCCATCAAGATCGCCAACAACCCAGTTCAGCACTCGAAGACAAAGTACATTGAAATTCGTCATCACTTTCTCAGAGATCATGTTGCAAAGGAAGATATTGATATCATACACGTCAACACTGAAGAGCAACTGGCAGATATCTTCACCAAGCCCTTGGATGAGAAGAGATTTTGCAAGTTACGGTGTGAGCTAAATATCTTGGAATCTTCAAATATCCTGTGATCAGGCACACATCCTAACACTTATGCATATTGATGACTTAGATGTGCAACACACAAAGTAACGTATATCTTCAATCAATGAAGACATACATTCTAAATGTGAATACATTAATGTGGAAATTGACTTCGGAGCGCCACGATAATTGTGCGCCGTGTCTGGGTCTAATACTTCCTATACGGTGGGTAACGCCACCACCAAACATTTTATTTTGAAGTGTTTCACTCACGGCGTTACCTTGCAATGTCTTCACATTTGGTCTGGTTTCATTCCCAACATGTCTTCATGATTATCTTCACTACATGGATTGTATATATATATATATATATATATATATATATATATATATATATATATATATATATATATATATATATACTAGTGTTCTGTCCTCTACAGCATTCACTTATAGCTATGTCTTCTTGTTTTGAATCTTTTGAACTAAGTGAATGTGATCGGACCCTAATCTCTCTATGCTTTCTATCTCAAATTCTATCTCTCCAAATCATATGCATCCTATTGAAACTATCGAATGTCTTCTCTGCGTCCTTGTCAGCAGAAGACACAGAGACAAACTTTAAAACCGTTTTCAATGCTCATTCATCCACAAAAAATCCGGAGAAGTAGGAACGACCACCCGACAATCCAGGCGTGCGTGGGATGTGGAACTGCCCCCGAGACTCCGCATGATGGCCACGTGCTGTTCAGATGTGAATCGCCAGGGGCACCTGTGTAATAGCGCAGTGCCGCCCCTGTGACTATAAATACACCCTCACTGCGGTCATTATCTCCTTCTTCCTCCCTCGCACGAACCCTAGCGCCACCGCTAGCTCTCGACGACGCCGGCGACGAAGCGCTTCACTGCCGCAACCTCTCCGACGCCGTTTTCACGCCGACCGCGGACATCACTCTCTTCGCCGTCACCGTAGGTGTCTTCCGTCGCCAAGTTAGGGCACGGAGGATCGAACTGCTCGGCCTCATCTCCCACTCCGTCTAGCAGTTCCAAGTGTGATAAATAAAACCTCTTTTTACAGCCTCTTTTGATCCTATAGTTCGGTCACTTTCTATCATAAGAAGTTTCTATTCACACAAGTTAGATCTCTCTCAGTCTGCATCTCATAACTTGCCTAGTATATTCACTTGTGCTTCATGAAGTAGTTAGATTCCTCACTTGTACTGATCTATGGGTTCGTACAAATCTGAAACCAACTTCTTTTCTATAAGTGAATGTCTTCGCACGATGAGGTCAATGTCTTCTAAACTGATTTATCTTCAAAATCTTCTGAGAATGCATATGACCTCTTCCCCTTCCCTCGCACCTTAATGCTGTCACAGGTACATATCCGTGGGAGAATCTTTTGGTTCTCATAGTCTGCATTCATTTGCAGAGTTCCTACAGCGTCACATCAATTCTCCTGGAGCCAGTTCCTGTTGGTCCAGCAAAAGAAAGCCTTTGAAGCCTTTGAACGTCTTGAAGCCTTCCAAGTTAAGGTTTATGGCTGCAGAAAAACCAGCAAGGAAGGGTGGCAGAAAGCGTCGAGGGGAAACATCAAGAGATCTGCCCGATGATCTCTCAGAGCTGTACAATACAGATCCTGAAGAGGATTACAATCAGCGCAAGACACGAATCCAATGGATTCGACGCTATTGGGCGGAGCAATGGTTCCAATACCGCTTCGTCACCAAGGAGTATGCTGAGAAAAGCGCCATCAAGAGATCATGGGGAGACGTACTATACAAAAATCTCGTGCCCAGGTCCAGAGATGAAGCCATTGCTTAAACTTCTATCCATGCATGGTTAGAGGACCGCAGCCTGCTGATGCTCATCCGTCGTCACTACTCTGGTGTCATGACGACAATCTGTTCAAGCGCAACTTCCAGTTTGCCCAGAGGTCAGCGAAGCAAAACAAGAAGAAATTGGGCTTAGACTTCAACCCTGGTCCCTCCGCACCAAGGGCAGATGGCACACGCGAGGCAGACCCCAATATCATCGGTCCGTATGCAAATCTTGAGGGCCTCATCACCCGCATCTTAGTCCAAGGGACTGCAGTCAATGACCCTCCTGCTGACTCTGAATCTGATGAAGCACCTGCTGCTCCGAAGCCAAAGCAGATGAAGAAGTCAAAAGCTTCAAAGCAGACCCCTTCACCCAAAATCTCAAGGGCGAAACCATTGGCAACTGCACCTCCTGAAGTCAGTGTGCAGTCTGAAGACTTATCACGAGTCTCCAAGCCCCAGGAAGCCAAGAAGCCTCAGCCACACACAGGCAAAGAGCTCACAGCTGCTGCCATTCTGCGCAGCGAAACCATTGATCTGTCAAGCGATGAAGATCTTGGAGATGACGCTCTTGAGCAGCTCATCAAGAGCAAGGAGGAGGCTGAAATCTTCAACAATCTGCCTCTGTTTGATGTCGCCATCATCCACACCTTCATCGATGAGTGGTTTGCTACACCAAATATCAGCTTCGATGATCTGCAGCTGCCCATTGGCCTCAGCGTCGCTTTCCAAGGCGCTATTGCTTCAGAACTTGCAATTGCTCAGAGCATTGTTGAACTGAAGCAGAAAATTGATTTTGAAAAGGCTCAGTTCAAGCAGCATATGGCCAAGCTCAGCGTGCAAGAAGTGAAGAACTTCAAGATCATGTTGCACGAGCTAAAGGAGAACTTTCTGAAAAAGCGTGCTGAAGCTCAAGGTTCGCGGGAGCGAATGAAGACTCTGGCTGATCGCTGTGTGCAGGCCTACAATGAGGCCGAGAAGCGCAAGGCACTTGGGCATCCCAGCATCGACCCCAGGATGGCCGCGAAGAAAAAGAAGAAGTCTGCTGTGCCTGAACCAGAGGCACCAAGACAAGAAGCTGCTCCGATTGTCTTCCCCACTGCTACGACTGGCTCGAAGCCAAAGAGCCGGTCAACCGCTTCAGAGCTCAAGAAGACACGGACAGCCGAAGCTGAAGCAAGGACGAGGAAACACTCTGAAGCCTCTCTTTTTGACCCCACCAAGAAGAAGCGCAAGGTCAAGAAAGCTCGGGCTACTCCCACAGAGCCCTTAATAGTTGAACCTCTCTCTGTCATCTATCCTAACGCAGATCGTCGGCTGACAGTTCATGAGCCTGCTCCCACAGAGGCTCCTGAAGCTGAAGATATTCCAGCAGCCGACCCCATCGCTGCTGAAGACATTGGTCATCAGGACAATGTACAAGATGATGCAGCCCTTCCTCAGCTTGAGACAAGCGAACTCATCAGCATTGGTCGTCCTCTGACGCCAATTGCACAAGATGCATCATGGGCGGATCGCCCACAAGCGGAAGAAGAATCTGATGTCCAGCCCACTCCAACTCCAAAGGCGTCGTCTGCATTCCGCAGGCTTCGCAAGGGACCACGGCCTCAAGATTCGGCTGAAGACATTCCAGCTGCATCAGCCGAAGACAATGAAGAAGTACCACCAGAACCCACTCCCCCGCTCCACCAAGAAGCCGTTCTCCAGGAGAACGTGCCTGAGTCTGACCCTCCAGCTAGTCAAGTGGAGGCGGAAAATATAGAGGCTGCCACCACCAACATTGAAGCCAATGTGGAGCCCTCCCTAACAACAGCTTCAGAAGACACTAAAGCTACTGCTCCTGACACTTCTGTGCCTGAGTCTGCTGCCGGTCCACAATTCAACTATCATGTTGTGCACAGGCCTCAGGTTCAGAAGCCGATTCCACGACTGCCAAGGTTCCCAGGTCCTGCATCAGCTCCTGGCTCCTTTAACGTCAATAGCTTCAGGGCAGATAATACGTTCTTCAACAGCTCCAAGAACCCTTATTCAAGGGAACGGATTGTATCAGATAGGTTCTGGAGCTATCCACAACGCAGCTATTACTCATGCATCCTATACAACCAAGGCCGCATCTTCCCGCACAAGCGCCTTGTGGTTGAAGCTGTTGCTGGTCTGCCCGGCCTGAAAGAAGCACTGGATTGCTTGAAGCAAGTGGGTTTGCTGCCATTTATCACAGATGAAGAGCACTGGAATGAAGAGCTTCTGCTTCAATTCTATGCCACCCTTCATATCAAAGGCTACAACAGAGATCCGAAGACTTGGGTCCTAGAGTGGATGACCGGCAATGTCCATCATGAAGCCAATGCATTTGATATCATTGAGCTTACCGGCCTACCCACTCCTGGCGCATTCTTCGAGGAAGGCTGTCAACTACATGCTGAAGCAATTGAGAGCATATTCCAGAGGCCTGAACCAAATATGAGCCAGATGCTCTCAATGATGAAGCCATTGCCCCATGATGCACCCTATCCAACTGAGTTCTTCGTTGAAGACCTAGAGTACCTGCCCCGAACCATATATCACATCATCAGGCGGACTCTCTGGCCCATTAAGGGACACTCTCCACATGCCAAGGTTGAGGGTGCAATGAAGACTCTCATATTCTACATCCTTCATGGCAAATGCTTCAATGCGCAGGACTTCTTCATACGCCAGCTTGCGGCATCCGGCTCAGATCTATTTGGCTTGAAGTTTTATGCTCCTTGGGTTATGAGGCTGATTAAGCTTCACTCTGCGATTTCATATCAGCCCTCAGCTCGCAACCATCAGATCTTCTTGCCAGATGTGGACACTTCTGCTGAAGCTATATATCCTGAGCCTGCCAAGCAACCATTAAGTCTTCAGAATGCAGAACACCAGAGCTTCACTCAGAATGTTGAAGGTGTTGAAGCCATCTCCAGAGTGTATCCGTTGGCTGGCACCACACGTGCACCTGCATCTACTGAAGCCACTGACAGCACAGCTGCTCAGCGACCCAAGAAGCGCGCTCGTGCCCTCAATGACCGAGAGCTTCTTGTGGCTCTTCACCAAAAGCAGGACAGGCATCACGACTGGCTCAAGAGGCAGATGAAAAGCATCATGGAGGACGTCAATCGTATCAGAAATCTTGCAACCAAGAATGTATTTGTTGCACACGAAACCTGTCGCCGCACTTGGAAAGGCCTCACGATGATGTGTCCTGAAGCTGAACTTCAAGAGGATGGCTTCACAGAGCGCTTCAAATTTGACTCCACACCTCCTCGAAGGGCTATGCTATGCAGAACTCCATCACTTGAAGATTCGGAGTTCTCTTCCTCTGCTGCCACGGTGACTGCATGGATTATCGAAGAAGAAGAAGACGCTACATCACCTCCACCTCCTTCAGCGCGCGTCGAATCTGCACCAAGCTCGTCTGCACCGCCAAACGCCTCCACCGACCCTGCTGCGCCTGGGAACGCGTAGAAAACTCTATGTCTTCAAACCTTTTTGGTCATCACTGACAAAAGGGGGAGAAGCATATGATGTTTATAGTCTTCAAGTGGGTCACTATGGGCGGGTGCCTTTATATTTTGCTACATTTTGCTTCGTGCTTACAACTCTCGTTTTGCTACATTTGGTTTTTTGAGTTGTAACACTTAAACTCGATGGTCGTCTGCTACTTGTTTGCCACTATGTTTTGCGAAGATAAATTCCGCATGTACGACGATAAATTCCGCACATAGATCATTCCGCAGACGTCCATTTTTCATTATGCATGTCATTCTCTTCATATACTTTTACATGCATAGTGGATTGCCATCATAAGTTGAAGTGAATTTCCACAAGTACAACCTGCCATGTGCATTTGCGTTCCAGAAGCAAATCACCTATATGCACATCTTCAGGGGGAGCCATTGCAGCTTATGAAGACAATTCCCTTACAATTTCACAAATTATGTTCCCCGTTGAAACCTTCAACTAGTTTGTCATCAATCACCAAAAAGGGGGAGATTGTAAGTGCATCTAGTGCCACCCCTAGTTGGTTTTGGAGTATTGACGACAAACCTAGTTGAGGGACTAATGTGTTTGTGAGAATTGCAGGATAACACAGGTAGAAGTCCCTCATCGATTCGGTTTTACTACCAGAGATGACCCCTAAAAATGTACGAAGACATTGAAGACAATGGTGGTATATGAAGATATTCACATTGAAGACTATGACAAGAGAAGACACCATGTGAAGCCTATGGAACTCGAAGACTTAGATCCTTCGTAGTTTTATTTCATTTGTGTTGAGTCATAGGAACCACCGTACTGTTAAGTGGGGTCCAAGAGAACCAGTCAGAATGACTGAAGTGATGCCTAATTCAAATCCTATGTCTTCGAGCGAAGACTATGAGAGCAAATCTTGTCCAGAGTCGGACAAGTCAGCTTTACTTGTAGCCCAAGTAAAGTTGCAGTGTGAGTTTGAAATCTGACCGTTGGTACACGTGTCAGTTCCTTAGTGACCCAGGGTCATTTCGGACAAATCAGGTTGGGTTGCCCAGTGGCTATAAATAGTCCACCCCCTACAACCATAAACGGTTGGCTGCTCAGATTTCAGTGCACGGCTTTTGTCGTTTGAGAGCAACCCACCTCAAAGCCTTTGAGAGAAAATTCCTAGCAAGGAGAAAAGCCCTAACCACCCAGAGCCAGAGTAAATTGGGCATCACTTAAGTCTTCTTGTCTGAGTGATCTGAAGACTTATTACACTTGAGGACTGTGCATCCTCCAGCCGGTTAGGCGTCGCGTTCTGAGCATCCAAGAGAAATTGTGGATTGCCGGTGAACGAAGTCTGTGAAGGTTTGAGAGTCTACCTTGAAGACTTACCAGAGTGATTGGGCGAGGTCTGTGTGACCTTAGCTCAAGGAGAAAACGGTGAGGACTGGGTGTCCTGAGCTGCGTGTTCAGGACCGGGTGTCCGGGACTGTGTGTCCTTTGGTTTAAATACCTAGCCACTCCAACCAGACGTACAGTTGTCACAGCAACTGGAACTGGTCAAACAAATCATTGTCTTCAGTGTGTCACTGGTTTCACCTTCACTTCCTTTTACTTACTGTTACACATTGTGAAGCCATTGCATGCTTACTTTATCTTCTGTCTTCACAACACAACTGTATGATTTGTTTGGCTTCATAACTTCTTCCTGCCTGATCCTTATTACACTGCAGCTACTTGTCTTGTGCTTTCACTCTATTGAATACTTGACCATGGCTTGCCAAGTGTAATCTAACTTCCGCTGCTTAAGTGATAGGCATATCTATACTGTTTGTCTTCATAACCTTCATGTTTTGAAGATTTTCATAAAAATCGCCTATTCACCCTCTCTCTAGTCGATATAACACACTTTCAAATGCGATCAGACTTATACTACATGTGAATGGAAAAAACAGATCAACGTGTATTTACTTTGGATTTTCAATTTTTAAAAAACTCATATCTTTTAAACCACGCATCGAAATTCAGATCTGTTTTCACCATTGGATTCTTCGTGACGAGATCTTTGAAACTAGATCCCGCATGGGCATGTTTCGACGAATTTTTTTGATGCCAATTTTCGTGCTATATTGTGCAACTTTAATACTGTATTGTACAACTTTAGTACTACATCGTGCAACTTTTTCCAAAACCAATTTTTGGATCTGCATGATTCAATTTTCATGAGGTTGCAATGTAGCAACCATGACAACTTTGATGTGCAACTAGTCTACTATCCCGACCAATTATCAAGTAGTCGTTGTGCAACCCTCCTCCCTACTCGTGGATGCGTAGTTTTTCACTGCAAGCGATTTGTGCAACTTAGTCTATTGTTCAAGCCAACTGTCTATTAGTCAATGTGCAACTCCTTCCCTTTCCTATTTTGTGGATATGTATTTTCAATTGGCGGGGGTAACAAACAGAGTTGCACATACTCTGCTAGGTAGTTGGCCAGGGCAACATACGAAGTTGCACATCTCACAAGTAAGGACAGTTGAATGGTAAAAAATTGACATTCATGAGGGTTGTGAAAAGTTACATATAGACAGAGTGTGAAAGTTGTGAATCTCACTAGCAGGGGTGGTTTGGACCTTGTGCTAGCAGGGAAACTACACATCCATGGGGTATAGGAGAAAGTTGCAAATCACTGTTAGACAGTTGGCCGTGGCAGTATCCGAAATTGCACAACCACTAATAGAAAGTTGGCGGATGCAGTAAATAGTGAAAGCACATCCACGGGTGAGCGGAAAGTTGCACGTCAATTACTAGGCAGTTGGCCCAAGCAAACGGACGAAATTGCTCATCTCACTGGAAGGGGTAGTTTGAGGGGGTGGAGGTGACATCAGTGAAAACTACACATCCACGGAGTAGGCGGAAAGTTGCACATCCACGGTCAGCTAGTTGCACATCGACTACTAGGCAGTTGCACAAAACGAGGTACTAAATTGCAAAAAAAAAATCATCAAAACATACCCATGCAGTATCTAGTTTCGAAGAGCACGTCGTAAGGGTTTCAAGGGTGAAAGCGGATCTTAATTTCGATGTTTGATTCAAAAGTTATGGCTTTTAAAATGAAAAAGAACTCTAAATTAACGTGTTCACACCTTGTTACTTTCTAATCCGTAATTAAAAACATGTTGTATGCCCTTTCTACCTTTTTTACAGTAGAAAAAAATATTTTTTTTGTTTGATGAGATATAAACTTTTTTTTAAGGGAAATGTTTGATGAGATATAAACTTTTTTTTTAAGGGAAAGCTTGATGAAACATAAATTTGCTAAAAGTGACAGCTGCTGTGGAGCGCTAGCGAGCGCCCCGACGCGTCCCCAAAACAATGCAGGATTTGTTTTTGGGACATAGACCCCTAGCATTATATACTATCATTAAGCTGAAATAAAATGATCCAGTGAGCGTTCTCCCGTAAAAAAAACTTTTCAGCAGGTAAGGTCCCGTCATTGTAGCCGCTGGCCTACGACTCTCTACGCAAGGGGACCCCATCTGTCAGTGACTCCTTATGCCTAGCGCAGAAGTTAAATAGCACAAGAGAGTACCGCCAGGAAGGAAGCCTGCAAGTTCCATATCGTCGCTGGTTACCAACTGGCATCATCATCAGCTCGGAGAAATCAGATTTGGCGCTCGGGTGCTCTGCTGTTTCGCGGACATGGCCAAGAAAGGGATCCAGTATGTCGTGGTCAGCGCTCTCTTCTCTTCTCCTTCATTTTCTCTTCTTGGCCCGGATGAGGATTGACGTTCACGTTGGCCTGCGCTGTCTCGTCGCAGGTGGATGCCTTCACGGCCGAGCCGTTCAAGGGCCACCCGGCCGCGGTGTGTTTCCTCGAGGACGACGCCGCCGCCCCCACGGGGGACGGGCGGTGGATGCAGTCCGTCGCCGTCGAGTTCAACCAGTCCCAGACCGCCTTCCTCTCCCGCGACTCCTCCTCCCTCGCAGCCGGCGTCGCCATCCCGCGGTTCCACCTCCGCTGGTTCACCACCGTCACCGAGGTCGCCGCCTAGCTTCCCATCTGAACACCCGTTGATTTCGCACCATTTCAATTTCATTTCTTCAGTTGATTCATATCTGCGCCGTCTTTCCCAATTCTCAGGTCGCGCTCTGCGGGCACGCTACGCTGGCAACAGCCCACTTCCTCTTCACGGCCGTCCTCGGTGAGCGCCATGGAGTGGTCGAGTTTGCGACCAAGTCCGGCATCCTGACCGCCAAGAAGGTTCCTGCACCCGAGACGGAGGAGCAGGGGAAGCTGTTCATTGAGCTGAACTTCCCCATGAGTGATTACGTGGGTTGCGACCCCGCCGACGAGCTGCCGTCCATCCCGGAGACGCTCAACGGCGCGTCCGTCGTCAGTGTTCACAAATCGTTGACCACCACCGACTTCATTGTACTGTCTTTCACCTTACCCCCTTTGCCATTTCTATTCTACCACCTGCATAAATATACGTATTTCCTAACTTGAATGTAAAATGGAGGTAACGAGCCCGTGTTGGTGCTAGTATAACCAAAAGATGTGGCACGGCTTTCAGGTCGAACTTTCATCAGGGAAAGAGGTCGCCGATCTCCTTCCTAACATCGAAGAAATTGGAAAATGTGCAGGCAGAGGCGTGATTGTGACAGGGCCGGCACCTCCTGGGTCGGGTTACGACTTCTTCTCACGTTTCTTCTGCCCAAAATTTGGGATTGATGAGGTGACACAACAACCTCTGCCAAGTTGAATACATATAAATAGTGAAGCTCGTTGAACTTCCTCATTGATAGATACCCCAAAACTGTCTTCAATACCATTGCAGGATCCTGTATGTGGCAGTGCACATTGTGTTTTGGCACCCTATTGGGGTGAAAAGCTGGGGAAACAAAAATTGATAGCGTTTCAGGTAATGTTGTTGAATATGTTTTCGACAGGTGAATTATCGTTCAGTGATCCATTTATGCTGCAATGGCGCTCAATCAATCAAACTACCACGTTGGTTTTCATTTGTACTGTGCATTTCATCATCAGGCATCTCCAAGGAGTGGAACACTATATCTGGAGCTGGATGTTGCAAATAAGAGAGTGCTGATTCAGGGAGAAGCTGTTACCATCATGAGTGGGACACTCTTCGCGTAGCTAGCATACTGACATCTACTCAAGGCACAACCATTTGTGGACTTGAACTATGAACTATGGCGAGATGGTTATATTTGCTGCAATGTGCTGGTCTAACACTGAGTCGACCAGTTTATGGGAATAAAAAGGTTTTAGCATTGTAACAAGGTCAGGCAGAACAAGCTGAAGCTGCATTGTAGCATCCGGCTATTTCACCTCTCCCGTAGTGATAATTTTATTGAAGTGTTGACCCACCATGCATCAAGATGTTATGTCTACTAGGACAATGCCCGTGCATTGCTACGGGCAACATTTAACAATTTTATCGACAAATCAGTGAAGAATTACTTGATATCATAATTGAGTGTCCGTGCATCATGACAAAATATATATAACCGTAATGATCAAAGACATAAGAAAGACGAAAATCAGGCATAACCAAATATTTCCTCAACAACGGCCAAAACAAGTGCTCGTAGCTTAGAAATTGCAGAAACTGACAACATGATTTTGAACTTAGTTCCTGAACACATACATGATTTAACTTTTGATTCTAAGTATGCCAAGTATAATTATGTAAAATTTGTTACCTCATGAGATCAACATATTCGGAGACATCAGACAACTCCGGGTGATATGAAATTTAGACAACCCTAAATGACGTACAACTATGCAATGTTGACATTGTTCAACCAGTTCTAGATCAATCTTAATTGAAGCCTGCCTATTTTTTTTTCTGCAAATAGACAATTATCAACAGAAACCAGAACACACTACACAGAAATAGACATTACAACATCACCTTTAACAGTAGAGAAATTGCAACAAACTTGATAACAATTTGTCAATTTCCTTGAGACGAGCGGTGGATGATGTGGTGTGAGGTCAGGATTTTTTTTATAAGGAAAGGATAGAAAAATGTTTGATTTAGTTATGCTAATTGTTTTTGCGAAATGGCAAGTTATGATTTGATTCTTTTTTAGCTGTATGATTTGATTCTTTTGTATCCGTATGATTTGATTCCTTTATTTGGAGATGAAGGAAACTCTGTGATTTTGATTCATCAATGGCCGAAACGAATAAAAAGAGAAAAATGCTTAGTGCGGGAAAAGCCCGTGGGATAAGTTTTGGAAGAAAATAGGATAAAATCAACAGTAAAAACCGATGGGAGGAGACATGTGTGGTGGAAGGGAATTAACTCGCGTGGAGGTGACATAATCAACTCCCATTTAATAATAGAAAAACTGCAACGAACTTGATAACAAATAGTCAATTTCCTTAGAGGAGGAGGGGTGGATGATGTGGTGTGAGATCAGGAGGTTTTTTTGTTAAGGAAGGGATAAAAAAATAGTTTGATTTAGCTATGCTAACAGTTTTTGGGAAATGGAAAGTTATGATTTGATTCTTTCTTTAGTCGTATGATTTGATTCCTTTATGTGGAGACAAACGAAACTCGGTGATTTTGATTCATCAAAGGCCAAAACGAAGAAAATGAGAAAAACGCTTAGTGCAGGGAAAAGCCCTCGTATGAGTTTTGGAAAGAAATCGGATAAAACCAACACTGAAAACCGATGAGAGATGCCTGTGGTGGAATGAGATTAACTGGAGTGAAGGGGACGAAACAATCTCACCTTTAATAGTAGACATTAGTAGTAGAGATCTTGGTTGCTAATAAGGCTACTAAAGCCATTCTTCACCATCACATCACTGTTCTAACTGGGCCAAGCACAATAACAAAGAACAGCCCCCGCATTGCTTCTGTGTGGGCGACTCAGGGGTAGCCTGAACCCTAGCCGTCACAGCACAATCCTTCCTTTCTCCTCTTCGTCTTCGGCAGAGGATGCTGCAGATGAAGCCGTGTGACCGACGGCAGCGGTGAGGACATTGCTCGCGGTGCGGGTGGCTCTCAGGCATGACTGTGAGCTTCTCGTGGATAGCAATGGCGACGCAATGACTGATGATCGGATATGGCTTGGAAGGCTATGGCAGGCTGCTTCGTTACCGGCGTGGTGTTGGACGCTTGAGCATGACGTTTTTCTAGAAAAAAGGCACTTGCCCGACCTTAAGCTGAGACCCTTACAAATCCAATAAATCTGCCGAATGGCAACAAAACGCAACAGAAAAGCAAGTAGCTCTAAAACAGAAAAAAAAAGAGGAATGCATGCCCGAACGCTTGAGCGTGACGTTGTGGGCATGGGTGACGGTTCTTCTTCATGGCGGCGCGGGTCTGATGGGTGTCATGCTGGCCTATGCGGTAGGTGATGGCGGCCTTGAGGTCAGATTTCCTCGGCTTTCCTTATCCGGAAGTGCGATGTGCCTACACTCCCGATTCGCAACGGCGAAGTGCGTACGGGCTGCGCTGGCCGGATTTGGGCCGGGCGCATGGCTGTTCTGCTGGTGTTCGGTGGGTGTACTAGTATACTCTACTGCACGTCCTAGAATGGATCGATTGCTATTGGAGGCTAGCTTTACACCGCGGTGTCTCGGCTAGCAAAACTTTAGAACCTCACACCCGAAAACATCGGATCAGCCCCACGTCGCCCTTGGTCACTCGAGTGACGCCTCCAGGCTTATGCCACCAATGCCCTCTAATCCATGCATCCTCCCTCGCCGTTACTTGTGTGTCATTGGGCAAAGCCCTCAGGGCAACTCCAGTGCACGACCCATCCGGTCGCGGCCGTTTGAGGGTAAACAAACAAAAAATGCAGTTCAACGCGTGGGACTAAATGGATAAAAATTCTTTTTCAATTCGTTTTCGATCCATTTCGGATTCAAATTTCGGCCGCACTTGCATTGAAATGAACACGCGCGGACAGACGCAGCGCGTGCCCATGTCCTCTTCTGGCCCGCATGTCGGAGACACATGCGCCCCATTTTCTATCCCCCACCCCCTCCAACCGCACCCCGCCCACTCCCCTCCCGTCCCTAGCCGCCATCGCCGCCATTTTTTCTCGGCCGCGTCGCTGTCCAGCACGGCCGCACGCCCACACCTACCCTTGTCGAAGCCCCCGTTTTCTCGACACCCCTAGCTGTCCAACCCAGGCAACCTGATTTCAGCATATCCGGTCGCCGAATTTGGAGTGGATCAGGCCGAATTGGAGCATACCCGGCTGCCGGAGGCCGCGTCGTGTCATAGACTGGTCAGGTATCGGACCACACAGCCCCGACAACGCCCCTAGGCCGCATGCATGTATTGACTCCGCCTCTAGCCGCTCGGATCTACCTCGTCGCCGGTTCGCCGACAAATACACCAACGGCCGTCGTGCGGGCTTGGTGTTGGCCCAAAGGCTCGTCGACGCACCGTTGCCACTCATAAAGTGCGACGACTGTCCACGGAAGGTCGTGCGCCCGAGGACTCTTCTGCATGCGTTGTACTTGCCGAATGGAATTAACTTTTCGAAGGGCCGGCTGATGGAAATATGCTCTAGAGGCAATAATAAAATTGTTATTATTATATTTCCTTATTCATGATAAATGTTTATTATTCATGCTAAAATTGTATTAACCGGAAACTTAATTACATGTGTGAATATATAAACAAATACTGTGCCCCTAGTGAGCCTCTACTAGACTAGCTCCTTGATCAAAGATGGTTAAGGTTTCCTAACCATAAATATGAGTTGTCATTTGATAATGGGATCACATCATTAGGACAATGATGTGATGGATGAGAGCCAACCGTTAGCATAACATATGATCGTTCAGTTTATTGCTACTGTTTTCTTAATGTCAAACACATGTTTTTTTGACCATGAGATCATGCAACTCCCGGATACCGGAGGAATACCTTGTGTGCTATCATACGTCACAACGTAACTGGGTGATCATAAAGATGCTCTAAATGTATCTCCAAAGGTGTCTGTTGAGTTGACATGAATCAAGATTGAGATTTGTCACTCCGTGTTACGGCATATCTCTCTCAAGGTAGTTTTGGTGATTGATAACAACATGTTTGCGGACTAATCCTGTGCTTTGTTTGATTCATAGATTCTCCCTTGGCACGAGACGCGTTCCTTCCCTCGAAGTGTATTTCAAGATGGTGTAGCTCTTTCGCTTCTTTCTCGGTGGACTAGTTGCGTAGAGGGCACCGTACTATCAAGAGGGGGTCCGCTGGGGTTTTGCATGGGTGGAATCTTCACGTACACATTAGCTTCTCACCCTCCGAGTTTTTTCCTGTCCATTGAAGAGATCTCTTCTCTCTTCCTTGTCCTGTCTGGGTCTGAGCGGCAGTACCGTGCACCCAGCGGTAGTACCGCTGAGAAGCCACAAGCGGCAGTACCGCTCCACAGCGGTAGTACCGCTGTGGCTTCACAGCAGTAGTACCGCTGGGGGCCCGGCACCTCCGCCTGGTCCTCAGCTTCTTTGAGGGATCGCTTCTCCCTCTCTCTCTCTCGCCCCAGCGGTAGTACCGCACCGCCTGCGGTACTACGTCTGAAGGGTCACAAGCGGTAGTACCGCTCTACAGCGGTACTACCGCCCTTGACCCTCCTGTCGTAGTACCGCTGGGCAGTCTGGCTCCTACCGCCTCGATTCCAGAGGTCTTTTTCTCGCGTCGGGTTTTGCGGCACTAGTCACGGTTGTAGTGGCGGTAGTACCATTCAAGGAGCGGTAGTACCGCCCTACCACCACGGTAGTACCGTAGTTGGAGCTTTTCCCTTTTAGTCTCCTCAGCGCGGCCGTACCACTGGATGGCGCGGCAGTACCGCTCCCCTGGCGGTAGTACCGCCCCCTCTCAGCGGTAGTACCGCCCTGTGCGGGGCTGGTTGGTGGGGGGCAACGGGATTGTTGCCCCCACTATAAAAGGGACCCCCCTTCTTCCTTTCCATCCACCTCTTCTTCCCCCAAGCTTCATTTATTGCTCAAGCTCCATTAAATACTCCAAGCTTCATTTTGTCCGATCTATCTCCCTAGCCAGTCAAACTTGTTGATTTGCTTGGGAGTGGTTGAGAAGGCTCCGATCTACACTTCCACCAAGGGATTTTCGATTCCCCCACTCATCCCTAGCGGATCTTGTTACTCTTGGGTGTTTGAGCACCCTAGACGGTTGAGGTCACCTCGGAGCCATATTCCATTGTGGTGAAGCTTCGTGGTCTTGTTGGGAGCCTCCGATTAAGTTGTGGAGATTGCCCCAACCTTGTTTGTAAAGGTTCGGTCGCCGCCTTCAAGGGCACCAATAGTGGAGTCATGGCATCTCGCATTGTGTGAGGGCGTGAGGAGAATACGGTGGCCCTAGTGGCTTCTTGGGGAGCATTGTGCCTCCACACCGCTCCAACGGAGACGTACTTCCCCTCAAAGGAAGGAACTTCGATAACACATCCTCGTCTTCACCGGATCCACTCTTGGTTATCTCTTACCTTTACTTGTGCAAGCTCTTTAGTGTTAGTTCCCTTGCTTGCTTGTATGCTTGTTGTTATTGCATCATATAGGTTGCTCACCTAGTTGCACATTTAGACAACCTACCTTGATGTAAAGTTTAATTTGGTAAAGAAAAGCTAAAAATTGGTAGTTGCCTATTCACCCCCCCTCTAGTCAACCATATCGATCCTTTTAATTGGTATCAGAGCCTCGTCTCTTTTGTAAGGACTTTACCGTCCGAAGAGTATGGTTGATATCGTAGACGGAGCGGAGAAACACTCTGGTGTGAATCCTATCTCGTCTACGGGCGATGGGGGAACTTCGGTCTCTTGTGAGGAGTTCAATGTAGCCTTGGAGACATTGAAAACCTCCATGACGACCGAAGTTGAAAGCATGTTTACTAAATTTCTTGAGGGGCTTAAACTATCCACCGCATCGTTGAAAGTGGGGGATCCCGCCAACAAGGTGTCGGATGCTATCCCCGACAAGGGGGAAGCTAGTAGTGAAAAGGCTCCTTCTTCTAGTGGAAAGAATGGCACCGGCATCTTTGCCCATGTGGAACCACCACTTGTTTATGGTGGACCGGTTCCTTCTACTCATTTGAATCATGCCGGTCCTCCTCCTAAGATTGTGAAAAATGAGGATTTTGATTCTTGGGTTTACCGCTTTAAACGTCATTTAAATCATGTGAACACTAACCTTTGGAGAATCATTGAAGAAGGTTTCTATCCACATGATCCAAGCAACTTCACTCCTCGAGAAGCCGCGGACAATCAATTCAATGAGAATGCTCTCTTCATCATTCAAGATGCAATTCCACCCGAAGACCTACCTCATCTTCGTCCCTTTGCCTTGGCCAAAGATGCATGGCATTGTGTCGTGTCTCTCTACCGGGGAAGCGCAAGCATTCAACGCTCCAACTATGAAGTGGTATAAGATGAGGCCGATGAGTTTGCAATGAAGGAAGATGAAGAACCCCGTGAGCTTTATCGGAGAGTCACCAAACTCGCAGTCTCACTACGAGATCATGGGAGCAAGTACACGGATGAAAATTGGATCAAGCGCAAATTCCTCAAGGCAATGATGCCCTACCACAAGGCCATGTCCTCCGTCATTCGCCAAAGACCGGACTTTCACACTTTGACCTCAAGTGAAGTGTTGGATGAGTTTGTGGCCATGAACATTTTGGACAAGACCGCTGACAATGCGGTGCTCCGTTCTCAATGGGCAAAGAAGCCTAACCTTGCATTGAAGGCCAAGCTCACCATGGAAAAAGAAGATGAGGAAGAAGAGGTGAGCAACCCCGAAGATATGAAGTATGCATATCATGAACATATGGCACTTGCTTCAAGGCAATTTTGGAGTAAGAAAAACTCGAGGCCCAACTTTAGCAAAAACAACTGGAGTGGCACAAGGGGCAAGCAACGTGTAAGGACTTGCTATAATTGCGGAAACGTGAGTCATTTCGTTGCGGAATGCCCGTATGAGAAGAGGGAAGACAATGGTGGCAAACTCATCCGAAAGGACAAGGCCAAGTCGTTCCTCAACAAGAACAACTTCACCAATAAGACTCCTCCCAAGGCCTTGGTTGTGCAAGAAGAGTACAATGAGGATGATGACGATGATGAAGATGATGAGTCGGTTGCCATGGCCTCCATTGCCATTGCAACAACGTCACGAGTGTCTCTCTTCGACTCACCCAACGAGAGCATCACCGCCAAGTACCTCATGGCTAAAGCCACCAACAAGGTAACCTCCAACATCAAAACTACCATCATTAATCATCCTTCCCCATCGGATAGCATTAATGAAGTTGAGGGAGCTAATGTGGAGGCTAACGAGTTTGAGGCCTTTATGGGCAAACTCAAGGGAAAATCCAAGAAGCACTTTGTTGCTCTCTTGGAACAACTTGGTGAGGCCAATGACATGGTCGAGGCTCATGAAGACACCATCTCAAAGATGGAAGGGCATAGTCGTGACTATGCCGATGAGATTTCGGATCTTTCCAATGCTCTTGAGGAAGAGCGTGGTCTTCGTTTGGCTCTTGAGGAGTCACACAACGTTGATCATGCTAAGTTAGAGAAAGATTATGATCACGCCCTCGTTGTTTCTCGTGTGCTAAATTCTGAGAAGGCCAAACTTGGGGTTGATCTTGCTAGACTCAAAGAGGAGTTTGATATACTTGACAAGGCCCACAAGGCCTTGAAGGGTATTCACGCTAGTCTCAAGGAGTCTCATGATCAACTCCAAGTGAAGCTAACTAAGGAGAAAGCAACTTTTCCTCATATGGTTTTGATTGATAATGCAAATGCTACTAACCCGTGTTGTGAGAATATGCATCTTGTTGAGGAAAATGCTAAGTTGAAGGCGCAACTTGAGAGAGGTCTTGCGACGTGCATACAAGGCCAGAAGAACCTCAACGATCTCTTGATCAACCAAAAGGGAGGTGTGACGAAGGAAGGGGTTGGGTACGTCCCCGACTCCAAGAACAAGAAGAAGAATGACAAGACCAAACGACCTCCTCCCCTCATGCAAACCTTTGTGAGGGCGGGAGAGAGTGTCCCCGAGGAGAATAAGAAGAACAAAGTCAAGAAGGGCAATATCACCTCTCCCAACAAAGCCGGCGATTTTAATCCTTCTTATGTATTATGTTGAGCTAGTGATGGGCATGTTTATGCCAAATTTGTTGGTTCTCTTCATGAGCACATTGAATGGTCTATTTGGGTTCCTAAGACCCTTGTTACTAACATCAAAGGACCCATTACAAAATGGGTACCTAAAACTAAGCATTGATCTCTTGTAGGTGTTTGCTTCTGGTGGTGGATCATGGTTGCTCGATAGCGGAGCTACAAATCATATGACCGGAAGCAAGGACTTGGTGGTGGACGTGCACAAAGTTCCATCTATGCCCACCAATGTCGAGTGGGGTGACGCCTCATCCTCTAAGGTATTGGGACTTGGCAAGGTGGTAATCTCTCATGATCTCACGATCAAGAAGGTCATGCTTGTTGAGTCCCTTGCATACAATTTACTTTCCGTTCGTCAACTTGCAATCATGGGCTTTGCCACTTTCTTTGACATTGATACCGTGGCCCTCTTGTGGAGCAAGACTCTTAAAGTAGCTTTTGTTGGGCATGTCGAGAACGGTCTATATGTGATTAACTTTTCGGAGCGACCCACTAAGACCGCGACATGCCTAATGGCTAAAGTTGATGTGGGATGGCTTTGGCATCGCCGTTTAGCCCATGTCAATATGAGATCTTTGCAAAGTCTCCTAAAGGGGGACCATGTCCGTGGACTAACGAATGTTAGTTTTGTTAAAGACCGTGCGTGCAGTGCTTGTATCGAAGGAAAGCTACATGAGAAGGCTCACCCTCCCACGACTATCATTTATTCAAAGAGGCCCTTGGAGCTCCTTCACATGGATCTTTTTGGGCCCCATCCTTCGATAGCCTTGGAGGTAGAAAGTATTGCTTGGTGATTGTGGATGACTACTCAAGGTACACGTGGGTGTATTTCTTCAAGAGGAAGAGCGAGACCCAACAAACCGTCATTGACTTTGCAAATGAAGCACAACGTCAACATAATGCAAAGATCTTGACAATAAGAAGTGACAACGGCACCGAGTTCAAGAACTACACCTTGGATGAATTTCTTAGTGATGAGGGAATCAAGCATCAATATTCCGCACCATACACCCCTCAACAAAACGGTGTTGCAGAGAGGAAGAACCGGACGTTGATGGATGCGGCAAGGACCATGATGGCGGAGCTCAAGTCTCCGTACAACTTTTGGGCCGAAGCCATCAACACCGCGTGTCATGCATCCAATCGGCTCTACCTCCGCAAGGGCTTGAACAAGACTCCATATGAGATACTCACCGGTAACAAGCCCAATCTCAAGTACTTCCGGGTATTCGGGTGTAAGTGTTTCATTCTCAAGAAAGGTGTTCGGTTGTCTAAATTTGAAGCTAAAGCTTATGAGGGCATATTCGTTGGTTATGCTACAAACTCTCATGCTTACCGTGTCCTCAATAAATCCACGGGACTTATTGAGGAGACGTGTAACGTGGAGTTTGATGAGAATAACGGCTCCCATGTGGAGCAAAGTGGCACTTGTGATGTAGGTGATGAAATTCCTCCTCAAGCCATAAGAAGAATGGGTGTTGGTTTCATCCTACCCATTGAGGAACCCCTTGTGGCCAAAGAAGAAGGACAATGCTCCACTCAAGTGGAGCCATCACCAACCCAAGGCCCACACGCTTCCGAAGAACAAAGTGAAGGCCCTCAACCTCATGAACAAGACCAAGGGCAAGATCATACTCAAGACGGTGTTGACACACCAAGTGATGCCCAAGGTCAAGTTCTCTCCCCCGAGCAAGTTCAAGACCAAGAACAAGTTCATGACGACGCTCAAGATGATCAAGTAACCGCTCCTCAACACACCACCGAGGAGGAATTAGAGCGTCGTGCCGCCAAGGTTGCTTCCAAGCTCTCCACCAAGGATCATCTCATGACGAATGTGCTTGGAAGCTTAAGAAAGGGGGTAAGCACTCATAGACAATTAGCAAATTATTGTGAGCATCACGCGTTTGTCTCTTGTGTGGAACCCCTCAAGGTCTATGAGGCGCTAGAAGATCCGGATTGGCTCAATGCCATGCATGAAGAACTCAACAACTTCGAGCGCAACAAAGTGTGGAGATTGGTGCCAAGGCCAATGGGGAACCATAATGTCATTGGAACCAAGTGGATATTCAAGAACAAGCAAGATGCCCATGGGATTATCATTCGCAACAAGGCTCGTTTGGTAGCACAAGGCTACTCCGAAGTCGAGGGTATCGACTACGGTGAAACCTTTGCTCCCGTTGCTCGTCTTGAATCCATTCGCATGTTGATTGCATATGCTTCTCATCATAACTTTAAGTTACATCAAATGGATGTGAAGAGTGCTTTTCTTAATGGTCCCATTAATGAATTGGTGTACGTCAAGCAACCCCCCGGGTTTGAGGATCCCTACTTTTCCGATCATGTGTATCAACTCGATAAGGCACTCTATGGCCTTAAACAAGCCCCACGTGCGTGGTATGACCACCTTACCGAGTTGTTACAAGACCGTGGGTTTGAAGTTGGGATAATCGACCCCACTCTTTTTACTAAGAAGGTCAAAGGGGAGTTGTTTGTGTGCCAATTATATATTGATGATATTATCTTTGGTTCTCCTAACAAAGCTTTCAATGAGGAATTTGCCGCTCTCATGACCTCAAAGTTCGAGATGTCCTCCATGGGAGAGTTGAAGTTCTTTCTAGGGTTCGAAGTGAAGCAAAGAAGAGAAGGAACCTTCATCAATCAATCCAAATACACTCAAGACATGCTCAAGAGATTCAGGCTAAGTGACGTCAAGCCAGCTTCGGCCCCAATGCCCACCAAGTGCCAACTTGACTTAGATCCCAATGGTAAAGTGGTGGATCAAAAGGTATATCGTTCCATGATTGGATCCTTGCTTTACCTTTGTGCATATAGACCGGACATCATGTTGAGTGTGGGAATTTGTGCACGGTTTCAAGCCGCACCTAAGGAAAGTCACTATTTGGCGGTCAAACGAATCTTTCGATATTTGGCTCATACCCTAAACTTTGGCTTATGGTACCCAAGAGGATCAAACTTCAAGCTTGTAGGGTACTCGGATTCCGATTGGGCGGGATACAAAGTGGATAGGAAGTCCACTTCCAGAGGGTGCCAATTCCTTGGTTGCTCTTTGGTAAGTTGGTCTTCCAAAAAGCAAAGTTGTGTCTCTCTCTCGTCCACCGAAGCGGAGTATGTTGCGGCCGGTAGTTCTTTTGCATAACTCTTATGGATGAGGCAAACTTTAAAGGATTACGGTGTCACTTGTGACAAAGTGCCTCTTTGGTGTGACAATGAAAGTGCCATCAAGATTTCTCTCAACCCGGTGCAACACTTCAAGACGAAGCATATTGAGATTCGGTATCACTTCATCCGGGATCACATTAGGCGAGGAGAGATCGAGCTCAACTATGTCAACACTCATGACAACCTTGCAGATATTTTCACGAAGCCCTTGGATGAAGCAAGATTTCGCGAGTTAAGGCATGAGCTAAATATCATTGATTCGAGCAATGTGGCTTGAACCCGTGCACACCCTACCACGCTCCATTTGTTGTCTAGTTTAGGTGTAGGCATGGACATAGGGGGAGTGTTGTTCTCTCAATGAACTCTCCCTCCCCCCATTATGCATAAATTGATCAAGTCTTTCACTTTAGCCATTGTTGATGGCACTTGTGCTTAAAAGACGAGTTTTGGTCATGGGCCCAAGGTTAAAATCTTCGCGGTGCCATACCTTTTGACTCAAACATAGGTGGCCTCGGCCACCGCCCTCTTGTTAAGAGGTGTGTCTTGTTTGTTTGCCGTTGTGTTTTGCCGTTTCGTTGAGCCTAAGCTGTGTCTGTTTAGTTGCCGTGGCGTGCTGGGCGATACTACCGCTCGTGTGCGGTACTACCGCTCGTGAGCGGTACTACCGCCCCTCAGCACGGTACTACTGCTGGGGACGAGGACAGAGGGTTAAGTCGGGGGCAGGGGGAGGTTTCTTCTCCCCCATACCCATTCACTTCACCCCTCTTTTCTCTTCCTCTCTCTCCAGTCTCCACTCGCCGCGGGAGGGCTCCGGCGGATCTCCGTCTCCGGGGCGTCCCTCTTCATTTCCTTTGGTGGAGTCGATCCCCACCACGTCCTCTTGCCATGGATGCCGGTATTGCTCCTATTCTTTCTTTCGTTTTGTCTCATTTTAAGTTCTTGTTTCTTAGGGGCAATGGTGGTTGCATCTCTAGATTTTTGGCTAAATCTAGGCTTGAGTTAGTTGGAGAAGGCAACTAGACTATCTAGATTAGTGTTTGGTAGGATTATTTTTGAATTTGGTAGGCCAGTAGTGCCGGATCTGACCACGGTAGTAGGAAACCACTGTTTCACCGCCTCGTGCTATGAAACTGCTGTTTATCCGCCTCAAGCCGTACTACCGCTCCCTTTGGAGCGGTACTACCGCTTGACCTAGAGCGGTACTACCGCTCCCTTTGGGGCGGTACTACCGCGGGGAGGTCACGGTACTACCGCTGCATGCCAATTTCCATCATTCTCCTGCCTTACCTTGATCTTTTTGTTGTGTTTGTTGGCTTATGCTCGTTTCTTCTGGTTGTTTTGCGTCTTTTTGTGTTTGGCTCCAGGTGATGACCTTTCCGAGCAGCAAGGTCGCCGTATCAACCCCGGGCGTGCCACCTCCAAACGCTACCGCACCTCAGAGCCTGCCGATGGTTCCTCGAGCACCCAACCGCCTCCAGCAAGTGCTTCTGCAAGTGTTCCTCCACCTCCTCAGCAATCGAAGCGAGCCGCCAACAAGCCAAAAGGGAAGACTGTGGCTGAGATGACAAACAAGGAGTTTTGGGAGAAGCGTCGCCGCAACCCCTATGCGGTGGACCAAGAACCCACTTTGGTCAATCGCCCGTTCTGGAACCGTTTTCAGTTTGCCATCTACTTTGATGTGATCAAGGCCAAGAAAAATCTTTTTGTTGATGTTCGCTCCATTGACACCGATGCTATGGAGAAGGACCCAGAGTACTTTGGAGAAGCCCTTCAGATGTGCACTCACCTGAACATTCTCAGGATCATGCAGTTCAACAAGGATTTCGATGCGGATTTGGTGGCTCAATTCTATGCCACCGTCCATCTTGGAAGAGATGGCGACAGGACTCTGACTTGGATGACAAATGGCAAGCTGCTTTCCGTCAAGTGGCGGGCGTTCATGGAGTTACTTGATGTGGTGGATAACGGGCTTGAGACTCCTGTCGGTTTCCGTCCTCACCGCAATGCTACATCCACCCACAAGCAAGCTCTTTGGCCTTACTGCACTGTGAAGGTTCACCCTGTCACTAAGAAGAAGACCTATGAGCTGTCTCCGTATCTGGACATTCTTCATCGCATATTCCGTGAGACTCTCTTCCCTCGGATCGGGAATCTGGATATGGTCCACTCTTACCTCGTGGACATGCTCCTTTTCTGTCAGCATGAGAAGGAAGCAAGCACTGGAGAGATCCTGGATATCTCTCATGTCATGTGGTCTGAACTTCTATCTGCCGTGTCTGAGCGCAAGTGTCCTATCTATGGTCCCTTCATCATGAGGCTCATTGAGAGGGCCTGGGCACAGACTTATCCCAGAGTGCTGCTAGAGACTGGAGACTTGGTTTCTCATGAGATCAAACGTCTGAGGAAGAAGGACAACTGGACAGCGCCTCACACAGGGGGTCCATCCGCTACTGCTACCACAGGGGGCCCGTCTGCTGCTGCTGCCATGGGGACCGAGGGCGAGGCTGCTACTGATGCTCATGATGAGGACTTTGGCCACTCTAGTGCAGAACCATCATGGGCATAGAAGCTCAACCGCAAGATGAAGAAGCTTTTCTGCCTGGAGTCCCATGGTCAGTACATGACTCATGTGGCAGAGAAGCATGCCAGGACGCGCCACAAGGAGATCATGCGTCAGTTGGGAGCAATAGTTGTCAGTGGGTCTGAGGATCAGATCACTGAAGAGGAGGACTGGATTCATCAGAATTGCCACTGGACTGACTCCGATGCCGAGCTGTTTTCAACCCACAATGAAGATGCAGAGATGTGATGTTCGAGACCTTCCTCTCCCATCACCTGGAGTCATAGTGTCCCTCTCTGCCCTTTTTGGTGTCTCGCTGCCAAAGGGGGAGAGAGTGTAGGGATTTGCTTCTTGTGTCGTGCTTTGAGTTGTCTTGTGGCTTCTTGTGTGTTTCTCTTGGTTTGGTTTGGTGTGAGACCTCTGTTCTAGTCATATGGTGTAAGACATATGCTCCCTATCACTACTCCCTATCGCTACCTTATTACTTATGTCTATTCAGAGTATTGTAGTTTATTATGAGATGCATGCCTGTCCTGTTTATTCTCTCCTCTCGTATATCTTGTGCTTAGTGTTGTTGGACTATAAAATATAGGGGGAGTGTTGATCCAAATGTGTGTGTCGTGCCTTATCTTGATGCACACATTCTGGGGGAGCCCGTCTATATTTTGTAGTTCTTAGTTTTTATTCGCTTTTAATTCTTTTCTTTGCGCAAATCCCTTGTTGTCATCAATCCACCAAAAAGGGGGAGATTGTTACGGCATATCTTTCTCAAGGTAGTTTTGGTGATTCATAGATTCTCCCTTGGCACGAGACGCGTTCCTCCCCTCAGAGTGTATTTCAAGACGGTGTAGCTCTTTCGCTTCTTTCTCGGTGGACTAGTTGCGTAGAGGGCACCGTACTATCAAGAGGGGGTCCGCTGGGGTTTTGCATGGGTGGAATCTTCACGTACACATCAGCTTCTCACCCTTCGAGTTTTTTCCTGTCCATTGAAGAGATCTCTCCTCTCTTCCTTGTCCTGTCTGGGTCTGAGCGGCAGTACCGTGCACCCAGCGGTAGTACCGCTGAGAAGCCACAAGCGGCAGTACCGCTCCATAGTGGTAGTACCGCTGTGGCTTCACAGAAGTAGTACCGCTGGGGGCCCGGCACCTCCGCCTGGTCCTCAACTTCTTTGAGGGATCGCTTCTCCCTCTCTCTCTCTCTCTCTCGCCCCAGCGGTAGTACCGCACCGCCTGCGGTACTACGGCTGAAGGGTCACAAGCGGTAGTACCGCTCTACAGCGGTACTACCGCCCTTGACCCCCCTGCCGTAGTACCGCTGGGCAGTCTGGCTCCTACCGCCTCGATTCGAGAGGTCTTTTTCTCGTGTCGGGTTTTGCGGCACTAGTCACGGTTGTAGTGGCGGTAGTACCGTTCAAGGAGCGGTAGTACCGCCCTACCACCACGGTAGTACCGCAGTTGGAGCTTTTCCCTTTTAGTCTCCTCAGCGCGGCCGTACCGCTGGATGGCGCGACAGTACCGCTCCCCTGGCGGTAGTACTGCCCCCTCTCAGCGGTAGTACCGCCTTGTGTGGGGCTGGTTGGTGGGGGGCAACGGGATTGTTGCCCCCACTATAAAAGGGACCCCCCTTCTTCCTTTCCATCCACCTCTTCTTCCCCCAAGCTCCATTTATTGCTCAAGCTCCATTAAATACTCCAAGCTTCATTTTGCCCGATCTATCTCCCTAGCCAATCAAACTTGTTGATTTGCTTGGGAGTGGTTGAGAAGGCTCCGATCTACACTTCCACCAAGGGATTTTCGATTCCCCCACTCATCCCTAGCGGATCTTGTTACTCTTGGGTGTTTGAGCACCCTAGACGGTTGAGGTCACCTCGGAGCCATATTCCATTGTGGTGAAGCTTCGTGGTCTTGTTGGGAGCCTCCGATTAAGTTGTGGAGATTGCCCCAACCTTGTTTGTAAAGGTTCTGTCACCGCCTTCAAGGGCACCAATAGTGGAGTCACGACATCTCGCATTGTGCGAGGGCGTGAGGAGAATACGGTGGCCCTAGTGGCTTCTTGGGGAGCATTGTGCCTCCACACCGCTCCAACGGAGACGTACTTCCCCTCAAAGGAAGGAACTTCGGTAACACATTCTCGTCTTCACCGGATCCACTCTTGGTTATCTCTTACCTTTACTTGTGCAAGCTCTTTAGTGTTAGTTCCCTTGCTTGTTTGTATGCTTGTTGTTATTGCATCATATAGGTTGCTCACCTAGTTGCACATTTAGACAACCTACCTTGATGCAAAGTTTAATTTGGTAAAGAAAAGCTAAAAATTGGTAGTTGCCTATTCACCCCCCCTCTAGTCAACCATATCGATCCTTTCACTCCGTATACCAGAGAGGTATCTCTGGGCCCTCTCTGTAATACACATCACAAGATGCTTGAAGCAAAGTGACTAAGGAGTTAGTTGCAAGATAATGTATTACAGAATGAGTAAAGAGACTTGCCGGTAACAAGATTGAACTAGGTATAGAGATACCGACGATCGAATCTCGAGAAAGTAACATACCGACAAATAAAGCGAATTACGTATGTTGTCATAAAGGTTCAACCGATAAAAGATCTTCATGGAATATGTAGGAATCAATATGGACATCCAGGTCCTGCTATTGGTTATTGACCAGAGAGGTGTCTCGGTCATGACTACATAATTCCCGAGCCCACAGGGTCGCACGCTTAACGTTCGTTGACGCTAGACTAGTATTGGGATATTTGATGAGTGGTAACCAAATGTTTTTAGGAGTTCCGGATGAGATCCTGGACGTCACGAGGAGTCTTGGAATGGTCGAGAGGTAAAGATTTATATATGGGAAGTCACATTTTGGGTTTCGGAAAAAGGTGCAGTTTTTTCGGTATTGTAACAGGAAGCTTCCAGAAGGTTCCGGAGAATTTCGGAGGGGTCTGGAAGTCCACAAGTGGGTCCACCATGACCCAAGGGATAGCATGGGCTGCGGTGAGGTGCCATGGCCTTATTTCGCTAGGCGCACCAAGTCCTCGAAAGCCCATGTGGCTAGTGAAGGCAAAAAAGGAAGGAGTCCTAGTAGGAATAAGATTGGACTTGGAGTCCAAGTCCTCTCCCCCTTAGCTGCGCCCTAGGATTTGGAGGGGCTGTTTCCCACGCCCCTCCACCTATATATAGAGGGGAGGGGGCACCCCAAGAGGACACACCAAGCCCTTGGCGCGCCTCTCTCTCCTGTTACTCCGTAGCTAGTTCCACCGCTTTGTCCCGACGACGCTTCGCGAAGTGTTGTCGGTGCTCCACCACCACCATCACCACCATGCCGTCATGTTGGTTGTGATCCCATCTACTTCTCCTCTCCTACTTGCTAGATCAAGAAGGAGGAGACAGCATCGAACCACACATGTGCTAAACCCGGAGGTGCCGTCCGTTCGGCACTAGATCGTGATCGGATCACGAAGAGTACACCTATATCAACCGCGTGATAAAGACTTCCACTTAGAGATCTACAAGGGTATGTAGATGCTCTCCCCCTGGGCGCGCCCCCTGCCTCGTGGGCTACCTGGTGGCCCTCCGATTCCCATCTTCTGCTATATGAGGTCTTTCGTCCGAGAAAAAATAATAAGCAAGCGCACGAGACGAAACTCCGCCGCCACAAGGTGGAACCTTGGCGGAACCAATCTATGGCTCCGGCAGAGCTGTTCTGGCGGGGAAACTTCCCTCCGGGAGGGGGAAATAATCACCATCGTCATCACCAATGACCAATCATTGGGAGGGGGTCAATATCCATCAACATCTTCACCAACACCATCTCATCTCAAACCCTAGTTCATCTCTTGTATCCAATCTGTGTATCCAAACCTCAGATTGGTACCTGTGGGTTGCTAGTAGTGTTGATTACTCCTTGTTGTTGATGCTAGTTGGTTTACTTGGTGGAAGATCATATGTTCAGATCCATTATGCATATTAATACCCCTCTGATTATGAACATGAATATGCTTTGTGAGTAGTTACGTTTGTTCCTGAGGACATGGGAGAAGTCTTGCTATAAGTAGTCATGTGAATTTGGTATTCGTTCGATATTTTGATGAGATGTATGTTGTCATCCCTCTAGTGTTGTCATGTGAACGTCGACTACATGACACTTCACCATTGTTTGGGCCTAGAGGGAGGCATTGGGAAGTAATAAGTAGATGATGGGTTGCTGGAGTGACAGAAGGTTAAACCCTAGTTTATGCGTTGCTTCGTAAGGGGCTGATTTGGATCCATATGTTTCATGCTATGGTTAGGTTTACCTTAATACTTCTCTTGTAGTTGTGGATGCTTGCAATAGGGGTTAATCATAGGTGGGATGCTTGTCCAAGTAAGGACAGTACCCAAGCACCGGTCCACCCATGTCAAATTATCAAAGTACCGAACGTGAATCATATGAACGTGATGAAAACTAGCTTGACGATAATTCCCATGTGTCCTTGGGAGCGCTTTCCTTCATATAAAAGTTTGTCCAGGCTTGTCCTTTGCTAAAAAAAGGATTGGGCCATCTTGCTGCACCTTATTTACTTTTATTACTTGCTACTCATTACAAATTACCTTATCACAAAACTATCTGTTACCGATAATTTCAGTGCTTGCAGAGAATACCTTACTGAAAACTGCTTATCATTTCCTTCTGCTCCTTGTTGGGTTCGACACTCTTACTTATCGAAATGGCTATGATAGATCCCCTACACTTGTGGGTCATCACACACCATGCGAAAATCCTTAGAACTCGCCATAGGAAACTGCCCAAACATGGCCGGCGCTCCTGGCTCTTCTTCACGCCCCACGGCCTCCAAAAAGGCGATCGGGAAAGCTGCTCAATATCCCGCGCCCATCTGAATAAACTTCAGACGCAGGGATATCTTCCTCCCGCGGATCTAGTCTCCGTTCGGGCTGGATTAACCTCCCATAATGGCGATGCCCTGGCGGAGAATTTCCCCAATCCTTCTAAAGAGGAGCGGGTGTGCTTCGTTTCCTTCCTTTTGAGGGGCGTAGGATTTCCTATCCACCCCTTCCTTAGAGGTCTCCTGGAGTATTACGGCCTCCAATTGCACAATTTAACGCCAAGCTCCATCCTGCATATCGCGGGCTTCGTTGCTCTTTGCGAGCTGTTCCTAGGCTGTGAGGCTCATTTTGAGCTATGGCGGAATTTTTCTGCCTCGTCCCCCGCTCCAAAAAGGGATCTATATTCGAGGTGGGCGGCGTCGAGGTATGGCGCATAGCTGGGACAGGATATCTGTCCGGCACTCCGAAGAAGGCATCCGAAGAGTGGCCCCCGGAATGGTTTTATATTGAAGACGTCGTTCTGCCGGACCCAATCCGGTGCGGTCTTCCCAAATTCTCCAGCGCTCCCTTAAAGAAGCGCGCCAGCTGGCATCCCCGAAGCTTCGAGGAAAAAGACAGTGCAGAGGTCGAAAGGCTATCAAGCAAAATCAAAGTACTTGCCAACTCTGGGCTATCTATAATCAAGGTAATGGCAAATTCGATAACGTGATGCGTTCAGCCGCTTCAATCTAGGGGTTTTCCCATGTGGCATTACAACAGGGAAGACGATGTATCTCGTTGTCTATGCAAGGGTCTGGATAATTTTGTCGCACTGGCCACCATCTTAGCTGACCTTTTCAAAGGAGAGAAGGAAGACTTCACTCGCTTGAAATGTCGGGAAGGTTTTTCTATGTATAACCCCATCGACTGGGTGAGTTTTTTGATTATTAGCCTTACTCAACCTTTTTCCAGAGTTATGCTAGTCGAACTTAATCCGTCTACTTTTAATAGGAATGGAGAAAGGTCATCGAGGGGACCTACAGCCCCGCTTCGCAGCCAGAGGACCATGTTCGAGACCTGGATCCCGGATATGAAAAAGATCCGGATATATTCATAGAACTTAAGGAGGGAGTCTTTTATCAGACAAGCTACGATGGCACGGAAGTGGCAATTATAGTCGACTACCCCGGCCTTCTCCCCTCCTCCCATGTAAGTACCCAGGAGATATCTCCTTCAAAAGGGTTTCCTCATTGCACCTCACCCACTGCACTGTCTCATGCTCCGAAGGGGCGGAGCTCGTCTTGCTGAACTGTATCAAAGGCGTCCTCTAAGAAGGCGACGCCCGCGCAGGGCGAGTCTTTGAAAAGAAGGGCAAACAGTGATACTACCGAGCACCTGCCTTCACCAAATAGGTATAGTTTTTAACACGCACTCGGTGGACAGACCGAATTGTGACGTTTTCCACTGTGCCATTTTGTAGGAAGAGCATACGCTAGACTATATCCGAGGACCTCGCCGGCTATGCATCGACCAATCTGGCCCCGGACCCTGCCATAAGGACTAAGGTTGATGCGGGTGAAATGCCGGATTGTCATCTCCAAGAGGATTCAGATAATGTGTCTATCACCAATTCCGAAGTGGAGAGCGCGATGAATCATCAGCGGCGGAAAGAGGCCATGCGCGACCCAAGTTTTACCGAAGAGGCGTTCAACGCCCTTAGCTCTGCGGATGCATATATCCGAGCTGCTCGGGATGGACTTGCCGGAGCCACTCACCAGCTTTCAAAGGATATGCGGGTAAGAACTTTTGTGTAGATTCAATAATCCTATGCCAGTAGCCCCCAAGACTTGAAGCAGTTGGCCCAACTGATTTAAGGGTCGTTGATATTATCAGGTACTCACGGCTAAAAATAACATGATGTCCAAGGACCTTGAAGAATGCCAGGCCAAGCTAACTGTTGCCACCACCGAACTGGAAAATTTGAAGAAATCCAGGAAGGCTCTGGATGGTAGGCACAACAGTGTCTGGAAAATACGATTCTATGCTAACAATGATTTTTGAATATTCATTGTTTTGTTTACGGCAGCAGGATCGGTAGATCAGTTGGAGGAGAGGCTAAAGGCTTCTCAGGCGGACAAACAACATGCCGAAGGGAAAGAAGCCGCTGGTCAACGTGTATTAACACGGGCTATTAATGAGAAGAACAAACTACAGGATGCCAACATCAAGCAAACCGAGGAGCTAAAGGACGTAAGAGCGCAAATGTCAGATTCCTTGAAGGAGAATCGAAAGCTGAAAGGTGGCATATTTAGTATGTCCCTGAACCTAACTTTCATAAGATCCCCCGATGGATTTTTTTATGAGATTTGTTCCTGTAGGTTTATTAACTGGGCGGCCCGATGGAGAAGTGTCCGGATTTCAAGGTGACTTGCTGCAAGAGCTATCCAAAGTGCACGAGCGAGCTCGGAAAGCAATGAGGAAAATGGCTAAGGCTTTATGGCCATCCGATTCTCCTCCAGGAATGATGGGGAAGCTCGCGGAGTTATTCAAGGGAGCTCATCTTCATTTTGAGCTGTGGAAGGCATCAGCATGTCAAGAAGGTGCACGAGAGGCCTGGGCCATGGTGAAAACGCGGTATACCGGACTTGATCCGAATCATATGGCCCGGGTCGGACCTCGGGGACCAGATGGACAGGAAATTCCGGTTAGCTTGGTGTATGATCAAGTAAAGATAACCGCCAAATTCTCACAAGAGGACCGTAAACTAGATAGCCTGATAGATGACATAGATAAAGAGTAGGCGTGTGATTTCATGTAACTATACCGTTTATCATCAAGCTTATCTCTGACCGAATTGTAAAAGATTGTCATGGCAGACCTTCCGCTTCAACCTCCGAAACCCAAGGGTTGGAGTGTTTCTGAATACTATACCTGTGGGAAACACCAAGTATGTTCGGAAACCAGGCAATCTGGTCATAGTGCATTAACAGACAAACCGTATTCGGGGAGCTATGTTATATTACTTTTTAACGTAAGAAATATCTTCCAGAGAGAATAGTTCTGTTAAGGGTTCCTCTCCCTAGGTCAGCATGCCTTATGTATACATGCCTAAGCCATGGTGCAAAAGAATCGTCGAAGTCTTTGTATTTTGATAGTTTATATTGCCACAAAGGTAGTTTGTCATTTGTCTACCGACCAATTATTCCCTTAAGAACACTAGCTTTCGGCTTCACCTGTCTGAGGTACATGTCCAGATGACCCGGTTGTAACAATCGCAAAGGTGCTCCCTTTATGCCCTAGCCGAACAAGCGGGAACGTAGGGCATAAGCACAGGAGCCAGGCAACCCAGCTTGGCAAAAACGTAAGTCATAGAGGTGCATATAATGGCGAAGATAGGACGTATGTGAGAAAACAACATATATATGGTGAGCTTTATGCTCAAAACAATAAGCTTCTATTGAGAGAAGCCCCCAGTTATGATGGGGTGTGAACATTTAAGGATGCATACCCCTCAAGTGTGCGGCTTACCTGAACACACCCTAGAAATCATAAAGAAAAAGCGAAAAAGAGGAAAAATGAAAAAGGAGAAAAAGGGAACAAACAAAGGTATGTGTCGGGACTCAGGCGTAGAATCTTCGGAGTCAAGCAACGTTCCATGGGTTCGGCTCTAAGCGATTATCCGATGGATTGCGAAGGCGATAGGATCCTCCAGTGAGAAATTCATCTATAATGAAGGGACCCTCCCATTTGGGCTTGAGATTGTCCTTTTTCTTCTTTGGTAGGCGCAGAACGAGTTCACCGACATTATAAGTCTTTGCCCGCACTTCTCTGCTTTGGTATCTTCGAGCTTGTTGTTGGTAGAACGCGGAACGAGCTTTTGCAACATTGCACTCCTCCTCTAGGCCATCTAAGTCGTCTTGCCGATCGAGCTTGGCCTCTCTCTCCTCATAATGCGCACTCGAGGTGAGTCATGAAAAATATCACAGGGCAAGACAGCCTCTGCGCCATACACCATGAAGAACAGTGTGTATCCGGTTGTGCGATTGGGCATGGTTCGCAGCCCCCAGAGTACGGAGTCAAGCTCCTCGACCTAGTGTTTGTCTGACTCCTTTAGGGATCGCAATAGTCTGGGTTTGATGCCGCTCATTATCAGGCCATTGGCCCGTTCAACTTGA
Source organism: Triticum monococcum (assembly GCA_034509565.1). Lineage (NCBI taxonomy): Eukaryota > Viridiplantae > Streptophyta > Magnoliopsida > Poales > Poaceae > Triticum > Triticum monococcum. The sequence goes on along the minus strand of CM067843.1, from coordinate 236,031,063 downwards.
CCGTTTGTTTGGGGGTGATATACAGAGGCGTAATCGAGCTTAATGCCCAGATTAGCGCACCCAGTTTTCACCTCGTCGGCTGTAAAGTTAGAGCCGTTGTCAGTAATAATGTTGTGTGGGACACCATAATGGTGCACGACACCAGATATAAAGTCTATCACCGGTCCGGCTTCAGCCGTTTTAACTGGTTTGGCCTCTATCCACTTAGTGAATTTATCTACCATAACCAGCAAGTATTTTTTTCTTATGGCTTCCCCCTTTAAGGGGTCCGACCATGTCTAGCCCCCATACTGCGAAAGGCCAAGTAATGTGGATTGCTCATAGGGCAGTGGGCGGAATATGACTTTGTTTGGCAAAAAGATGGCATCCGATACAGCATTGTACGAGGTCTTGTGCATCTGCTCGAGCCATGGGCCAAAAGAAACATGTACGAAAGGCCTTACTTACAAGGGCCCGAGCTGTGGTGTGATGGCCGCCAAGACCAGCATGTATTTCGGCCAAGAGCTGCCGTCCATCCTCTTCGGAGATACATCTTTGAAGGACCCCGGTAGTACTTTTCTTGTAGAGTTCGCCTTCATGGACTTTGTAGGCTTTAGAGCATCGAACTATGTGACGGGCCTTGTTTTAGTCATTAGGGAGCTCCTGCCTATTGAGGTAGGCTAAGAAGGGTTCAGTCCATGGGGCGATCACCGCCATGATTACGTGGGAGGAAGGCGTTGGTTCGGTTCCCGAGCCCCCGATGATATCTGAATCGTGTTCGGCATCCGAGGGTGTGGTCGGCGCCGGACTGGAATTTCCACTCTTGTCCTGCCATACCACAGATGGCTTGAAAAGCCTTTCCACGAAGGTGTTAGGCGGGACGGGGTCGCGTTTAGCGCCCATTTGAGCAAGGATGTCCGCTGCTTGATTACTGTCTCGGGCCACATGATGAAACTTGAGCCCCTCAAACCGAGCTGATCTTTTGAGTACGGCATTGCGGTAGGCCGCCATATTTGGATCTTTTGCATCGAATTCTCTGTTTATTTGGGATATTGCGAGGTTCGAGTCCCCGCGCACCTCCAGGCGTTGTATGCCCATAGAAACAGCCATCTGGAGACCTTGTAGGAGTGCCTCATATTCGGCTGCGTTATTGGAGTCTCTATACATGATTTGTAATACGTAACGGAGTGTGTCCCCTGTGGGGGATGTTAGAATGATACCAGCCACCAGCCCGGCCAACATTTTAGAGTCGTCGAAGTACATTACCCAGTTGGAGTATGTGCCATACTCTTTAGGGAGTTCGGCTTCTGTCCATTTGGCGACAAAGTCGGCAAACACCTGAGATTTAATAGCTCGACGTGGCTTGTATGTTACTTCAAATGGTAAGAGCTCGATAGCCCATTTTGCAATGTGCCCGGTGGCATCTCAATTGTTTATGATGTCATTGAGTGGTACCTCGGAGGCCACCGTGATCGAGCACTCTTGAAAGTAGTGCTGCAGCTTCCGAGATGCCATGAAAACTGCATATGATATCTTTTGATAGTGCGGGTATCAGGATTTGCGTGGCATGAGGACCTTTGATACATAGTATATTGGTTTTTGGAGTGGGACCTTGTGTCCCTCTTCCTCTCGTTCAATGACGAGCACAACGCTCACCACCTGGTGAGTTGCAGATATATACAGCACCATAGGTTCGCCGATGTTTGGTGCAGCAAGGATTGGGTTGTTTGCTAACAAAGTTTTTATTTCTTCCAACCCAGTTGTTTCCGCATTCGTCCACTAGAAGTGGTTGTTACATCGGAGAAGGCGATATAGCGGCAACGCCTTCTCTCCCAATCTAGAAATAAAGCGGCTCAAGGCTGCCACACACCGAGCTAGTTTTTGGACCGATTTTAGGTTTGTTGGTGTTGCCAACTGTGACAGGGCTCAGATTTTGGCCGGATTAGCTTCAGTTCCTCTATTGGAAACAATGATTCCGAGCAGCTTTTCATCCGGAATGCCGAAAACACATTTTTCCGGATTGATCCGTATGTCATATGTTCGGAGGTTGTCAAATGTAAGGTGTAAGTCGTCCACTAATGATTCGACATGTTTAGTTTTGATGACTACACCATCTACATATGCTGCCACCGTCTTGCCAATTTGTTTTTCCAGGCATGTTTGAATCATGCGCTGGTAAGTGGCGCCGGTGTTTTTGAGTTCGAAAGGCATAGTGTTGAAGCAAAAAGGCCCGTACGGCGTAATGAATGCCGTTGCGGCCTGATCGGATTCCTTCATCTTAATCTGATGGTATCCAGAGTATGCATCGAGGAAACATAGTGAATCGTGTCCTATAGTTTCATCAATGATTTGGTCAATGCGGGGCAGTGGGAAGGGGTCCTTAGGGAAAGCCTTGTTGAGGTCTTTGAAATCGACACAAATGCGCCAAGATTTGTCCTTCTTTGGCACCATGACCAGGTTAGCTAGCCAATCCAGGTGTTTGATCTCTCTAAAGAAGTCGGCTTCGAGTAGTTTGGCTAGCTCCTCCCCCATAGCTTGTCGCCTGGGTTCGGAAAATTGCCGCAACGTTTGCTTAACTGGCTTGAACCCCTTTACTATGTTGAGGCTGTGTTCGGCCAATCTGCATGGGATTCCTGGCATATCCAAGGGATGCCAGGCAAAGATGTCCCAATTCTCGCGCAGGAATGCTCTTAGAGCGGCGTCGACCGTCAGATCCAGCTGTGCTCCAATGGCTGCTGTTTTATTAGGATCCGTCAGGTGAACTTGGAATTCAACTATTTCGTCTGCTGGCTTGAAAGAAGTGGACTTAGGCCTTTTATCGAGGATTACATCGTCTCTATCCACTGTGGAACACAGAGCGGTGAGCTCCTCGACCGCAAGGGCCTCGGATAATGCCTCGAGGGCCAGGGATGCGGTTTTGTTTTCGGCATAGAGTGCTATGTCCGAATCACTGGTGATTGTGATAACTCCATTGGGCCCGGGCATTTTGAGCTTCATGTACTCGTAATGGGGTATGGCTTGAAAGCATGTGAATGCATCTCGCCCCAGCAGGGCATGATATCCACTGTTGAAAGGTGCCATGTGGAAGATTAACTCTTTGGACCTGTAGTTCTCCGGCATGCCGAATACCACATCAATTTTAATTTTCCTCGAGCATCATGCTTCTCGGCTGGGGATAATGCCTCGAAAGGTTGTGCTGCTCTGCTCGATGCAACTCTTGTCTATTTGCACTTTTTTGAGAATATCCTTGTAGATGAGGTTCACTCCGTTGCCGCCGTCCATGAGTACTTTAGCGAGCCGAAAGCCATCGACGATTGGATTTAAGACCAAAGAGGCTGGTGCGCGAACTGATCGAGCCCTTGGCTCGTCGTTGGCGGTGAAAGTTATCGCCATATTGTTCCAAGGGTTTACCGCGGCTACTTGGTTGACTTCAGCGAGGTCGCGGAGTGCCCTTTTACGCCGATTATTTGAAGAGAAGGTGTCGAAGACCGTAAAGACGTTGAGGTCATCGTCCTCCGGAGGGTACTTCTCGGAGGTCGTATTGGTGAGGATAGCCTCACTGATCTTGGCTACCTGCCGGAGCACCCAACATGCCCGAAGGCTGTGTGTTGGTTCAGAATTCGGCGTCGTGTGTATCCGACAGGGCTTGTCGAGCCATTCATCAAGGACAGTTCTATGTCCCATCGAGGGTTTAATTTTCTTGTTCGTAGGGAGATGATCAGGTGCCCCGTGGGGGTGCATCCTTTTTGCCCGTCCGATGGGTGGCTTAAAGGCAGACGGTTCCCACCGAGCTGTCTGGGCTTTCCAAGTGCTTTCCATGGCACAATATTTCTGTACTATGTGTGCCAAATCTGCAAAGTGCAGTATGAGGCGTCGGTTGAGGGCATTGAGGACACCCTCGTCCATACAGTTGCGGAAAAATACTGAAACCGCGTCGTCGTCGCAACAATCTCTGATTTTATTTTTAACAAGGAGGAATCTGGCCCAAAAGTGATGGATCATTTCCTGAGGTTGCTGCCGCACATACATTAGGTCGCATATGTCCGGAGGACCGAAATTGCTTGGGGAATATTGCTTGTGGTGGGTGGGCTGGTTTAAATCCAAACCCCAACCCATTGTGGGATCCGGAGTTTTAAGAATTTCTGAGGTCACTAGCCCAGGATCGGGAGTATCCTGGGGGTTTTCAGGCTCAACGCCGGGTTCTATGTTCGGAGGACAGGGGGTCTCTTCCCGAAGATGGGTATCCGGCTCGCAGGGCTCGGTGATCCGAACATAACTTGTTCTCAGCATAGGGGGAGAGTTATCCTTGGCTTGCTCCTCCACAACGTAACCAGATGGGTGATCAGCAGGGACTTGATTTCCCTCTGATCGTGTTTAAGCCCAATCAGATCATAGTCTGTCGTGAACCCTAGGGCGGCGATGCGATCTAGCAGTTCGTTCAAAGACGAAACATCTGCCGAATCCATCTTATCGGTGAAGCCAATGCGGAGATGATTTTTGGTGGTTTGGGGGACCGGCTTTGGCTTAATGGCCGAGCGGGCGCCCATGGTAAAACTACTAAGCTGGAGGATCTACCTAGGAGATAGGGCCCTTACAGAGGTGATTTTGTCATTGACGACAAGGCGAGCCATCGATCCTTCTATTGACGACATGGAGGAACTCTCAATTAAAGCACCAATGTCGGTGTCAAAACCGGCCAATCTCGGGTAGGGGTTCCCGAATTGTGCGTCTAAGGATCGAAGGTAACAGGAGACAAGGGACACGATGTTTACCCAGGTTCAGGCCCTCTTAATGCAGGTAATACCCTACTTCCTGCTTGATTGACTTTGATGAGTATATGGGTTACAAGAGTTGATCTACCTCGAGATCGTACCGGCTAAACCCTAGATGTCTAGCATATATGATTATGATTGCCTCTACAGACTAAGCCCTCCGGTTTATATAGACACCGGAGGGGACTAGGGCTGTACAGAGTCGGTTTACAGAGAAAGGAAACTACATGTCTGGCCGCCAAGCTTGCTATCCATGCAACGGAGAGTCCCATCCGGACACGAGGGAAAACCTTCTATCATGTATCTTCATGGCCCATCAGTCCGACCCATGTCACATAGCCCGGATGCCTGAGGACCCCCTTAGCCAGGACTCCCTCAAGGGGGCGCCACACATAACCATGATAATCTTTTAGCCGTGCGTGGCGCCCCCCTCCACTGTTTACACCCTCGATCATATTTTCCTAGTGCTTAGGCGAAGCCCTGCAGAGATAGCATCACCATCACCATCACCACGCCGTCGTGCTGCCGGAACTCATCCACTACCTCGTTGTCTTGCTGGATAAAGAAGGCGTGGACGTCACCGAGCTGAACATGTGCTGAACTCGGAGGTACCGTACGTTTGGTACTCAATCGATTGGATCGCGAAGAAGTTCGACTACATCAACCGCATTACTAAACGCTTCCACTTACGGTCTACGAGGGTATGTAGACACACTCTCCCCTCTCATTGCTATGCATATCCTTGATAGATCTTGCGTGTGTGTAGAATTTTTTTGTTTTCCATGCAATGTTTCCCAACAGTGGTATTAGATCCAGGTCTATGCGTAGATGATATGCACGAGTAGAAAGCAAAGAGTTGCGGGCGGTGATAGTCATACTGCTTACCACCAACGTCTTATTTTGATTCGGCGGTATTGTGGGATTAAGCGGCGCGGACCAACCATACATGTCCACGCACATGAAAATGGTTCCACCGACTGACATGCAACTAGTTTTGCATAAAAGGTGGCTGACGGGTGTTTGTTTCTTCTACTTTAGTTGAATCGAATTTGACTACGGCTGGTCCTTGAAGAAGGTTAAAACAGCAAAGTTGATGAATCACCATTGTGGTTTTGTGTAGGTAAGAACGGTTCTTGCTAGAAGCCCGTAGCAGCCATGTTTTTGCAGGGCATGTTGTGATGTGATATGGTCAATACGTGATGTGATATATGTTGATGTATGAGATGATCATGTTTTGTAATATCGACAACCGGCAGGAGCCTTAGGGTTGTCTCTTTATTGTATGAAATGCAAGTGCCATGTAATTGCTTTACTTTATCGCTATGCATTAGCAATAGTTGTAGAAGCAATAGTTGGCGATACAACCCCGACGCTACGATGGAGATCAAGGTGTCAAGCCGGTGACGATGGATATCATGATGATGCTTTGGAGATGGAGATCAAAAGCACAAGATGATGATGGACATATCATGTCACATATTTTGATTGCATGTGATGTTTATTTTTTTGCATCTTATTTTGCTTAGAACGGCGGTAGCATTATAAGATGATCCCTTCACTAAATTTCAAGACAAAAGTGTTCTCCCCGAGTATGCCCCATTGCCAAAGTTTGTCGTTTCGAAGCACCGCATGATGATCGGGTGTGTTAGACTCTACATTCACATACAACGGGTGTAAGACAGTTTTGCACATGCAGAATACTTGGGTTAAACTTGACGAGCCTAGGTTGTACATACATGGTCTCGGAAAACTAGAGACTGAAAGGTCGAACGTGAGTCATATAGTAGATATGATCAACATAGAGATGTTCACCATTGATGACTAACCCATCTCACGTGATGATCAGACATGGGTTAGTTGATTTAGATCACGTATCACTTAGATAACTTGAGGGATGTTTATTTAAGTGGGAGTTCTTTAGTAATTTGATTAACTGAACTTAAATTTATCATGAACTTAGTCTTATAGTTTTGCATATCTATGTTGTAGATCAATGGCCTGAGCTACCATTCCCCTGAATTTTAATGCGTTCCTACAGAAAGCTAAGTTGAAAGATGATGGTAGCAACTACACGGGCTGGATCCGTAACTTGAGGATTATCCCCATTGCTGTAGAGAAGAATTATGTCCTTGATGCACCGCTAGGTGATAAACCTGCTGCAGGAGCTACTGCAGATGTTATGAACGTCTAGCAGGCTCGATCTGATGACTACTCAATAGTTCAGTGTGCCATGCTTTACGGCTTAGAACCGGGACTTCAAGAGTTGAGAATATGAGATGTTCCAAGAGTTGAAGTTAATATTTCAAGCAAATGCCTGGGTTGAGAGATATGAAGTCTCCAACAAGTTCTATAGCTGCAACATCGAGGAGAACAATTCTGTTAGTGAACACATACTCAAAATGTGTGGGTATCATAACCACTTGACTCAGCTGGGAGTTGAACTTCCAGTTGATAGTGTTATTGACAGAGTTCTTCAATCACTGCCACCAAGCTACAAAGGCTTCGTGATGAACTATAATATGTAAGGGATGAATAAAATGATTCCTGAGCTCTTCGCAATGCTTAAGGCCACAGAGGTAGAAATCAAGAAGGAGCATCAATTGTTGATGGTTAACAAGACCACTTGTTTCAAAAAAAAGGCAAGGGAAAGAAAGGGAACTTCAAGAAGAATGGCAAGCAAGTTGCCACTCCCGGGAAGAATCCCAAAGCTGGACCCAAGCCTGAAACTAAGTGCTTCTACTGCAAAGGGAGTGGTTACTAGAAGCGGAACTGCCCCAAATACTTGGCGGATAAGAATGATGGCAAAGTGAACAAAGGTATATTTGATATACATGTTATTGATGTGTACCTTACTAATGCTCGTAGTAGCGCCTGGGTATTTGATACTGGTTCGATTGCTCATATTTTTAACTTGAAATAGGAGCTACGGAATAAACGAACATTGGCTAAGGACGAGTTGATGATGCGCGTCGGGAATGGTTCTAAGGTCGATGTGATCGCCGTTGGCATGCTACCTCTACATCTACCTTCGGGATTAGTTTTAGACCTAAATAATTGTTATTTGGTGCCAACGTTGAGCATGACCATTATATCTGGATCTTGTTTATTGCGAGACAGTTATTCATTTAAATCATAGAATAATGGTTGTTCTATTTATATGAGGGATATCTTTTATGGTCGTGCACCCTTGATGAATGGTATATTCTTGTTGAATCTCGATCGTAGTGATACAAATGTTCATAATATTGATGCCAAAAGATGGAAAGTTGATAATGACGGTGAAACATACTTGTGGCACTGCCATTAGGTCATATTGGTGTAAAGCGCATGATGAACTCCATGTAGATGGACTTTTGGAATCACTTGATTATGAATCATTTGATACTTGCGAACGATGCCTCATGGGCAAGATGACTAAAACTCCATTCTCCGGAACAATGGAGCGAGCTAATGACTTATTGGAAATAATACATACCAATGTATGCGGTCCGATGAGTGTTGAAGCACGCGGCGGGTATCGTTATTTTCTAACCTTCACAGATGATTTGAGTAGGTATGAGTATATCTACTTGATGAAACACAAGTCTGAAACATTTGAAAAGTTCAAAGAATTTCAGAGTGAAGTGGAGAATCATCATAGCAAGAAAATAAAGTTTCTATGATCTGATCGCAGAGGCGAATTTTGAGTTCCGAGTTTGGCCTTATTTAAAACAATGTGGAATTGTTTCACAACTCATGCCACCTGGAACACCACAACGTAATGGTGTGTCCGAACATCGAAACTGTACTTTATTGGATATGGTGCATTCTATGATGCCTCTTACCAATTTACCACTATCATTTTGGGGTTATGCATTAGAGACAGCTGCATTCACGTTAAATAGGGCACCATCTAAATCTGTTGAGACGAGACCGTATGAACTATGGGTTGGCAAGAAACCTAAGCTATCGTTTCTTAAAGTTTAGGGTTGCGACACTTATGTCAAAAGGCTTCAGCCTGATAAGCTCGAATCCAAATCAGAGAAGTGTGTCTTCATATGATACCCTAAGGAAACAATTGGATACACCTTCCACCACAGATCCGAAGGCAAGATCTTTGTTGCCAAGAATGGAACCTTTCTAGAGAAGGAGTTTCTCTCAAAAGAAGTGAGTGGGAGTAAAGTAGAACTTGATGAGGTAATCGTACCTTCTCTCAAATTGGAAAGTAGTACATCAGATAAACCCGTTCCCGTGATGCCTACACTAACTAGAGAGGAAACTAATGATGATGATCATGAAGCTTAGGATCAAGTTACTACTGGACCTCGTAGGTCGAACAAAGCACGTTCCGCACCAGAGTGGTATGGTAATCCTGTCCTGAAAGTCATGTTATTAGACCATGGCAAACCTACGAACTATGAGAAAGCTATGACGATCCCAGATTCCGATAAATGGCTTGAGGCCATGAAATCTAAGATAGGATCCATGTATGAGAACAAAGTGTGGACTTTGGTGGACTTGCCCAATGATCGGCAAGCCATTGAGAATAAATGGATTTTCAAGAAGAAGACTGACACTGATGGTAATGTTACTATCTACAAAGCTCGACTTGTCGCAAAATGTTTTCGACAAGTTCAAGGAGTTAACTATGATGAGACTTTGTCACCCGTAGTGATGCTTAGGTCTGTCCAAATCATGTTAGCAATTGCCGCATTTTATGAGTATAAAATCTGGCCAATGGACGTCAAGACTACATTCCTTAATGGATTTTTAAAGAAGAGTTGTATATGATGCAACAAGAAGGTTTTGTCGATCCTAAAGGTGCTAACAAAGTGTGCAAGCTCGAGCGATCCATCTATGGACTGGTGCAAGCATCTCAGAGTTGGAATATACGCTTTGATGAGGTGATTAAAGGATATGGTTTTATACAAACTTATGGTGAAGCCTGTGATATGTCCATTTTGCATCATATTTTCTTACTATTATTTATGATGTTATTATCCATAATAATGCTTTTGGAGTAATTCTAATGCCTTTTCTCTCATAATATGCAAGGTATACACAAAGAGGGAGAATTCCGGCAGCTGGAAATCTGGACCTGGAAAAGCTACGTCAGACCACCTATTCTACACAACTCCAAACAAGCCGAAACTTCACGGAGATTTTTATCAAATATATGATGAATATTGGAGCAAATAACTACCATAGGGGGCCCACCAGGTGGGCACAACCCACATGGGAGCTCCAGGGAGCCCAGGCGCGCCCTGGTGGGTTGTGCTCACCCAGGCCCACCTCCGGTGCCCATCTTCTGGTATATAAGTCATTTTGACCTAGAAAAAAATAAGGAGAGGAATTTCGGGAT